>CM062812.1:276982753-277451495 GCA_031772625.1 Pinus tabuliformis
TGTGATACCAATCCTGAAGAAACCAAAAACTCCTACCATGACTACTCCTTCTCAAGCTCCTTTATCACCAATAATTTATTTAATGAAGAATGAAACAAACTAACTTCAATGTGATTTCCTATTAGCCATCTTACATAGACTCTTAAACAAATAATAATAAATATTCAATGGTTTCTCGCTAGTAAAATGCATTAAGAGCCTGATGTGATAGTGATACACTTTACTGAACCTTCCTTCACATGTGACGTACCTTTGAATTACTTCCAACATTTTACTATGATGGTCTTGTAGATGGCTTATTTAAACAACAAAACCATATCCTTCCTGGTGTTTTGGTTTGAGAAAGTCTTTGAAATCAATTAAATTAAACTCCATACCTTTGAACCACTCCTCTCCATTCAAAGGGATCTCAGTAGCCTTAGCTATTGATTGAGTAGAGACTGGAAAATTTAATGTTCCTACCTTTTCTTGCAAGCCATCGAAACTCCTAGCAAACTCTTTTGTCAACTGTAGAATATACCCCTAACTCCTTTCACAAAACCTCATACACCCTACTTGTTCAAAAGCCATTCTGATGGTTGGATCTACTTTGATGGTTGTGACATCTTGTGGCTCAAATCACATAATGGCACCTCCCTCGTGCTTCTTGTCTTCTAGAGTTGACATGATCTTTTGTAACAATGACTAGTTTTAGGGTTATGAGCAATTGGTTTTGTGTATTAATTGAGGTGTTATGATATTTAAAACATTTGATGATGCCTCAAGAGACAACAAGCAATTTCAAAAAAGCTTAAAAAATGTATATATTCTCAGGAAAACCCTACAGAACCTACAATTTTACAACTGTTGACAAAGAGTTTAAAAGGGACAGATGCAATGCAAAAAGCCAAAAATGCATCACTGAAGGTATCTGATCTTTAAAACACTTTCAATCTTAAGCACTTAATTGAAGCAACCTTGGTTTAGTTTTAAACCCCAGGCACCTATTGCATGTAGAGATTTACATAAAGAAAATTTGAATTGGTAGCGAAAAATGAGGAATATATCACACTGTGTGGAATCGTAGTGAATTAGGATAAAACACAACACAAAAGAAAAACACAGTGACTCCAGAAGCGTAGCGACTATGAATTTATTATTCTTGCAGGCTTTTTATGGTTTCTCCTAGCTTCTACATGCAATATGAGATTTCATTCAAAACTAAGGAACAAATATACACTTGTATTTGCACCTGTGAGGAAAGTTTGACCACCGGCATGCGATAATAGTAGCACTGTGTGAATTTGCAACACCCATGCCTCCCTTTCACATCGAACCAATTGAGCAAAGCAGAGCTTCTGATGAAAATGGTGAAGAGTTGAGCATTGTGGAATGGAGATGAAGGTTCAAATAGACATAAAGAATGACCTGGAGCATAAATGAGAGCATTGATCGTGATAAGAAAGGGAAATCATGGATGTACAGTGCCTTCTGAAAACGCAACACTTTGGGAAAATGGAAGGATAGTCCTTTTGACTGTCATTTCCTGCTAAGATCATGATTTGTCCTTGAAATGACATTCAAACTGACTCCAAAGAACCTCCAAATTTGTGCATATACCATCCCATGATTGTGTTGATGTAGACATAGCCTCTAGACTTAGGTGACCCACTTATAATCACTAGGATGGTGACCAACTCATAATGACTAAGGAGATGCATAACATAATTTTAGTAATGTGGCCAAATATTTCCTATGATTACCCTTTAGAAAAAAAACACATGACTTTAGACATTGGACTGTTAGCAAAATAGACACCTTTCCATGACACATGATCTAAACCTAGACCATTTTAAGCAATAATAGTTAGTTCATCATCACTAATATTTACAAATTTTACCTTAGATACATAGCAAGACTAACATGAGCAAGATTCCTACACATAGGACCCTAGAATAGGCTCCAATGGGGATGGCATCCTCCCTATGAGGTGCCAAGAACACCGTAGACTAGTAGCCTTATCCATTGGGTGCTTTATTGACTCTTAACCAACTAAATCATATTGACTTGACTAACTATGACTCTTATTACATATGGTAGTGTTGTGCTTGTCAACAACCCCCCCCCCCCATTTATTGACGTTAGTAGAAAAATATTACTTAATAAATGGGGACACTTTCAAAAAATGTGTAAACCCAAAAAATCAATCCTAGCATGTAGGTATTTCTTTTATTTTTAGAATAAATCAAGATATCAAACAAAACCTATAAAACCATCAAAATGCTACTTTTTCTTATTTAGCATGAAATGCATCACAAATGATACCTTTCTAACCCACCATGATCTACGATGAAACAATAAAAAAAGCAAATCTATATTCGAAAAATGGTCATAATGTTAGAAATTCCTTAAAGCTTCTTTAAAAAGCTAAAGTCTCACATCGCAACATCATTGTTTATAAAAGACTTCTCTTAAGAGGTTACCCCGAAGTATTGCAATCTGCGAGATTGCGATCTACAAAATTGTGATGGTATAATAGCCTTCTCGCATTGCATTTCAATCATATGACACAAGCCTCAACCTATTATATGTCAATATTGCGAAATGTGATCTCAACCTGGACCCACCTCTTAATCTTTCCACCAACACATGCGAAGATCCATTATTTGTTTAAAAGAAGCCCGACAAGTGATGACGCTTGTTTCTCACATCTCACATTTCGCACAAACTCAACAATTTTTAAGTTAAACGAAAACAAATTATGCGATATAGCAATCTTCGATATTGCTTTGCAAATCGCAAAATCACTATTATAGCAGTTTGGAGGCTTACCACCCTAGAAGATTGTTTCTCAATTTACGATGTGAATATTTATGGAAATTCAATTTAAAGGATAATGGATCATTAGTGGGAATTTATGAAGAAGTAACTGCATTTATGCATGAAAGGCCATTTAGAGTGATTTGATATCTTCTTACGTGATTTAAAATAAAACACCTGTATCACCTTTACTGGTTTTCATCATCGATTCATTCCTATGTTCAGTATCATTTTTATCTGATAAGTTGTTCCTCTTGAAACCTTTAGGAAAAAGCCACAGAACAGGACACCGAAAGCAATGGTGAAGAAAGGGAAAGGAGCCGCCTCTGAGAAGTCAGAAATGACTCCTCTGTTCATGGATACTACATGTAATAAGGAAGCAGGGACGTCTACATGGGAGGGTATGTATCAGTTACTGGAGGAAGAGCAATCAAGGATTCTTGAGACAACGATTACAGTTGATGGGTGCAATTCCTCCAATGCTTTCATAACTAAGCTTGCGTGCTCATTTCTGCACCGAATAGCCGCACAACCAAAAATAATTCCCTATACCGACATGGTTAAGTGGATCATTGATGACGCTGATATATATAACAGAGAATTCAAAATAGGAGGCCAGGAAGTTATAGAATCTTTCACTCCATATAACCTAAGGCTTATGTACCACCTACCAGAGCCACAGGTTACCTACAACAGGCAATTTGTTGAGAAATTCATCAAAGAAAATGAGGACTTGGCGGACTGCAAAAAGAATTGGTCAAATAATGATGAAAGAATCAAGAAAGACAAAAACGGTATGTACACCACCACATCTATTTATTCCCCTTTCTGTTTTGGTGCAGCTATGCTATGTAGACTATTTGGCAAACCCGACAATAACAAATTCTCCCCAAAATGCTTTCCCTTAATAGATGCAGCCGTTAATGCAACAATAATAGAATGGGCACAAATCATGTCTGATAATTTAGCTAAAGCAATTATAGAGTATAGAAGAAAAATAAGTATTTCTTCGAGCGTTTACCCTCTGTTTTTCATGAGTGCTTATGTAATGGACGCTATTTGTTTTGGTTCTAAATTCCCTCTTATGGGATGGAAGTGGACTATTCAAGATCCACTTCCTATTCACATCCACCACAAAGACATGTGGGAATCCAATTTTGAACCAAATTTTTTCAAGATTTGTCACGGGGTTATGCTTCCTATCCATAAACGAATTTATAACCGAGATGCCCCCAGATTCTCCGAAGAAGCCAAGATAGACATCCTCCCTATAGCTCGATGGTTCGAGCAAGAGACATTTTACATATATCAGAGTTTTTGGCAGCATCGCCTCTCCCCATCTTCTCCCTTTCTATGTCCTAGATAAATTAATGGCTAGAGAGATAGCCTATCAGACATGCAGTGAAGGAGGAATGAGCAAACCATTGAAGGAGTCAAAGAAGGCCATTTGGCCTCAATTTCTTGTGTCATGTGGAGTGTTTGCATTACATGACCTTGGACATGTGTTCATGGAAGTAGATAATATGTTGTCTCTACGGTTACCTAAGTTCCTCGGAAGATAATACGACCCATTCGGTATTGTCAAGGATTTTACAAGTATGGTAAAAATAAAGATATTCAACCATGAGAAGGACCCATTTGATGATGTTTTCTTACAGAAGAATACCTTCAAAGAAGTGAAGCATATGGCATAGATACTTTTTGATCAAGAGGGTCTTTAAGCATTTTATAGTTACAGAGAAAAGAGATTATCAAAGGTCCCACTGGACCAATTGTTAATTGAACCAATAAGGGAGCCCACTCCCAGTGTAAGCATAGATGGTGACTCTAAGGAAAAATATAAAACTAATTCTGGATAGGAATCTCGAGAGAAATCTGCCAAGGGATCGAAGAAGTCATCAAAAAATAGGAAAGGTAGGAGTAGGGAATCAATCCAGGATACAACCCAGTCTGCAGCAAAGATAGATGAATAGACTTTGACCATCAAGCAGACTGAAACCCATACTCCCTCTATAAAGCTGATAAAGCCTCGAGTAATTAATTTGGAAGAGGAGTGGGATAATTTCAACAAAAAAATCAACACAGAGGAACAAGCAAAGCTGATAAAGCCTCGAGTAATTAATTTGGAAGAGGAGTGGGATAATTTCAACAAAAAACTCAATACAGAGGAACAAGCACCGGAGACACAAATGACACATCAAGAAACAACTCCAAAAATTATAACAGGAGGAACTATGAATACTCAAGGAATAGAACACATTCCTGTTACCCCCACCCCTGAGATTGTTTTAATAATAGAAGAAATTCCCCCTCTTGATGTATTTTATAGCCCACAGCACAAGGTCGTTGTTAAGAGATAAAGAAAGAAAAGAAAATTGGAATCCACAACTGCTACCACTCCAGACAATGAGCCGATGGATGTCCTCTAGAAAGACTCATCCACCGACCCATCAGCCAACCTCACCAGGCTCTCACAGTTCGTAGGTGCATACACTACGGCAACCATTGACAAAGAAACAGAGGTACAACTGTTGCTTAAAGAAAAACAAGACAAAATTTTGTCACTCGAGCAGTAGTTATAGCAAGCTAAAACCAACCAACAAGCAGAAATACAATTGGCTAAGCTACAGCAGGAGTTCCAACAAATGCAAATAGAACATCAAAGCAGCTTGGCAGATAAGGAGGCACAGATATAGAGCATAACGGACCTACATAAGGACGACCCAAAGATTTATCAATTTGTCACGAAAGCACTCAGCCTCAACTCCCGGCTCACACACCAAAAAGCATTGATATGCCAAAAACTCTCGCAGTGGAACTCTCACTGCGAAACAAGCGACAAATTAACAAGCTAAGTTGTAGAAATGCAACTTGAATATGATGAAATTCTTAAAAAGGTTTGAGATTTCATAACTTGGTAAAATTCTGAAAATGGGAGAAGAGCTGACATGCTCAAACTGGATGAATCAAATAAGGAGATCTTATTTGCAAGTTGGGGTTCTCAACTCAAAGAGGCAGAACAAGCAATAGAGGATGCGGCAATGGGTACAAACAGTGTCATTGAAAATCTAAATGAAAATTTGCATAGTGCTAATCTTGTGGCAGAGACCACCCCTGGATTCCTTCCAAATGAAAAACAACTTGAATTATAGTGGAAACAGGCAGCAGAAGAAAGAACAAAAGCAATTAGGCAAGTGACTAGGTTAAACTAGGAGGCATATTGGCAATATCTAGTAAAACCGCACAGCCAATGGATGACCCTGAGATGCCTAATTGTTTCTACCGATAAAATGGTGCCAGCGCTCATCAATGTCGTTTTTATAGGTCAACTGAAAGCCGAAGTCAACCAACCTACACTCCTCAAGACCATGCTAGATATTTGTGATCTAAAAGATCGAATGCAAGATTAGTCATTATGCACATCTCTATTTTTGTTTTATTTTGCTTAAATTGAGGTAGGTCGTTTAAACCTCCTCAACTTTTTTTGCAATAATCTATTTTTAGTTTCATAATTTAGTATTTAAACCCCTCTCATGCATTTGGAGAGGGGTCCAAAATTTTTATCAGAAACATTCTTCAGAACATGCACTTTTGTCCCTTTGAGGAAGTTTTGGTGAAATTAATGGAACGGGATTTATTTTCTACTTGAATTTGACATCTTCCACTGAAATTGCACTTATGTAATCTTAGATGATGTTGGATGATTTGAAAGTAGATCAATATTGTTGGAGCACATGAGTAGAATGTATTATAAATGGTACTTTTATCTCTTAATTCTTTTTACTTATGCGTCAAGCAATACACTATCTTCAAGTTATTTATGTATGAAAGTTTGAATTTTTGATTTCCATTATTGCACTATTTTATGATGATGACTTATAGTTTATGCTAAATACATGAATGATTTTTATGCAATATATCTCTCATATCGTTTCGGCTAACTTTTTATACGAAACGATCATTGTTAAACAGATTCACTTCTTATATTAATTGAATTATCTTTATTATTAATTGCTTTCAAACATCATTTTAGATCGCATATATCATGTTACTCCCGGGATAGTTATAGTTAGATAAATATTTTTGATTAGGACAAACTGCACATGATTATTAGTTAAATTAGATTAGTTTGAGGCTAAGTATTACTCCAAAAATATCAAAACATCATCCCGTTAGCACAAGCATAAAAATAGATTAGGAAACTGGTCCCATCATCCCCATTCGGAGCCACTATTCCAAACAGAAAAGGATTTGTCCCAAGGTCTGGACCGAGTGGTTATCCTCCTTGTTGAGGTTATTGGCATTATGTCACAGGTTGGCACAGGTTTGGCTCGATGACATAAGTGTTGTCCTTGATGGCAATTCACTAAAATAGCATATCACAAGTTCAGTCTCTCAAAATCGTAGAAAATGAGATACCCGCAGGTTCCTATTCACAAAGCCGCAGACATATGTAGGTGCACCGAACAAAAAATGTGGACATATACGTAGGTGCTCCGAAAAAAAAGTACGGACATAAAGTACACGGACTTTCACGCAGATAAAAGTGCGCACATGGGAAATCTTATGGTTGGTCCATGGTATTTAGTCCGACATTTCTGATCCTATGGTTTTGGTCCGTGGTTTTGCATCTAACGTATTGAACCCAAGTTTTGGGTTCCTAGTATTAGATCTCTATGGTTTTGGACCATGGTTTGAGTAAGGCCTAGACAATAAAAAGGAAAGGAGATCATTTGGTTGTGCAACTAATGTGTTGAATATCTTGAGATGAGAAAGATCTGAAATACTGGTGATCGGTTGGTGAGTTTTAGCTGGACCTGAATCAAGGAGAAACCTGAGCATTACAAGACGGATCTATTGATGGGTCGAGATCTCTTTGGCGTATGATTAGATCTGTAAATCTGATAATCTGGGATATAATTGATGTCTGATAAATTTCTATACCTGCAGGCTCGACACAGCACGGGCGCGGATACCCGCAGGCTCGACACAGCGCAGGCGCGGATACCCCCAGGCTCGACACAGCGCAGGCGCGGATACCCGTAGGCTCGACATAGCGCAGGCGTGGATACCTGCAAGCTCGACACAACACAGGCGCGGATACCCGCAGGTTTGACAGAGTGCAGGTGCGGATACCCGCAGGTTAAAGAACTAAATACTACGGACGTACGCAGGTTTCTATTGGTGAAGTTGTGGACTTTTTCCTTGAAATATGTTTTAGCTGCTTTTGTCTATTACTGCAGTGTTCAGGGTTCTGAATTGGTGTCTGGTACTGTGTTCTGAGAAGTTACTGGTTGATTCAGTATTTGTACAAGGAAGTTGGTTGATTGCAGATCTATTTGATGTTTGATTGATGTTCATGGATCCAGTTTGAAAATTTATGAAATGTGGTCCCTAGAAGAAAAGAGAAGTCTTCTGTAGGTCAGCACCTACGTACTAGTACCTTAGCTAGTACAAGAGCTAAGGGGGTTGTAGCTCCCTACCAGAAGAATCTGGAGAATGAGAGAAGGTTGTAGCCTTCTGCAGGTTGAAGCCTGCGTACTGGTATAAGACTGCACCAGTACAGAATCATTGTAAAAGGAAGTTTCTAATTGAAAGAAGATAGAGACATATTGTAGCAGGTGGTTTTCACCCACATTTGGTTTCCACCTTATATCTTTTGTTCTTTTGTGTGACTGTCTGCTCTACCTTTCTGTTCCTACTTACTGTTATATGATTCTGACACACAAATTAATGATCAACATCTGAAGAATAAATTAAATTATAATTCTAGGAGGTATACGCAAGTTTCATTAGTCAGATCTACAGATCTTTTTATAAATTGAAAAGAATTTGATAATACTGATTCACCCCCCCCACTCCCAGTATTATTTCCAACAATTGGTATCAGAGCAGGTCCTTCAGGAAAAGCTTGATCGCTTGAAGGAAGATCTATCATCATGAGCAACTACGAAAAGGAAGCATCTATCAGGCCACCAATTTTTGATGGGAGCAACTTCGTCTATTGGAAGGTAAGAATCACTGCCTATCTTCAATCTCTTGGTACAGAAGTTTGGGATATTGTGGAAACAGGATACACATTTCCATCAGCAACTCCTACAGATGCAGCTGGTAAGAAGCAGTATGAAACAAATGCAAAAGCTGTCAATACTCTATTAGGAAGTCTATCTCAATCAGAATTCATCAAGGTTATGTAGCTCAAAAGCGCAAAAGAAATATGGGACAAGATCGTTCTGAGCTATGAAGGAGATGAACAGGTAAAACGAGCAAAATTACAAACTCTTAGAATTCAATATGAAAGTCTCAGAATGCATAATGATGAAAGTGTGGCTAGCTATTTCCTACGTATAGATGAGATCGTAAATTGTATGAAAAACTTGGGTGAAGAAATAAAAGAAGTTGTTTTGGTTGAAAAGGTTCTAAGATCTTTGTCTCCTAAGTTTGATTCAAAATTTTCTGCCATAGAAGAAAAGCAGAATCTATAGAGCCTTACCATGTCACAGCTGCACGGAATTCTAACTGCTTACGAAATGAGAAAAGGAGGACCATCAGACAGGAGAGAAGTTGCATTCAAGGCTTCAGGAAAAGGAGATTACTATGAGTCAGGACTTATGTCAGAAGAAGAGGAAGAATCAAATTTTGTCAAGAACCTTCAACGGGGAACTGGAAGATTCAGAGGTAAGCTACCTTTCAAATGCTTTGCTTGTGGAAGAGTCAGTCATTATGCTGCAAAATTTCCTCATAAAGATAAACTAGACAAAGGTAAGGAACCTGTTAGATGGAACAGAAAACATAATGTAAATAAGAAGAGCTATTACACGCATGAAGACAGTGATGGATTGTCAAATAGTGATGGGGATGAACAAGGTAATGATGATAGAATTTTGATGGCTTTTGAAGATGATGATTTCTTGGATGCTATAAATGAAGAAGGTCTTTATGAAGAAATTTCTAAACTTAAAGTTTGTTTAGAGGAAAAGAATATGATTATAGATACTCTAACATTCCAACTTGCTGAAAAGGATAAACACAATGAAGAGTTAGAATGTGAAATTGTGGGACTTAGAAAAGAAATTGAGAAAACAAAAGCCCTTAATCTCAGATTTGCTAAAGGATATGAAACTCTAGATGAGATTATCAAAGTGCAGCGTTCTCCTCTAATCAAGACTGGTCTTGGATATTCCGAAGAAGCATCTCAAGCTCAGAAGCAAGCGTAGAATCCATCCACCTCCAAAAGTTATCTTGATGCAGCAAGGAGAAGTGAACAAGTTGACAATCGACAGCAAAAGCATAATGCAGATCACCAGGTAAATCAGGGACAATTTGCTTCAAGAATGATCAAAGGTTATCAAGTAAATCGAGGGCAATCTACGTCAAGAATGACTAGAAACCTCAACCGACCATAGGTAAATCATTCTCAATTTGGCTCAAGAATGGATGGAAACTACAATCATATGGTTGGTAGATTTGATAATCGCAAGAATTTCTTCAGTGGCCAATGTTTCTCTTGTCATAACTTTGGTCATAAAGCTGCTTAATGTGTTGCCTACAAGACCATCATGACTAGGGACGCTCAAAAACAAAGGAGTATGACAGGAATCATGAAAAGAACCTAAAATAACTTCTCTTCTCTTGAAAATGAAATAGAATGTTCTATCTATAACAACTTCGGTCATGAAGATTCTGAATGCAAAAGCAGGTTTCGGCAAACAACTCGGAAGGAGCAAGCTTCATTGAGTTCCAAAACATGGAAAAAGAAAGAAACGCAACCAGAAAGATGTGGGATAGCCTTATATGAGGAAGGACAGGAAAATCAATGGTACATTGACAGTGGATGCTCGAAACATATGACAGGTAATAGAGAAAAACTTCAGTCATATAGTGCCTTAGAAAAGGAAAAGAAGGTCTCATTTAGAAATGACACCCCTACATTCATAAAAGGTAAAGGATTTGTTTGTTTGAAAGAAAAGGTTAGGGCTGGTAATGTTATGCATGTTGATGGCTTAAAGCATAATCTATTGAGTGTCAGTCAGATGTGTGATCAAGGAACTGAGGTAATATTTCGATCAAATGGATGTATTGTTCATGAGCTTGATACAGGAAATACAGTGATGAGAGGCATAAGAACTCAAAATAACTTATATGTACTCAAGGGAGAACAACAACAATGCTATTTAAGCAAGAATGATGAACATTGGCTATGGCATAGAAGACTGGGGCATCTTAGCTTCTCTCAGATAAGGAAAGCATGCAAATATCAGGCAGTTCATGATCTTCCTGACATCAGAATTCCAGACAATACAATATGCAAGTCATGTCAATTTGGTAAGCAAACCAGAACTAATTTCCCTGAGAAGGAAGGATCAACTAGTAGGCCACTGGAACTTGTTCACACCGATATATGTGGTCGAACTAGGAAGAGGTCACCTCGAGGAGAAGAGTATTTCATACTGTTCATTGACGACTTTTCAAGGATGTGTTGGATAGGACTCATGAAGTATAAAGATGAAGCTTTCGAAAAGTTCAAGTCATTCAAAGCCTTGGTTGAAAACGAATCAGATCGTAGAATCAAATGCCTCAGATCTGATCGAGGAGGGGAATTTACCTCAGATGAATTTTTTGATTTTTGTGAAGAACATGGAATAAGAAGGGAATTTTCTACTGCAAGGACTCCTCAGCAAAATGGAGTAGTGGAAAGGATGAACAAAACCGTTCAACAAATGGCTCGTGCTATGCTTGATGAGTCTGGAACTCCCGCAACCTTTTGGGGTGAAGCCACATTTTATGTTGTTACTATTCTCAACAAGACAAACGTCCGGGTAAACAGCACTCAAACTCCTCATGAACTTTGGTATGGTAAGACTCCCATGGTAAAATACTTCAAAATTTTTGGAAGCAAATGCTACATTAAAAGGACTGATGAAAATATTGGCAAGTTTGAACCTAGAGCAAATGAAGGCATTTTACTTGGCTACTCTCCCCACAGCAAAGCTTACAAATGTTACAATAAAAGACTTGGTAAAATTGTTGAAAGTATTGATGTAGTGGTTGATGAAGAAGGAAACACTCCTAGGAAAGTAAAATCTGAAGATTTCAAAGATGGCAAAGACTATTCGTCAACATCAAATCAGATTCATGATGAAGAAGAAACCCATGAGGCACCAGAAGAACAGATAAGGATAGAAGAAAAGACTCCATCCATATACGTTTATAAGAATCATCCAGAATCTCAAATTTTGGGGCAGAAAGAAGCAGGTGTACAAACAAGAAGAACCATTTTAGAAGCTTCAAGCTATCTAGTATTGCTCTCCTCCACTGAACCGTAGAACGTAAGAGAGGCTTGCAAAGATCAATACTGGGTCAAGGCCATGGAAGAGGAACTCAAGCAGATTGAAAAGAATAACACTTGGGAGTTGGTTCCTAGACCAAAAGATAAGAATGTCATAGGGACAAAATGGATTTTCAAAAATAAGCTGAATGAAAATGGGGATGTGATTAGAAACAAGGCAAGACTTGTTTGTAAAGGATATGTGCAACAAGAAGGAATGGACTTTGAAGAAACTTTTGCTCCAATTTCCAGACTTGAGGCCATAAGAATGTTCCTTGCTCTCTCTAGCTTTCAGAAGTTCAAAGTATTTCAGATGGATGTAAAATCTGCCTTTTTGAATGGAGACTTAAATGAAGAAGTATATATTGAACAACCAGATGGGTTTATTCTTGGAAATGATCCAAAACTTGTATGCAGAATCAAAAAGGCTCTCTATGGCCTTAAACTGGCTCCAAGGGCGTGGTATTATCGGTTGGATAAGTACCTCCATCAACAAGGTTTCATAAAAGGATCAACTGATAGTAATCTATATATAAAAATTGACAATGATAAGTTGTTGATACTTGTTGTCTATGTTGATGATATCATCTTTGGTAGCAATGAAGAAGACATGAGTCAAAAATTTTCCTTGGTGATGCAAAAAGAGTTTGAAATGTCCATGCTTGGTGAGCTCACATATTTTCTTAGTTTACAAGTCCAACAAAACAAAGATGGCATTTTTCTATCACAAACTAAATATCTCAAGTAGATCTTGAAGAAATATGGGATGGAGGATTCAAAACTAGTATGTACCCCTATGGTGACAGGATGCAGCCTCAGTGCAAATGATGAATCGACAGTTGTACATCAACCAACCTATAGATCCATGCTTGGTATTCTTCTCTATCTAACAGGTACCCAACCAGACATTATGCATGCAGTGGGAATAGTTGGAAGGTTTCAGGCAAATCCAAAGGAAACTCATCTTCAGGCAATTAAGAGAATCTTCAAGTATCTTCAAGGAACTCAAAACTATGGCTTATGGTATCCTAGAGGTATAGATCTCACACTTCATGCATACACTGATGCGGATTGGGCAGGAAGCGTAGATGACAGGAAAAGCACTAGTGGTGGTGCATTCTTCATGGGTCCTAGATTAGTATCTTGGTTCAGCAAGAAACAAAGATCTATTGCATTATCTACAGCTGAAGCAAAATATGTAGCTATTGCATCTTGCTACACACAACTCCTTTGGATGATGCAAACATTACAAGATCTTCAAATCACTTGCACTCCACCTATCTCTATTTTCTATGACAATACAAGTGCAATTAGTATTTCAAATAATCCTGTCATGCATTCAAAGACTAAGCACATACCGATCAAGTATCATTTTCTCTGAGAACAAGTGCTTGAACAAAAGGTAAAATTGGAGTATGTTCCCTCTAAGGAACAAGTTGCTGATATTCTCACCAAACCACTGCCTAGGGAGACCTTTGAATACCTCAGACAAAAGCTGGGGGTAATTGATGCATCATCTTGCTGTTGAATCTTGTCTGTTTTTAGAGATTGTTGGTTGTACGCGAGTTTCATATGGGGTATACGCGTACATATGCTGGTTTATGTGGGTACAGTCGACTTGAAGAAAAGCAAGGATGAGAAGAGTCTAATATGGGTCTGTCAGAGACCATCTGGCACAGGTTCCGGGGGAGCATATATTCTTCTGATAATGCATTGTTTTAGCATTATCATAGAAGATATTGGTTCAATTCTTCAGTTGTTTTGATTTCAAAAGGAGCAAGTGCAGAAGGAGAACATGGATACTAATCTGAATAATAATTGACAGATGCTGCTGATATTTTGTCTCTATATTTCTTTTGGCAAGGTCATGTAACGGCCTATCTTGGTTGCCCCACTATGCCTGGGACGGATAATGTAATGTGCTTATTATATCATGTATCCCCACTTGGTTGGGAGTCGTATGTATGAGTCTTTGGTGATAGGAAGGTCAGTTATGATGTACAAAGTCATATTTCTTTTGTAGAACATCTTCTTGTAGATCTTGCCTATATGTCAAGGGGAGCTTGGACAGCACAGCAGAGCAGAGATTTCAGCATGTACTCAAGGGGAGCATAACCCTTTGCACTTGATGTCAAAGGGGGAGAAAAGACTTTGAGTGACTTTGGGTTGCCATCAAGTCCAAAGGGGGAGATTGTTGGCATTATGTCACAGGTTGGCATAGGTTTGGCTCAATGACATAAGTGTTGTCCTTGATGGCAACTCACTAAAATAGCAGATCACAAGTTCAGGCTCTCAAAATAGTAGAAAATGAGATACCCGCAGGTTCCTGTTCACAAAGCCGTGGACATACGCAGGTGCGCCGAACAAAAGATGCGGACATATACGCAGGTGCTCCAAACAAAAAGTACGAACGTAAAGTACACGCACTTTCATGCAGAGAAAAGCACGCACGTGGGAAATCTTATAGTTGGTCCATGGTATTTAGTCCGACATTTTTGATCCTATGGTTTTGGTCCGTGGTTTTACATCTAAAGTATTGAACCCAGGTTTTTGGTTCCTAGTATTGGATCTCTATGGTTTTGGACCATGGTTTGAGTAAGGCCTAGACTATAAAAAGGAAAGGAGATCATTTGGCTATGCAACTAATGTGTTGAATATCTTGAGATGAGAAAGATCTGAAATACTGGTGATCGGTTGGTGAGTTTTAGCTGGACCTAAATCAAGGAGAAACCTGAGCATTACAAGACGGATCTATTGATGGGTCGAGATCCTTTTGGCGTATGATCAGATCTGTAAAACTGATAATCTAGGGTATAATTGAAGTCTAATAAATTTCTATGCCAAAGGCTCGACACAGCGCAGGTGCGGATCCCGTAGGCTCGACACAGCGCAGGCGCGAATACCCGCAAGCTCGAGACAGCGCAGGCGCGGATACCCGCAAGCTCGACACAACACAGGCGTGGATACCCGCAGGTTTGACAAAGCGCAGGTGTGGATACCCGCAGGTTAAAGAGCTAAATACTGTGGACATACGCAGGTTTCTATTGGTGAAGTTGCGGAATTTTTCCTTGAAATATGTTTTAGCTACTTTTGTCTCTTACTGCAGTGTTCAGGGTTCTGAATTGGTGTCTGGTACTGTGTTCTGAGAAGTTATTGGTTGATTCAATATTTGTACAAGGAAGTTGGTTGATTACAGATCTATTTGATGTTTGATTGATGTTCATGGATCCAGTTTGAAAATTTATGAAACGTGGTCCCTGGAAGAAAAGATAAGTCTTCTGTAGGTCAGCACCTACGTACTAGTACCTCAGCTAGTACAAGAGCTAAGGGGGTTGTAGCTCCCTTCCAGAAGAATCTGGAGAACGAGGGAAGGTTGTAGCCTTCTGCTGGTTGAAGCCTGCATACTGGTATAAGACTACACCAGTACATAATCATTGTAAAAGGAAGTTTCTAATTGAAAGAAGATAGATACATATTTCAGCAGGTGGTTTTCACCCACATTGGGTTTCCACCTTATATCTGATGTTATTTTGTGTGACTGCCTGCTCTACTTTTCTATTCTTACTTACTGTTATATGATTCTGACACACAAATTAATGATCAACATCTGAAGAATAAATTAAATTATAAGTCTGGGAGGTATACGCAAGATTCATTAGTCAGATCTGCAAATCTTTGTATAAATTGAAAAGAATTTGATAATACTAATTCACCCCCCCCCCCCTCTCAGTATTATTTCCAACAGAGGCAACACTTTTCGAGCCTTCAGTAGGTAGCAACTCATTAGAAACTCAGGGCCTTCACTTTGGGCTTCAATTTCTGATGGTAGCCACCCACACTTGCAGTACTGAAAATAAATATGGTATGTACAATGATGTGTTTAAACCAACTGAAATCAAGTGAAATAGTGTTTGATTACCATGCTTTAGCAGATAGGCATTGTTTCCATGAAATTTTTCAATTTTATAAGGTCCCTTCCATAAATTTTCAAAATTTCCATTCTTTCCCTTTTCTTCATTCCTGGCATCCCATCTCAACACAAGGTCATCAATCTTGAAATCATCATCTTTATCCTTTTATCATGAATCCTCTTAATATTGTCCAGAATCAGCTGAGTGTTATTGTAGACCTCCTCTCTAGTCTATTGTGATTGTATCATCTGATTAATCCTCCTTTGCATATCATTCGGTTCCACCTCTATTTTTTGTAATAATTTCATTATTGCAACTCCTAGGGAAGTAGGAAAAATAGCATCAACTCCATAAACCAATTGGAAAGGTGACATTCTAATTGATTTATTGGTACTTACTCTATCTGCCCATAATGCATTGATCAACTTCCTATGCCAAGTCTTTTGTTTCGCCTGTATCAATTTCTTTATGATGTTGACTAAGCTCTTGTTAGAGGACTGTGCCAAACCATTTCCTTGTGGGTAATAGGCGGTAGAGTGACCAAGCACTTTGTTATATTTATTGAAGAAATCAATCATTCTTTTAGACTTAAATGTAGTAGTGTTATCAATAATAATCTTGTGAGGACATCCAAATCTCGAGAGAATTATACCTTCCAGAAATTGAATAATCACTGAATCTGTGGCCTACCTGGCCGAAATTTCTTCATTCCACTCAGTAAAATAATTTGTAACTGTCAATATCCATTTGTGTTGAGCTGATGAAACTGGATGAATCTCCCCAATAAAGTTAAAATACCTGACACTCATGACAGCTAGAGATCATTTTGTGCACATCAGCAAACAATGTAGGCCAGTAAAGACCATCTCTCAAGATTTTATTTATTGTGGTTTTCCATAAAAGATGCCCCCCACAGTCACCTTTATGAAACTCCTCCATTATTCTATCTGACTCATCTTTTAACAAACAATTTAGCAATATTCCTCTTGCATCTTTCCAATATAAATACTAATCTATAATGCAAAATTTAACAACTTTCAATTTAATAAACATTTCTTTTGTATTTGTCAAACTAGGTGGAGCTTGTAGATGTTGCAAAACATAAATGATATATGTGTACCAGGGGGAAGAAATGAACCTTTTTATATCTATTGAACCACTTCTTCATCATTGTCTTGAGCAGCAATGAAATTGATGTCCAATGCATGAAATTTTGATTCAACCATCATTTTATCTAGTCCCTGACCTTTTATAAGTTTAGTGGGATTAATTTCAATATCATACTCCAAAATAACTATTATCCACTTACCTCTCCTTCTAGGTCATCTTGAGTGACAATCTCCTTCACTACAGCATTAAGAACGAAAGCCATTACATGAGAATGCAATATGTAAACCCTAAAATCCTTCAAAGCCTTTACCAATGCAAAATCATGCTTCTCCATTATGTTATATTTCATAGCAGCATCCCTTAATCCCATACTAAAAAATGTTATAGGCTGCTCACAACCTTCCTGGTTTTTCTACATCAATACTGTTGCAATAGTATGCTCTAAGGAAGAAGAGAAAATAATGAAATATTTCGTGTAATCAGGACTAGCCAAAACATGAGCATGAGTTAAGGTTGACTTTACCTTGTTGAATGACTTCTTTGCTTCAGCAATCCACTTGATCTCATTGTCTTTCCTAAACATATTTGTGATGGCCCTTAAAATTTCAGCAAGATCATGAATGAACCGCCTCATAAAATTAATCCTACCAATAAATGACTGCACTTCCTTTTTATTCCTTAAGGTATCAATATTATAAACTTATTCAATTTTCCTTGGGTTAATTATGATGCCATCATTGGAGATTATGTATCCAAGTATCTTACCTTCTTCCATTCCAAAAAGGGACTTCTTTGGGTTCAAAGTGTTGAGAAATCTAGGGCTTAGTAATTATGTGATTTCTCTTCTATTAGTAACTACTTGTGAGTGCTTTTTACTTATTTAAATTAGGATCTTCTTTTACTTAGGTTATTAGTGTTATTCTTCATCAAACATCTACCAATGCATACACCAAAAAGAGACAAGAGACATAAAATATAGGTTGTCGTCCAGGGCCAAAACCTCTCACTCTTTGAGAGGAAAACCCAAACAAATTCTTCTTCTTATAGAGATTCCAATTGATGAATACCAAGACCAAGACCCTTGACCTATTATACCTTTCCAATACTTGGACACCAAGCTTCATATCTTTCCCTCTTGAACTAATGATGGTCAACTGCCTGCTCCTTCCTTCTACTTCAACTTCCTTTCAGATCTTGGCTTCCTTTCCTCTATTTTAGGCCTTCAACATTTCAGCCCTAAATAAGAACCCTTGCATGTGTAGATGACAGTCCTTAATTTCCTTCTCTTGAGGTGGAGGATACTTATTTAGCAACTCAGCCTTCCTTATAACTTCAATCCGGTTGCCTTTGAAACTTGTCCTTACTGTAGCAGATGGTTACCTCTTTCTTCACACATGTGACAGCTACAACACCCTAAAACAGACCCACGACTTGAATTTTAGTCCTTCACTGAACTTCCTTCTCCCTTCGCTGATCCTTTTGGCTTCCTTGTTGTACTTCATACTTCCTATTGGAGACTTGTTGTACCTTGCACTTCAAATTGCGATGGCCAAAAATATGCCTCTGAATTGAAGCTGAGCACTCCTATTTATAGTTGTTTTCCTATGTAAGTAGCCAATATGAGTGTATGTGAGCCAATATGTCCTTTGGAGAGTTTATATTATTTCTTTTTGAATTCGACTTTAGGAGGAGACTTCGCTTGGTCTTGGAGGGATAATTATACTTATCTAATGACTCATACAAAATGTAATATGCCCAAGAAGGGTCCTTCATACATGACTTTAACTTAATTTGACTTTATGATCAATCCTAAGGACTCACAATGGGAGTCAAACTAAAATAAAATTCCTTGCTCATGAAACCCATGAAACAAGCATTACAATAATAATTTTATTTTTCTTCTTTTCATCAATTACATAAAATCACAATTACACATGTCATTATGAAGACCGAACCTAGTTACTTTTCAACGTTCCCTCTTAACTAGGGAGGTATTCATAATGTTACTTGGTCATTCTCAATCTGAATAATTTCTCATAGGAAGAGTCGGATTGGTAACCCATATGTTTAACATCATATCAACCAGCATTGTCACATAGCAAGGAATTGAATAGCAACTCTATCTCTTCACGAGATCTAAACACCCTCATCATTGTCTCTCTCGAAACATACCCCACCCGAGTTCTCAAAGTGTGTTCTACCAAGACTATTCTTATCTTGGATTCCTAGTCCTCAAACAATATCAGTCCTCAATGACTACTCTTATCTTGGATGCCCTAATACATCCTTAAATAGCATCGAATGCTATATGTTTACCCAATCCTCCATTCTATCTTCCCAAGTGAACACAAGAATCGTGTGTCTATCTCTCCCTCTTAATTTGGGAGGACATATCTATTCCAATCAATGAATGTACTCATTCCTACAGAAGGAATGTACCTTAGCTCCCTCTTGGCTTAGGAATTTCCAAGTTTCTTCCAAGTAAGAAACCTATTTCTAGGTTCCCTCTTAATTAGGGACCTATAGTGGCTCCTCAGGTGGATATGATGGGAAAACAAGCTACTTAAAGAACTTCTCTTCACAATGTCATGAACTTATTTTTGTTATCCAAGAGTCTTCACATTTGGAACTTCTACATAGGGCATCGACCATCCATCACTTTCATCCATAATTCAGCGATGTCATCATCAGAAAGTGATCCATTAGTCCATATATGGCTTTCCTTCATGCCATGCTTCTTTCTTCATGCCATTTTTACTTAAGGATTTTTCATCCTACTACATGGGCATCAGTTGTGGAAGACATCCATAGATCTGCCCTTGGAAACCTTGCATAAACCCATCCATATATTTGTTCAAAAGTGAAGGAATGAAAATTAAAATAAACATTACCTTTGTGATGGTCTTTCATCATGACATCTTCTAGTTTTCATCAGCATCTTGCATACATATTGGAACATCTCCCAAAGATATCTATTGTCAAGGGTCTCTTTCATTTTCAGACTTCATCAGAATCTTCATATATTCCATAGATATTTCCTACTCAAATCTTCTTGGTCTTTTGGATGTTGATTTCCTTTACCATGGTTGCATATTCCATGATCTGTTCCTTCCTTTCTTCACACATTACATTCCCAGGAGCTTCTAATCAGAGTTCCTCAACTGTATCTAACCACCTCATACTTCATATGAGGATATATTGTGCTGATTTCATCTAGTGAATGTGTGACCCGTGTATTTCTGCATTCCTTTAAGGGAGGAAATCCTTTCATTTGATCATGCTCTCAAGATATAGCATTGATCCATGTTACATGTAACCATATGAAATGACTTCCACAATATCAAATGTAAGCATACATACCTCATTTTTACTTTCGTTCGTCCAGAATTCCAACAGCAGCTTCCTTGAAAGAGATTCAATCCCTTGATCTGCTTCACTTATATGTCATCATACCATCATCCCATGAGTTCCACAATATTGTAATTCTTTATGAAACACTTGCTTCTCCTCATGATCGGTGAAGCTGTCAATGAAGATTCTATCAGAGAATCTTGAGGATCTAAAGTATCCCCATCAGCAGATGTTTCCTTTTAACAAATGTATGATGAACCTTGTACTAGATGACCTTGCCACTTATGTTCCCAATGAGATGCCCAAGATCTATATCCTTGACTTTCATAGATTCTAACCATTTTCCATGCTTTTGTATGATGATGTCCTGAGCTCTTGCTTTCAATGCTTCTATGATGCCATGATGCATCCCATCATTTTTCTTAGTGAATAATCATAGCTATATCTTATAATAGAAGACTTAGGAACTTGATAAGAACTTAGGAGAGGAAGACTATCTCAATCATAATAGAGATCTCTTACTTCCTTATTCTTGGATTTATTCTTTTCAGCTTCCTCCACTTCTTCGGTGATATGGGCTTCTTTTCTTCCTCTTTTTTATTGTCTTTCTTGATGTTAGGAAAATTTATTTTGTAGTGCCCATATTCTTGACACCCATAGCATTAAATGTTAGACATGTCCTTTTTCTTTTTCCAAGAACCAAACTTTCCAAACTTTCCCTTTCCTTTTGCCATTGCAGCATAAGCTTGATTTTTCTCACCTGCTCCCATAGCAGATTTGGCCTTTAGTCTAGTTTCTTCAATTTTGCATAGTGACCATAGATCATGGATTGGAGTATCTTATTTCTTCCCATAAATACTTGAATTAAAGTTACCCCCTCCTCTGGTAGTGCATTTAATACAACTATAGTCATTTCACTATTAGGCATGACTTCTCCAAAATCTTGTAGTTGATCTTGGATCTCAGATATCCTCATAAAGTATGAGGCTATTCAATATTTGCTAGACATATTCATATTGTAGATTTCTTTCCTTAATGATATGACTTCTACGGCAATGCTTACGGAATACAACTCTGCCAATTTGTTATGTATTTTTTTTGAAGTTTCAAGTTTAGATACATATGGGATGGGGCGATCTTTAATGGATTCAATGAGAATCCTTTGACCCCTAATTTCCTCCTTAATATAATTTTCAAGTTCTTGAGCATATTCTTCTCCTAGTTTGGTGATAGATTAGTTTGGTGATAGATCCTTTGACATGATCCATGACCTCATTTTCAATGAGATTTAGATTTCTCCTTTTCTTTCATGCAAGATAGTTTGAAGCCCCAACCAATTTGTTGCTTTCCTTGCAAAAAGACATTTTCACAAACTCATATAAGGTCATATACTTAATTGATAGGATGCTCCTTTCTCCTTGCTTCTTCCTCGTTGTTGATGATGATATAGAGTAGAAAAATTCTCCTTGATGAAGATATTTTTCTTCAAGAGTGATCCTTGATCCCACAGAGAGTGAGATCTCTTTGGATCCTTTGATGAAGATTAATTATGACTTCTTGGTGATGTCTTCAATGGTAAGAAACTTGATTCATAGATCTCTTCAACATGGGCTTCTTTTCTTGATGATGATCCCAAGACTTCTTTGTATATTCCTTATTTGATCTAGGGTTATGATGCTTCCTTTGAAGATCTCATCTTAAAGATGATCTTTACTTTGATGTCTTCCTTGAGATTTGATCATTGAGTGTCCCTTGATAAAATTGTAGGTTTTAACCCTGTACAGAAATTACCTCCATACGAATTGTAAAACACATAAAATAAACAATGCGAGAGCATAACACAAAAAACACATATACATAGATATTTTCCCCTGCTTCCCAAAACTGGGACTACCAACTTGATTTTTCATTATGTTCCTTTCAATGTTACACTAAATATTTATAAATGCCAAAGCATCCAATACCATGGACCGAAAACCATCGCGTCCAAAACCATGGACCGAAAACCATCACGTCCAAAACCATGTGCTAAAATCATGCAAAAAACCATAGGTAGGTCTGCCCAACCTAATATAGGGTCCAAAAAACAAAATTTTCCGAGGTGCTGCCTTGGACCCCATAAAGGGGGGTTACCTACACCCCTCAAACCCCTTGTGAACCCCCCGCTATGCAATCAACGCAACAAGGGGGGGGATCCACCCCCCCTCTAACCCCCCGATTAACTACGTGGGCTAGTCGTGGAAAGAATATAACACAAACCAACAAAAATTCCCTTTCTTGACTTTGTCACCTTGGCTCTGAAACCATGTTGAGAAATCTAGGGCATAGTAATTATGAGATTTTTCTTCTATTAGTAACTGCGCGAGTGATTTTTACTTCTTTAAATTAGGATCTTCTTTTTCTTAGGTTATTAGTCTTATTCTTCATCAAACAACTACCAATGCATACACCATAAAGAGACAAGAGACATAAAATATAGGTTCTCATCCAAGGCCAGAACCTCTCACTCTCTGAGAGGAAAACCCAAACAAATTCTTCTTCTTATAGAGATTCCAATTGATGAATACCAAGACTAAGACCCTTGACCTATTAGACCTTTCCAATACCAAGACACCAAGCTTCCAATCTTTCCCTCTTGAATCAATGAAGGTCAAATACCTGCTCCTTTCTTCTGCTTTGACTTCCTTTCCTCTGCTTGAGGCCTACAACATTTCAACCCTAAATCATAACCTTGCATGTGTAGATGATAGTCCTTAATTTCCTTCGCTTGAGGAGGAGGATACTTCTTTAGAAACTCAGCCTTCCTTATAACTTCAATCTGATTTCCTTTGAAAATCGGCCTTACTGCAGGAGATGGTTACCTCTTTATTCACACATGTGATAGCTACAACACTCTAAAACAAACTCAAGACTTGAAGTTTAGTCCTTCATTGAACTTCCTTCTCCCTTCGCTGATCCTTTTTCCTTCCTTTCTATACTTTGCACTTCCTATTGCAGAATTGTTGTACCTTGCACCTCACACTGTGATGACTGAAAATATACATCTAAAATAAAGCCAAGCCCTCCTATTTTATATTTGTTTTCCTCTATAATTATCCGACATGAGTGTATGTGAGCCGACATGTCCTTTGGAGGGTTTATATTATTTGTTTTTGAAGCCAACTTGAGGAGAAGAATTTGCTTGGACTTGGAGGGATACTAATGACTCATACAAAATGTAATATGCCCAAGAAGGGTCCTTCATACATGAATTTGACTTAATTTGAGTTTATGACCAATCCTAAGGACTCACATTGGGAGTCATACTAAAAATAAAATTCCTTTCTCATGAAACCCATGAAGCAAGCATTACAATAATAATTCTTTTTTCTTCTTTTCATCAATTACATAAAATAAAAATTACACATGTCATTATGAATACTGAACCTAGTTACTTTTCAACGAAAAGAGATACCATACTTCCTGCATTTATTGAAAACAATATTCAAATGCTACAAATAATCTTCATCAAACTTAGAAGACACAGTAATGTCATTAAGATAAATAACAATAAACTTGTCTTTCTAATTGGCAAAGGAAATTTCCATAGCCCTTTGGAAGGTTTCCCCTGCATTCATTAGTCCAAAAGGCATCTTTTCATACATAAATGTCCCCCATGGTGTGATGAAATTTATTTTATCCTGATCCTCCGAATGTACCAAAATCTGATTGTACCCGAAGAATCCATCAAGCAATGAAATCCTGCTAGAACCAACTACCCACTGTAATATGTGATCCATCTTTGGAAAAGGGTAATTATCTTTGAGAGAGACCTTATTAAGGTTCCGGAAGTCAACACATAGTATTATCTCTCCGATATTTTTCCTCACTGGAACTAAATTTGACAACCACTTAGAAAATCTCAAAGGGACAATAATCTTTGCATCAAAAAAATTTCTTACCTCCTTCTCACTTAAGGGCAGAAAAATAGGGTTTTTCCTCCTTAATTTTTTCTTAAATGATTTATGTCCTTCCTTGATAGGAATGGTGTGTTGGATGATGCTCGTATCATAGGCCTTCAAGTCTTCATACCCCCATGCAAAAACACCATAATACTCCCTCATGAGATCAATATATTTCTGCTTCTCTTCAAGACCTAAATATTTAGAAAGTTTCACTATTTTAGGTCTATCTTTCATCCCTATGTTATAGTCTTCCACCTCAGTCTCAGTAGGTAGTATTTTTGGTTTATGAGCCACATCATTGAAATCACACCATTCCTCCAAAGGAACTAAGCCTCTCATGATCACATTGTCTTTGAGCCACAAAACTTCAAGGTCTGACTCATGCTTATCAAGACTCCCTATAGTCTAATTTATGTCAATCCCCTCTTCACCATTATCAAAAGTATTTCCATCATCAATATGCAGATTTGAAAATTCTCCTTTTAATTGCATAAAATTGTCCAATTGTTTATCATTATCAAAGACTTGCCAATATATGATGTTGTATGGTACAACTGGCCTGTGCTTTACCTCAATTTCATACTTCTTTCTTAGATGAATATGAATCTTAAATGTACTTGGTGAGCTAGCCAATGCATCAACAATTGCATTCTGACCTCTAGGAATCACAGATAAATTGTATTCTGGAAAACATTTTAGAAAATCTAAAATAACATTCCTATATGCCCTCATTCTAGGATGCATGGTTGAATACTCACCTTTAATTTCCTTTATGATCAGTTATGAGTCCCCATGGACTGAAATTATTTTGGCTCCTAGCCTTTTCAACAGTTGCAGTCCCAAAATCAGTGCCTTGTATTCAGCGACATAGTTTTTGCATTCAAAAGCAAGTTAGTAAGAATAAGTCTTTGACTTGCCTACTTTGGGGCTTATAATCCACACACTAGCTCTAGCCCCCTCCTTACTAATTGCACCATCAAATTCCATGTTCTATAAACCTTCCTCATCATCATTGGATTCTAATTTTTCCTCCAATGTTTTAACTTCCTTATTTTCTAATTTGTTGTCCCTGTTTTGAGCATCTTCTTCCAAACACATATCATTGTATAGAATGAATGAATCCATATCTAAATAATAGAATAAATAGGATAATTTACTGGTTTGTCTTGACTGCTTACCATGTATTTCATGAGAGTTTCCCTATACAATTTCCTTGGTTGTCCAAACACCAGGATAGTGGCATATGACATGTCCAACTGCAGAGAACCCTTTAATTTTTCACCCTAAGATCTCGATAACAGCATACCATATTTTGGTGGGATGTCAGCAACAACCACATCCATAACCACACTCTTGGCTGGAATTTGTGTGAGAGTGACACATAAATATTTGATCAAACCAAGACACTTTACCTTGCTTGAGTCGAAAGAAAACAGGTCTCTGTATGGTCTGGTTATATCCAAGCCAAGCTTTTCCATGATCACTTTAGGCATTAAGTTGTGAGAAGCACCCGAATCTAACATGGAATTATGCAATATCAAATCATGAATATTAAGGCTGACATAAAATGGTGGCACATTACCTTCCTATGAACCTCCTTCAACTTCTGGACCAAAAAGAAATTCTGGGTGATCATCATTTAAATTGACAGTGTCTGAGACTTCTCCCACCTTCAATACCTTTAGAATTTGACCTTATATGCATCCTTCTTCATCAATTAAACTAATGGAATAGAAATTTGAATCTTTGATATCTCATTTTCAAGACTAAAATATGATGAACTCCTCTCTACCTCCTTAATAGTTGCATCTTAATTTTGAGGAATTTCTTTGGTCGTATCTGGTGAGCTCCAGTATTGTAGCAATAATGCTACAACTCCTGGGGCTTCCTGTCTCTCATTTTATCAACCCGGTAGTTCGTACAAACTTGGAAGCGACGGTGCTATATGCACAAGTACTAGCTCTTGTCGCAGCTGTCACTTGGTCAGCTGGCACAAGTCCGCTAGGGCTCAAGCCAACTTCTATAGGCTCTCAGAAGAAGCTTGCTAATTGATGGATGAAATCTATTCTCAAAGGAAAACTACTCTACTTGACAAAATGGACTGAAAGCAAATCAAAGCATGTAAACCTAGGAAACCCTAATTTAACTAGTCTAACCTCTACAATGCAAAACATGTGAATGAAACTTCTACCAATGCTGCTGTTACCTCTAATAAGTGCAAATGCATGGATCTAAACTACTTGCATCATGAAAGATATGTTTTTGTATTTTTCCCTTAAGTGTGTGGAATGATTGTGATTTTGTGCTAACTAGGGTTTGATTGTGCAGATGGGATGGAGAAGGAAGGAAAGCGTGGGACAGGTTGGGGAGGCTAGGAGAGGTCCCTAGGGATCCTTAGCATCCATCCACAGAGGTCCCTCACATTCAGAAGCTCGACAACCGAGTGAGTGGCCTCCTACAGGATGTCTGCAGGGGATCCTACAGGATACTCTGGTTTCTACAGGATGTCTACAAATGGCTACAGGATGACCTACCGTGAGTGTTTGGCGTGATGGAGGAGTGATGAAATGGTAGGGGGAGATGTGTAAGGTAGGAATGAGGCTGGTGATGGCTGTAGAAGTGGAGGAATGGGATAGGGAGTGAATGTAGGGAGTAGGTTGGAAGATAGAGGGCTATGTCAACGAAAAGGGCTAGAGAATGGAAGTACGAGAGGAGTGAAAGACTTTGGGAGTTAACAGAGCGGAGCAGGGGTCAAAGATGTGTTTGCATGCGTGATCAAGATGGAGGACGAAGTAATGGAATGAGAGAAAGCAGTGTAAGTGAAACAAATGCTTATGATTGTCACCAAACCAAAAATGCATTAACCTGAACTACCTGTGCTTGTAAATTCAATGAACAGCAATCCAAAACGCGAAGGAGAATGTGCATGAAGCTGTGATGAAGGAGTGTGGTGCAGGTGTGAATCATGTGGAAGCATCTAACGTAACGTGACTGTGTTTGCAGCAATCATGAAATAAAGAAATGCGTATTTTTGGTGGCTAGTCATGGACTGCACTCCAATCCCAGATGAGACGGCAGTGAGCCTTAACAACCTTTTTGTTGGAGCTCCAATCGATTATATCTATCCTCTGCTACACTAAGCAAGTGAAAACAAATTCATCATAAGCAACTCCTATCTAACTCATGAAAAAGACCAACTTAACAACCTGCAATTCGAATTGCATGTGCAAATGAAAAGCTCAAAGTGCTGAAATGAAATGGAAATAACACTACAGCAGAGGGGATCTATGGCTCTCAGGTTGGGCCCTAACCTGAGAGCTATAGTCTCCTTAAGAAAACTCAGAGCTAGATCAAAATCTGCCTTCTTTATTCATAATCTGATATCATGCCAAATTGGCTTACAAAAAGGAACAAAAACTGAGCTGTGCTCGAAAATTACAATAGCAATATGAGAGTTTCAACAACCTATCCAAGGCTAAGGCCTCTACACTTATACAAAAACGATGATCCAACAAGTGTCCTTGATTTTAGGAGCTCGGCTGTCCAACTAGAGTTTAACTGCTGATCCTGTAGGACGATCATAACTGTTGTTCCTGTAGAGCAGTTTATAACTGCTGTTCCTGTAGAACAGCTGGTTGCTTCTAAGCTCGAAGGGGAGATGGATTGGAGCTCGGAGTTCTTGGTGGGAATCACGAGGAATGTCCCCAAGACCGTGGACATCCTCTCCTAAAAGTCAGCAGTGCCACCTCATTGTCTCCTTGTCTCCTTTTTCGTTGTCTTTTGCTCCCTTTTAATGCCAAAACCTGGAATCACAATGCATTAGTCACGTAGATAGAGTGCCTACCCTTCTTCCTACAAACAACATGAATAAACTAAGAAATGCATGCATAAGCAGTAAAAAATGAATGGTTTGAGCAAGTAGAATAGGCCAAAATGAGCCCAAATTGTACCAAAATTGGGGCTCATCATCACCCCCCAGCTGAACCATTTTCTCATCCTTGAGCAACTTAGTCAAGATCCTCATCCTTTATGGCTTTCACTGCTCCCCTTACATCCCAAGCTTCTGTGGTGATGTCTTCTTGGTCGATATGAAACCCTGCTGTGTTTTCCACTTTTTCCCATTGTGCCTGGTCATCCTTTCCTGTACTTCCTTCACCCAATCCTAGCAGCAATGGAGGGCTGAGTTTAAGGCCAATCCAGCTGGCCTGAAGTCTTTGCACGGATTTCTTGTAAAGGTCCACTCTTGCCAATGCTTCCCTCATTCTGGTCGGGGTATGGTATTCCCGGATCTTCAAACTATGTGCCAAGGCATGCCACCTACGTGCACAAGCCTGGGCAACAGTTTCTCCCAATAATCTGTCCATGTCTTCAAAGTGGGCTATTGCTTGGGCTTGCTGGTCCATAAATTTCAAGGAAGCTGTGGGATCATTGGATAACTGTTGACGGGCTGAGATGAGGGCAACCGGATCCTCTGGTTCTGCCCGAATGTACAGTGGCTCACTCACTTCTCGGCTCATGACCGATTTTTCTTCAGTGGCTCTTTGATCCTCATGATTCAGCCATGAAGCAAAAGCCATCAACTGCAGATCACCCAAGGCGATATTGGGATCCCAAGAGACCTCATTGGGCAAAACTAGATTGTGGATGTAGAATTCTGCTAGCTTGGCTTTGTCCTCTGCTGAGCTAGTATTGCATATTTCAGCAAATTGTTGTGGGTTATTGATTTGCTCAATACCTCTTTGTGCTAGTGTGTTTATCTGGAACTCTAGCCACTGATCCTTTAAGTACAACCCATAAGACTTTGCAGGATGTCTGCACTGCAGGGCCTCCATGGCCCAACTGGCCATGCAAGCCAATTGTGTTTCCTTTTGTTGCAGCTGTTCCTTTAAGGCTTGCACTTCAATTCTTATCTGCTGTTCTTCTTCCTGTAGAAGTGTCTTTGGCCCTTCAAGATTGGTGGTCAGCTCCTTCTTGCCTTCTTGTTCATTTGTGATGCCCTTGGAGGATGTTTCTGCCCCTGCCTTGAGTTCTTGTAGCTGCAACCTTAACTTCTGGTTTTCTTCCTGTAGAAGTGCCTGCTGGCAACTAGCCACATGTTTGGCCATGGTGAACTCGCTCCTGACCTCCCTGAGCTGATCTTGTAGAGGGCCTATGTCCCCCACCCCCTTTGATTTGGCAATTTGCATCCATGTATGGGAGCGGACTCTTTCTTTCTCTAATTCAAAGAATAGGGGTACAGTAAATTTTTGTGGGATGACCTTGCCCGCCTCCAAGAAGGTATAATATGAGTTCAGATTGGGCGAAGGGCTAGGTTCGGGTATATGTTCTCTTACTGTTTCTTCAGGTAGTTCTGCCTCATCTGCCCTTGGTGATGAGGGTCCTCCTTCTTCTCTTTGTTCGGTTTCCTGTAGTCGAGCCAAGGTATCCTGTAGGACGTTTTCAGCTTCCTGTAGCCTGGTTTTCTCGTCCAACAGGTCCACTCGGTCTTGCCATGTGCTCTTCTTCGGGCTTCCCTTTTCGTAGGTAACTGTGACCTTTGAGGGGGATTTTTCTTTGGGAGAAGCAGGGGTGTCCTCAATGACAATTGGGGCTGCTGGACTGCTCCTGTGGTTTCCCTGTTTTTATCCGAACACTTCTCCGTGCTTTGAAGTAGAGAGGAGGGTCCCTCTTCCTCTTTCCTTTTGGTTTAGGTGGCGTACTGAGGCCAGCTAATACAGCCACTGCCTCTCTGGCTAAAACATCCACCTTCTGCTTCTCAGATTTTGGTTTTGCATGGCTTCCTGTAGAAGCCTGTTTTTGCACTTTTGTGCTTCCTGTAGAAGCCTTGGTCTTTGCTTTTGGGCTTCCTGTAGAAGCTGTTATCGGGCTTCCTGTAGAAGCCTTGGTCTTTGCTTTTGGGCTTCCTGTAGAAGCCTGCTTCTCACTGATCTTCGGGTTTCCTGTAGAGGCTCGCTTCTCCTTTCCTGTAGTGGTAGGTGTCTTTACTTTTACTTGCTTTGTTGCAGGGGTTTGATCCTTTTGTTTGCTTGTGAGTGCTGAAGAGGTAATTGGGCTGACATGGCCTGCCCCAACTTTGTCTCTTCTGCTTTTTGACCTTATTTCTCTTGCTGACAGGATGGGGGAGTCAGCTTTTTCTTCAGCCTTCTTTTCCTTAGCCACCGCTTCCTTGTCTTCAGTGCTGGAGGAGCCACTATCTTCGATCAACATTTTAATGTCCCCATCTCGTGTTAGATTCCTAAATGACTCCCAGGAGAGGGGAACTTTATATGAGTGCAGTGCATCCTCCACAAGCAATTTTATTAACCCATGATGGGCTATCTGATCAGGGATGCCCTGTCTTAGCTTTGTAGCACACTCCATTAGGGACTGCAGGAGATAATAAGGTATGCTTAGTTTTTGCTCTACAGGAAGGTCAATTCTATGCCTTAACTCAGTGAGGAGCCGGAAGTGATATGCATACACGATACTGAACCGGCCTTCACAAGTAATATATTTCAATATGTGCAAACTGACTCCGTTCCATGGTGGTGACAGGCTGGTCCTCCTCACCCCGTTTTTATCCTCAGAGAATTCTTCCTCAGGTGGGAAGAACTCCTTCTTTGCTTGCTGGCTCTGCTTCCGCTCTTCTTTATCCCACGGCAGACCCATGGGCAGTTCTGTGATTCGACTTATATGCTCTGGGGTGAGTTGGAGGCTGAGACCTCGGAAGCTTACTGTGGCTAGTGTCTGGGATTTAGGCTTCAATGCCTGCAAGAATTCCTCGGCTACTTCATCATCGTAGCCCTGTAGTTTATCACAAAAAGGCATCCATTGTGCTCTAGTGAAGAGCTCAACCACTGCCGGGTTTCTCCTTAATGCATTTGAATCAGTGGGCTCTCACCTGATAAACCCACCAGGCATGATGAACACAGTGGGTTTGACCAAAGGCGGTAGATACAAAGGAAATTCGGTCTTATAGACAGAGCATGCAATGAATTCACAGACCACAGTCTAATTATACTGCTATCCTGTAGAAGCGATAGTATAGGCACGGTAATCCAATATTTTTTTATGACCAGACTGTGAATAATGATCTTGCCACCTTTGAAAGCCAATTGCGGAAGGAGTTTCAGGGTTACCTCTTTTCTGCCACCTTTTCTTACGTGAAGACTTCACCTTCTTGTAGAGCTGCGTTCCTGTAGAAACTGCTTCCTGTAGGACTGCGTTCCTGTAGAAACTGTTCCTGTAGGAGCAGTGCGCAGGCTTCGGAGAGAACGGTAGTTGGACTGCGGTTGAGGTGCGCTTCACTGGTGTTCAGTCGGCCGAAAGCTTGGCGTATCAACATGCAGAGGTATTCAGAAGAGTTACTCAAGTTTTGAAGTGGAGGTGGATGGATATATGTGCACAATCTAGCCGATTAGATTTTGAATCGGCGCAGCTCGTGGCGCGGAGGGTGAGCTGTCCCCGCCAGACCATTGGGTGACGTCACCCATCATCCGCCTGCACATTCACTTGCTGCCGCATTCATTCCCACAGATCTGCCGCCGCCCTTTTCGGTTAAACTCGTTTCTCGGTTGACGGGACTGATCTTCACGTGCGTGCTGCGTGTTCCCTTTGTCGTGGCTGCCACCCATCATCTGACTATCCCTTCACTAGCCAACGTGGCCAGTCAACTGGCCTTACGGCCGCTCAACCATTCATTTCTATGCCATGCAAACAAATCAAAGTGATACTCATGCGATTTGATGGAAGGAAGGATTAGAACACTTACCTGCGCGCGTCTGCACATGATTTCCAGTTTTTGGATGACGAATCTACCTGCTGCATGTGGCTCACACAGTCCCGGAGGCTCGTGGTTACAGGATGCTGGCGCTATAGTGGACGCTCTGGTTGCCTACGCCCGTGTGTTGTTTGCAGATGGCTGGGCGATGAATGGTATCCACTCCTGCAGGTTTGACTGCTACAGGATTCCCGCGGGGTGCCTTGTAATAGTCTCACCTCCTTGGGTGCATGCTACTTGACAATGGAGATGACCTGCTAATCGCGCTCCTGAAGCTTCTGATGCTTGACATGGACGTGGTATGAGCTCTCGGTGTTCGTTTTTCTCTGACAACTGATTTTTTTCCACGAGAACTCATTGATCTGGTTTGCTGGTGCAGGGATCTTGGTTGCATGGCGACGAGGATGGTGGAGCAAGGTATCAGCGTCGTGCATGGGCCCAAAAGAGGCTTGCATGCGTCCACACCAACCCGTAGTCATCAGATCCGCTCATGAAACGCATTCTGGCTCGTTCTGAGCTTCTACAGGAAGTTTCCTGTAGAAGTACAGAGCTTCCTGTAGACAGGCAGCTCTTCCTGTAGAAATTTGCACCTTCCTGTAGAAAATCTGTGTCTTCCTGTAGAAAGACAGCAGTTTCCTGTAGAAGATTCAAACCATGATAAAATTGCACATATCTTGAAAAACATAAGCATTCTTGGAGGAGGAGCTTGTGAGGTGTCCTGGCTGCATGAGAAGGACCTTTGACTTTGACTTGAGAGGCTTCCTCTCCTCCATAGAACACCTGCAATCTGCATGCAAATTTCACATAATAGCTTATTGATCTTGTTTTTTTTTTTTTTTTTTTTTTTTTTTTTTTTGAAAGATAGCAGGGGCGCCTCAATGAGGTTTTCACCCTTACCACCTGCCTTAAGCGCCTCAGAGAGGTTTTCACTCAAGGATCTTTATTTCTTTTTTTTTCTTTTTTTTTGAAAGATAGCAGGGGCGCCTCAGATGAGGTTTTCACCCCTACCACCTGCCTTGGGCGCCTCAGAGAGGTTTTCACCCAAGGATCTTTATTATTTATTTTTTTATTTATTTATTTTTATTTTTTTTTTTAGATGCTTCAGGGTGTGCCCAAAGCAGGGGCAGGACCCTTCTCTATGACCAATACTGCCTTCTCCATTGTTTTGATGAACTCTTGTCTTGAGGGAGGCTTCCTGTAGATCTTCAATCGATGCCCATTGATAAGCATGGGAATGGCTTCCTCATCAATGGTTCGAATGAGGACAGATCCATTGTCATGACACTTTTCCACTGAATATGGTCCTAGCCATCTGGTTCTCAACTTCCCCCTGAAATCTTTGTATCTGGAATCATACAACAAAGCCCAATCTCCCGGCTGAAATTGCTTGTCATGGAGATGTTGGTCATGCCACACCTTCCTCTGAAGTTGAACCACTTCTGAGTGAAGGAGGCCCTGCATGCGGTGCTCATCCAGTCCATTCAGCTGCAATAACCTTTCTTGCTGTGCATGGCTGAGATCTAGGTCCAGCTGAGCTGCCATCCTCAAAGTGTTATACTCAAACTCAATGGACAGCAAAGCTTTCTTCCCATAGACCAGCTCATAAGGTGTGAAGCCGGTGGTGGTCTTCCAAGTGGTGTTGTAAGCCCATGTGGCTTCAACCAGGCGATCTGCCCAGTCCTTTCTGCTGCTGCTCACCACTTTAGTCAAGATCCCTTCTAATGCTCTATTGGTGACTTCCACCTGCCCATTTTCTTGAGGATGATAGGGGGTGGAAGTCCTATGCTTGATCTTGTGATGAGCTAGTAGATCTTCAACCAAGTTGGATGTGAACTGGCTCCCTTGATCGGTCACCAGCTCTCTTGGGTAGCCAAACTTGTAGAAGATGTTCTCTCTTAAGAACTCGACCACCTTCTCTTCTGTTGTTTCTTTGATTGCTTTAGTCTCTGCCCACTTTGTCAAGTAGTCAGTACACACAATGATGTAGGATCTCTGCCTCGAAGAGGGATTGATTGGACCCACAAAGTCCATGCCCCACTTCTCAAATGGCTCAAGAGTCACTTGAGGTTGGAGAGGCATCTCATCCCTTTGGGTCGGTTTCCCCATTCTTTGGCATTGGTCACACTGGCTGACATATCTTCTGACATCTTGATGAAGTGTGGGCCAATAGTAGCCTGCCTGCAGGATCTTGAAGGCAGTTCTCTTTGCTGCAAAATGTCCTCCACAAGGCCCATCATGACAGGTGAGGAGGATGTCAAAGACTTCCTCTTCCCTTACACAACGCCTTAAGATCTGATCGGGGCCAAGCTTGAACAGATTGCCCCCAATCCATGTAAATGAGGAACTCTTTCTAATGATTTTGCTCTTCTCTTTTGAAGAGAGGTGCGGAGGGAACTGAGCTGAAACAAGGTAGTTTGCTATATCAGCAAACCATGGAGAGAGTACTGAGATAGCAAACAGATGCTCATCAGGCATCTGGTCATCCACCGTCCCATCTTCATCTGCAGACAAATCCAATCTAGACAAGAAGTCAGCAACAACATTTTCTCTCCCTGGTTTATCAACAATGGTTAGATCAAACTGCTGCAATAAAAGTAACCATCTAATAATACGAGCATTCACATCTGGTTTATTCATCAAATATCTAATAGCAGCATGGTCAGTATGTACAAAAGTCTGGTAACCAGTAATATAATGTCGGAACTTGTTCAGTGCATGAACCACAGCTAAGAATTCCTTCTCGGTTACAGTGTAATTCAGCTCTGCTTTGGACAAGTTTTTGCTAACGAAGTAAATGGCATATGGAAGTTTTTGCTCAACTTGTCCTAAGGCTGCACCTATGGCTTTGTTCGAGGCATCAGTGTGGATGTGGAAAGGTAGGGCCCAATTTGGACCTCCCAGGATTGGAGCTGACACTAACTTGTCTTTTAATTCATTCAAACTCTTCTGACAATCGTCAGTCCAATTAAACTCCACATCTTTTGCCAACAGACCAAACAATGGTGAGGCTAACTTGCTGAAGTCCTTAATGAATCTCTGGTAGTATCCTGCTAATCCCAAGAAACTTCGGACATCCCTTACTTTTTGAGGAGGTGGAACCCTCTTGATGAGAGCAATTTTGTTAGGATCCACCTGCAATCCTTGGGAAGAAATGGTATGGCCTAGCACGGTCCCTTCAGTCATTAGGAATTCACATTTCTCAGGGCTAAGGGACAAGTTCATCTCGATGCACTTGGTTAGGACCTTTCCCAAGTTGGACAATGCTTCCTGGAAGTTGGCCCCATAAGGAGTAAAGTCATCCATGTATATTTCCACTGCATCATGGACCAACTCCGAGAAGATGCTCAAGACAGCTCTCTGAAAAGTAGCAGGAGCATTACATAGCCCAAAGGGAAGGACTCAGTAGGCAAAGGTACCCCAAGGACAAGTGAAGGTGGTCTTATCTTGGTCTTCCGGGCTGATTTGGATTTGATTGTACCCGCTAAACCCATCCAGGAAAGAGAAGAACTTCTTTCCTGCCAGTCCATCCAACACTTGATCTATGAAAGGTAGAGGGAAATGGTCTTTCTTGGTAGCTTTGTTCAGCTTACGGTAATCTACACAGATCCTCCACTTCCCATTCTTCTTGGGAACCAACACTAGAGGGGACACCCATTCACTATCTGAGATGGGGTAGATGAATCTGGCATCCAACAGTTTTTGCAACTCTTCCTTGATAATGTCCTTAAGGGCTGGATTCATTCTCCTCTGGGGTTGCCTAACTGGTTTACAATCCTCTTTGATGTATATATGATGGGTACAGATCGAGGGATGGACTCCTTTCATCTCCTTATAGCTCCAAGCAAAAGCATCTAAGTGGCTGGCCAATAGGCTACACAACTCCTTCTCCTGGGAAGGAGATAGGGAGGAGCTGATCTTTAATGCTCTCTCAGGGCCGAACTCCACACTTTTGACTCTGGGAGTGACAGGGCTGGTTGTACGAAGGTCCACTAAGGTGCTAGCTTGGGCATCCTCCACCAACTTCTCTAAAGATAGTGCACTGGAAGGTGGATTCTGGATCAGGGTCTCAATCAAATCATCCTCGGTAGGAGGGTCTCTTCTAGTGGTATCTAGGGTGCAGAGAGGTGCAGAGTACACCTCGTCTTCCTCTCCTTCCTCCAACCAGAGTGGTAAATCATGCTCTAAAGAAGGTTGGGCAGGAGGGTATAGGACTAGCTGCTTGGACATGGGACCATTTTTGATGGTCATGTTTCCTGCCCGACAACTTATGTAAGCATCTGCAGTAGCTAACCAAGGCCTTCCCAAGATGAGAGGATATCCAGTAAGCTTGGCCTTTGGTTGCAGAACCAGGAAGTCGCAGGGTATTCCCAAGAATCGATAGAGACCAAGACATCCTCCATAATCCCTTCGGGAGTCATGGTGGAGCGATCTGCTAATTGCAGTACTGTCGAGGTCTTCCTCAAGGAACCCTGAAGATTGAGTTTAAGCATGGTATCCCTGGTCGTCACATTGATGGCCGCCCCCAGATCAATCAAGTTGCGGGGGATAATGGTGCCATTGATGTGAACATCTACTACAGGACTTCCAGGATCTAGGTACTTTGGGCAGATGACTTGTCCTAGCATAAGGTCAGACAGCTGTCCTATGACATTGATGGTTGAGGCATCTTTCTTCCGTCTGCTTGGGTGTTTGAAACACTTCTCCTTAACCAGCTTGTTATATATTGGCACATCCTTGATGGCTTGGAGAAGTGGGATTTTTACACACAACTGCTTGAGCTCACCCAAAAGCTCATCTTCTTCTGGGTTAGGTTGTGTGGTGGCTGTTAGTCTCTCAGGAAAGGGTGGAATAGGCTTTGGTTCACTCTCCTGATGGTTTTCCTCATCCTCTGGGGGAGGAGGTTTGCGATCTGGAAGAGTCTTTCCAGATCTAAGATTGATCTCCTGGATCTCCACAGCATAGGTAGGGCATGAGGTCTCCCCAATATATACCTGCTGGGCCTGTCTATTGTTGGGGTTCGGGTTCAGTTGAGCAGGCATCTGAGGTTGCCTTGGAGGAGCAGGAGGTAAAGGCTGAGGTTGAACTGGTGGTGGAGGCAAAATGGCAGGAGTAGTGTTGTATTGGGGCCTCCACCCCGACTGAGGAGCACTCCATTGAGGCTGCGACTGGGTATGTGAGTGATATGGATGAGAAGTAGGTTGAGTAGGGTACTGAGGTGGATAAGACCATGGAGGAGGCATGGACCAAGAAGGATGAGCAGGGGGACCCCAGGAAGGCATGGGAGTCGAGTGGTTGGGGTTGTAATAAGCTTGAGATGCCCCTTGCATCCCCTGCTGATAAGGTCTAGATCCTTGAGGCCTCCTTTGGTTGATGAAGTAGAGAGGTTCAGTGGGGGCTTCGGTTCCTTGGTACATGGCTTTAAACCCAGGTAAGGTTGGACACTGATTTGTTGGGTGGTCCTCCTCACAAACGAAACACACTTCAACCGAATGCAATGGACATTCGTTCTTAGGGTGTCTTCTGGTGCACCTAGGACAGAAGACAGCCAAGGCTCTCTCAGCTTCTTCTTTCTTCTGCTGGATCCTGAATGTGTCCAGCTGCATGGCAATGGTCTGTCTCACCTCACTCTTAAGATCTTCTAATTGGTTTGTAAACTCATGTTTGGAGAAAGGGACACCGGTGGAGAGGAGATTTCCTCTACCTCGTTTTCTAGCTGCCCTGGAATGATTTCGAAACACAGTATTGATGTCCTCATAAGGCAGTTGGTAAATGTCCCCCCAAGCTAATATGTGAAGGGTGTCTAAGAGATCTTCAGGGACTCCTCGGAGTAGAACCAACTTGAGGGATTCAGGGTCAAGTGTGCACCTGGCCCGTTTATAGCTAAGTTGGAACCTCTCCTCGTAATCCTCTAAAGACTCATCATTCCCCATGGTCATTCGAAAGATCTCTCCCTGGGTTTCCTTGGACCTACAATAATCCCTATACTTGGTATTGAAGGCTTGCCGCATCTGAGCCCAAGTAGCGATGCTATTCCCAGGTAATCCCATGAACCAGCGTAGTGCTGCATCCTTAAGAGTGGAAGGGAAAAGCTTCAGCTTTTGCTCATCTTCAGTATAGTCATAGGTTCTACAAAGGACAGCAAACTCAAACAAGAAGGTATCAGGATCCTCAGTGGTCAGTCCATGGAAGTGAGGCAAGGCGGAGGGGCTAATGTTTTTCATTTTCATATCTCCATTGGTCTCTCGGATGGGGAAAGCTCCTTCTATTCTCTCATCTTCTCTCCTATTATCAGCCATGGCTTCAGATGGAGTGGTTTCTAACTCTTCTTCTTCTATAGGGTCTTGGTATATCTCAGGATGTTCACCTATAGGTTCCTCTGGGTCACTGTCACCAAAGAAGAGAGAAGGGTGACTCAGTGATGTGGTGGGGGTGTTTGGTAGGAATTTGCCTGATCTATATCGGTTCCTATGAGGCATGAAATGGAAAGGACTTTTCTTTTTTGAGTGCTTTTGCTTTTTCTTTGGTACCTGCAAAACTGAGACAAAGTGATCTACAACTAACTATATTGCTCAAATGAAATTGCAGAATTGGAAAGCTAATCTAGGAAAGAAAGAAAAATTACTCTAGGAAAGCAAGAAATATTAGTCTGGGAAAGCAAGAAATATTAATCTAGGAAAGCAGGAAATGCTAATCTATGAAAGCAGGAAATGCTAATCTATGAAAGCAGGAAATGCTAATCTAGGAAAGCAGGAAATGCTAAGCTACTTTTGCATAATGGAAATGAAATAAACTACTGAGCAGAAGTAAGAGTACGAAAGTAGAAGAAAAGCAACAATTACTAATACTCTGACGCTTCCCCGGCAACGGCGCCAAAAAGATGGTGAGCTCCAGTATTGTAGCAATAATGCTACAACTCCTGGGGCTTCCTGTCTCTCATTTTATCAACCTGGTAGTTTGTACAAACTTGGAAGCGACGGTGCTATATGCACAAGTACTAGCTCTTGTCGCAGCTGTCACTTGGTCAGCTGGCACAAGTCCGCTAGGGCTCAAGCCAACTTCTATAGGCTCTCAGAAGAAGCTTGCTAATTGATGGACGAAAGCTATTCTCAAAGGAAAACTACTCTACTTGACAAAATGGACTGAAAGCAAATCAAAGCATGTAAACCTAGGAAACCCTAATTTAACTAGTCTAACCTCTACAATGCAAAACATGTGAATGAAACTTCTACCAATGCTGCTGTTACCTCTAATAAGTGCAAATGCATGGATCTAAACTACTTGCATCATGAAAGATATGTTTTTGTATTTTTCCCTTAAGTGTGTGGAATGATTGTGATTTTATGCTAACTAGGGTTTGATTGTGCAGATGGGATGGAGAAGGAAGGAAAGCGTGGGACAGGTTGGGGAGGCTAGGAGAGGTCCCTAGGGATCCTTAGCATCCATCCACAGAGGTCCCTCACATTCAGAAGCTCGGCAACCGAGTGAGTGGCCTCCTACAGGATGTCTGCAGGGGATCCTACAGGATACTCTGGTTTCTACAGGATGTCTACAAATGGCTACAGGATGACCTACCGTGAGTGTTTGGCGTGATGGAGGAGTGATGAAATGGTAGGGGGAGATGTGTAAGGTAGGAATGAGGCTGGTGATGGCTGTAGAAGTGGAGGAATGGGATAGGGAGTGAATGTAGGGAGTAGGTTGGAAGATAGAGGGCTATGTCAACGAAAAGGGCTAGAGAATGGAAGTACGAGAGGAGTGAAAGACTTTGGGAGTTAACAGAGCGGAGCAGGGGTCAAAGATGTGTTTGCATGCGTGATCAAGATGGAGGACGAAGTAATGGAATGAGAGAAAGCAGTGTAAGTGAAACAAATGCTTATGATTGTCACCAAACCAAAAATGCATTAACCTGAACTACCTGTGCTTGTAAATTCAATGAACAGCAATCCAAAACGCGAAGGAGAATGTGCATGAAGCTGTGATGAAGGAGTGTGGTGCAGGTGTGAATCATGTGGAAGCATCTAACGTAACGTGACTGTGTTTGCAGCAATCATGAAATAAAGAAATGCGTATTTTTGGTGGCTAGTCATGGACTGCACTCCAATCCCAGATGAGACAGCAGTGAGCCTTAACAACCTTTTTGTTGGAGCTCCAATCGATTATATCTATCCTCTGCTACACTAAGCAAGTGAAAACAAATTCATCATAAGCAACTCCTATCTAACTCATGAAAAAGACCAACTTAACAACCTGTAATTCGAATTGCATGTGCAAATGAAAAGCTCAAAGTGCTGAAATGAAATGGAAATAACACTACAGTAGAGGGGATCTATGGCTCTCAGGTTGGGCCCTAACCTGAGAGCTATAGTCTCCTTAAGAAAACTCAGAGCTAGATCAAAATCTGCCTTCTTTATTCATAATCTGATATCATGCCAAATTGGCTTACAAAAAGGAACAAAAACTGAGCTGTGCTCGAAAATTACAATAGCAATACGAGAGTTTCAACAACCTATCCAAGGCTAAGGCCTCTACACTTATACAAAAACGATGATCCAACAAGTGTCCTTGATTTTAGGAGCTCGGCTGTCCAACTAGAGTTTAACTGCTGATCCTGTAGGACGGTCATAACTGCTGTTCCTGTAGAGCAGTTTATAACTGTTGTTCCTGTAGAACAGCTGGCTGCTTCTAAGCTCGGAGGGGAGATGGATTGGAGCTTGGAGTTCTTGGTGGGAATCACGAGGAATGTCCCCAAGACCGTGGACATCCTCTCCTAAAAGTCAGCAGTGCCACCTCATTGTCTCCTTGTCTCCTTTTTCGTTGTCTTTTGCTCCCTTTTAATGCCAAAACCTGGAATCACAATGCATTAGTCAGATAGATAGAGTGCCTACCCTTCTTCCTACAAACAACATGAATAAACTAAGAAATGCATGCATAAGCAGTAAAAAATGAATGGTTTGAGCAAGTAGAATAGGCCAAAATGAGCCCAAATTGTACCAAAATTGGGGCTCATCAGTATCATCCTTTGTCTGACTAGTAGAAGGTGTATCAGCCTAGACCTTTTTAGGAGAATTTATTGTGACTTTCCTATTCCTCAAATTATACTATTTCATAATAGCATTCTGATAACCTTCTTTGTAGTCTTCTAATCTTGCAATCATGACATCTTTTTGTGATTGTAAGAACAACTCTTTTTCTTCCTTTGTTAAGAAAATATTATCTACTTATCCCTCACAAAAGATATTAATCTGATCATGTTCTTGTTTTTATGATGCTTCTTGATCTTCTTCTGCATATTTCTGTTGAAAAGGAGGTTTAATTTGTTGTTGGTCTGCTAGATTTATTTGGTCCCTCTGCTTGATTTGAATTTGTTGCCTTCTAAAATTTGAATTTCTGATTTGAGGACCTCCCTATGGTTCTCTTGCAACAGCTCTGTCTGACAAAGTCATTTTCTCCATCATATTCTCCATAGTTTTCACCAAAGTGTCCAACTTAATGTCTGATGATTTTGAAGGTTCCTCCTTGATATTTACCCTATTTTCAACCTTCAACTTGCCTTTCTTGGAAAGTAAGTTCACTTCTACATTGACTGGAATATTCTACATTTCCTCTAGGGTAGTTGGGATTCTTTCTCTTAGTTGGTAGGTCATGTCAGCATCAAATCGACCTGAATAGAGAAGCAAGGACAAAATTGGTGGAGGCTTTATTTCTGCAGTGATAGAATTATAAACATTATTCAATCTGTTTGAATAATCTTGGACTGACTCTCCCAGAGCTCTCTTCAAGCTTTCATATTCTGCTAGAATCTGAAGAGGGTTCTTTTTTACCTCCCATCAAGAAAGGAAAAGTTGATGAAACTATTGAATATTTTCAATATTGCCTATTGCCAAGCCTTTGTACCATTTTCTAACTTCCCCTACTAAGATTTGGGCAAAAATCCTTAGCTTCACATCATCATCATCTACTTCTTCAAGGTCTATAAAATCATTCATTTTGTCTATGTGTTGTTGTGTTGTAGTGGTTCCAGTGCCATCAAATTGAGGTATGCATTTCCCATAATTTTGTCTCATGGAATTTAGTGGTTCTTGCAAGGCCAATGGGGCATAATGAGCTACAGTGATTGTGGTCTGAGAGGTAGATGTACTTGTTGTTGTGATTGATGATGAGGGTGGAAAAGGTGGTGAAACTATGATCTATTGAGTTCATGTAATGGAAGGAGTATATATAGTAGATCTAATAGGATCATAACAATGTGAAGGGATCAAAGGAAAATTAAATGAGGGAACAAAAGATGTAGTAAAAATCTGCTGAAATGTGGATGATTTTCAGCAGCCTTGTGCAGTTGATCGACCAAATCCTCAAGTTTATGAAACTATTATAAAATGTATTTATCAAACTTTTAAATGAAGATTTTGTGTGTTGGGATATATGGTATTAACTTAGACTCATCAATGACTGTCTTAGAAATAAAGTTTTCATGTTTGGCTCTCAAAAGGCTATGCTCAAATGGAAAATCCAATTCGATGTCCTCAATTGTTACAATGCTTTTAGGAAGGGTGTGAGATCTCTGTAAAGGACTGTTACTCGCTTGACCTTCTTCAAACTTCTTCTTTATAATCAGTTTCTCAAGATCACTTACAACTATAGGGGGATCAGGATCTAGATTTAATCTTGTATGGATCTTTCTAAAAGCCATATTTCCAAGAAAACTTATCACAACTATGCTTAAACACAATTTTTAGGTGAAAATTTCAGCCTAATGATTCCTAACTCATTGTCACCCATAGGAACTAGGTTTAAGCTTTTCAAATCAAGGTTTTACTAGGGAAGATTTAGCTTTTGATCCCTGACAATGGCGTCAGAATGTTATCACTCTATAAATTCCCTAGGCTGAGGAGATAAATTCCAGAGGTAACCACAAACCACTTCTAGGTCAGAATCTAGCCCTTATGACCTTGGAGAGGACTCTCTCACTTAGATTACTCAATTGATCTGATATTAGCCTATGTATAATGTTAAATAAAGGTTTTTTTTCAAATGTTTGTTGATGAGAAAAGAGACAGATCCATTAGGCATGGGGTCATGTCAAATCTATTTTTGTCCAGTGAAATGATGAAGAGAAGAAAGGTTATCTCCATAAGGGCAAGGTAGGCAGCCTTGGTGGTGGAATTTAGGTTAAATCATTGTAGAGGGTTAGTGTAGAAAGGTGAAAGACAACATATAGAGCATCAATATCATAGATGAATTCTAAATTGTTGCTTTAAGATGAAAACATTGATAACTTGAAAAACTAAATCAGAGCACCATGAAAGATGAATTCTGAATTAAACATCTAGTTTTTCAAGAAAGAAGATATGCATTTAAGAGATATAAACACATGATACAACTCAAAAGATCAAAGGAGAACAAACCACCAAGATTCTGACACAGGAATCCCTACAAATCTCCTTCTAACTTTCTTTCATTCACTATAAAAGTTTTCTCGAAATACAGTGTACAAAAAGCTTGTTCTTCTCTAATCTAACTAACATAACCCATTACGATGTTTTTCATATTTAAATAAATCATGAGTTTTGATCTCCCACTCTAGGTCATCGAAATCCTTGACCAAAACAAATACATCTTCAAAATAGGAGTGGTTTTCCTATCAACCAATACATCTTCAAAACACTAACTAAATGGAACATTTGTTTAAAAAATTTAATTACATTAATTAATGATACTAGACACCTATTCAATTACTCAGAACTACTTCTAGATATCAAGAATTCGAATTTTGAAATGAAATGGTGCAAACTATCCAAACTTGCAGTGCATTAGGTAGTTTCACAGCAAAATGAAGTAGCCTCCATGTTCTGTATGGTTTTAGCCTTCCTTTGTCAAAATGGAGAAAATGGGTATGCTTAAAATATACTTGTGACAATACTGAGCCTCTTAGATAAGATTCAAAGTTCTTGGAGACCTCCCCTTGGACTATCCCCCACTTCCTTAGTAAGATTGTCTCATTTCGGAGTGCCTTCAAAAATATGAACATAAGGTGACTTTTATCTTATATAAAATGTTGGAAGCATCAATGTGAATGTTGTGACCTTCATATAACTCCACTTATGACAATCAAACCTTCAAAACTTCACTATCCTACCAGTACCAAATATTATACAAAATTGCAGTAAGTCCTCACTGTGTTTTACAAACTTCACAAAAGCCAATTTATTTCTAAGAAAAAGAAAAAACTTTAGAACTGAGTGGTACCCTCCTGCTGAAAGATTCACCTTTGTACTAGCCTCTTGTTGTGGCCACAACCACCACACTATTAAAACATGCTCTGGTAGCAAATTTTGAATGGGTCCCCTAGAAGTCTGATCTTTCATCTTTCTAAATGATCTGTTTTATCCCAGGGATTTTAACTCTTTGCTGAGTCAAATTTTCAGTGCCTAATGGCTAAGCCCCTTGAATAAATCTCTATTGCATGGTTCATTCATGGCCCAGCCTAGCCCTTCATTCATTCCCTTCATCGGGACTTTTCAATCTTCATAAGCATTCATGGTACATTTATGCCCGCACATATAATCACCCCCACCCTTATTATAATCATTTGTGTGCTTAACCCACAAAATCTTCCATCGCGTCTTTATTCCCATTATAACTCTTTATAATGGGAATACTTCACAAAATACACATAACATTCCTTTTCACTTATCGCATTCAACATTGGCGTGCAATGCGTACCATGAGGCACCTGACCCGACAGCATTATAACCCATAATCTATATATTTCGAGCCCGCCTCCCCAATCGCTTAATTGCAATCGGCAGAACCCAGGGAACATATATAAAATACAATGCGATATGGCAGACCCGTGATCCTATTAAACATCATATATATATATATCTATATATATATATATATATATATATATATATATTACCGGGTCCACCCTGCCCCATCGCAAATCGCTATCGGCGAAGTCTAGCACTTATGCATAAGGTGCAACACCATATGGCGGACCTAATGATGGTTATAGATCCGGTACATAATTTTTGAAGTCTACCTTAGGGTCCAGCCACAGTTTTCCTGTGTTTCCCCATGTTTTTTTATAATACGTTGGGGTAGAGGTTTTTCAAATGGAAGTCTTATGTGGTGGACCCGAAGGATTATGAACCACTACATATACGTGTTTCAGCTTCGGCGAATTGCAAGTCGCAATCAGAAGAGCTTTGAGCTCAACCACACGGTGCAATGCGATGTGATAGTATTTCACAGACCCGATAGGGTATGGATTCCCGCCTATAATATTTCAAGTCTGGATTTTGGATCCAGTTCGATGTTATGTAATGATTTTCAGTGTAAATCGAATTTTCATTTGTGGGACTTAATCAATGCACGGGTTAAAAACCAGGGGGTGATTCTTTGACGCTTATTTCTTTTGATGTTATAAATGCTTCATGAAGGCAAGATTTGTGTTTTCTAAGCATTCTTATCATATTTTCATAAGTATGACTGATGTTGGTTATCTCTGCAGGCAAGGATCATGAGATGAGAGGCGAAATTGAAGCACTTGTGGCAGTGTTGATCCATCAAGGTGTCAGTTCCTCCAGCTACACCTCAAAGCATGCCAGATGTGGGATGATGAGCGCAACATCTTCAATTTCCTTTAGGAAATGATAGGGAATAATAGCCACTCCACACAGGTGCAAAGAAATGATACGCAGTCATTCTCTGTTCCATCGGTATCCATTTCATTCCCCCAGGAAGTAGAACACTCCAACAAAGGTGACCTCGACGTGTCAGCAGTTTCACCAACCATTCTCATCTGTATATTTTGATCTGTGTAATGAAAAGAGGGGAGGTGAAAAGTCATGGAAGACCGAGGGTCATTTCCTACTGCATAAGTATTACCTCCGGATAGGAGAGGGGGGCTTTTTGTTTGGAGAGAACAACTTTGATTTATTGTGAATAAGAGGTATGTTTGGTTCAATAATGAGCCTTTGGTTCCTGATTTACTTTCCTTTGTTTTTATGTGTTTTGAAACAGGATGTTGTTGTTGGCATAAATACAAAATGTGTTTTGTTTTCATGCATATTGATAATGATACAGCTTGTGATTAACCTTGGTTTTTTGAATGTAATTCTTCATCATAGTTAACTCATGAGCAGTCCTGGATTTAAAACTATGTTAGACATCAATTGCAATCTTTATTTGTATCAAAAGGAATGTGTATTCTTGTATGAGTAACTGGATTGCAATTAAGATTTAATGCAGCCTTGTTCTTATGTGAACCAGTAATTGATTCATTTGGACTTGGAATTTATATATGATGTTTAAAATCCTTTTGTTGTGCTCCTGCGGGATAGATTAGGATAGTTAGGACTAGCTTAAGCAGTTTAGATAGGATTTGGTACACATAGCTTAGCTGTTTCCTTTTGTTGATTTAATTGAAGTCTTCAACCTGGAAGCAATCTTTCAACACCTTTAACAGTTTATGGGACCCTTTAAAATCCGTTGGAACTAGCCACTCCAAACGAAAGCAGATCTAATTGGGGTCTATGATTGGGCTAGTTCCCCTTGTGGGTATAGCGAAAATTCACCATGTCAACAAATTGGCACTAGAAGGAGGGTCTGAACCACCGTCCATAGCGTTTTATGATTTCATCTATAAATGTTGTGCATGGACTCATAAATATTAATGCATGGATCGTGAAGGTCGAAAATTCCCTTCCTCCCATTCGAAAAATCCTCATTTCGAAGAAGAGACATTGTGGGAGTATCCTGTCACTCAGGAACAACCAGTCAGAATACTTACTCGGGCTTATGCTCGTTCCCTCTCTCAGCTCCCCATATTTCACTCTTTACCTCTGACAACTAAAAGAAAGCCGAGGATTTGTTCCATAAATGAAGAGACATCTGTAACCCCGTCTCTTGAAGATATTGTGCTTGAATCCTTGCAAAGTATTGACACTCCCTGGGAAGAAATTCCTAAAGATCCACTCTCTGAAGGTAATCCCTGGCCCGATTTGGGAAATCCTAATAAAGAACGCCTCGAAGAAACCTTCAATCAGAACATCCCTATCCACAATATGGCTAACATTCCTCTTCCATGTGGGAATCAGCTTCAACTAGGTGGAAACCAACTCCCACCTCCTCCGGGAGCACTCCCTCCCTGGCTCTCTCAGGATGCCGTAATGGTACCTAGGCAGCAGCATCCCTTACCAAACAATGCAGAAAGAGTACTACCTAAATTCGACCCTGAGCGGGGAGACACTGCAGATAACCATATTCACTCTTTCTTCCTGGTCGTGCGCATGTTGGGGGTAGCCGATGAAGATGTGGTATGTTGCTTGTTCCCTTTTACCCTGATTGGAGCGACCTCCACATGGTACTTTAGCTTGAGAATAGGATTGATCACCTCATGGGTCAACTTTCAAGAGGACTTTTTAGATAAGTTCAGCGATGAAAAAACACCTGTGGCCTTCGTTTTAGAATTATCCCATTTGAAAATGGAAGCCAAAGAAAAGGTCAAGGATTTTAACATCCGGTTCAACACTTTGTTCAATAGAATCTTGGCTAATGCTAGACCTACTGAGGAGGTGCTCATGGAATTCTACATCACTACTCTCCCTGTCCCTACTACGATGTGGGTCAAGAGGAGTAACGCACAAACCTTATAGGGTGCTATTGATGAAGCAGTAAAAGTCGAGAATGAAATGATCAGTCTCACAACATGTCATCATACGACCGGAGAAAAGAAAGCCTCTCAAGCATCCAAGAAGAGTAATGGGAGTGATAACAAAGGGGCTGAAACCAAAGACAAGGATACCACAGATGTAGAAGGTTTGCATTAGATCATTAAGAAGTTGACAAACACAGTCATCAATATGAAAAGGAATTATGGAGAGTGTGCAAGCGGAAATGGAGGAGATTATAACAATAGAAAACCTTTCAAACCTTTCTATTGCAAAAAGACAGAAGGTGGTCATGGTCAACTTGCGTTGCCTGCCCCATCCAATGAAGGGAATTTAAATACAAAAGAACTGGCTCTTATCGGATCACTCCTTAACCAAGAAGAACCTATAGTGGAGCTACAGCCAGAACAAGAAAATGAGGAAGAATACCAAGTAGAAGAGCCCTTGGATGAAGAATCTCAAATCAATGTACTGTGTGATTTCTATGCAAATGATAATAATGATGATGAAGACGATAGCACGAAAGAAATCCACACTAATGAAGTCCACACACGAAGTAAAGGGCCACTTGCGGGTGTGATGAACCCTGTAGACCAGACAAAGAAAGATGTTCACCCTTTGAAGGCACCCACTCCCAAAGTTCCTGTTGAGAAGGTTAGACCTAGTGGTCAATCCAAGAATACCCCAGTTGCAAACCATTCAGAGTAAGATAATACATCTCCCACTGCAACGAAGGCAACTCAAAATGGTAAGCTCCCACCTAAGAACGGAAAAATTGGTATGTTTACTCTGCCTTATCCTGTCTACAACATTGATTACAATATTGTGGATGAACTTAAGAAATCTAGGGCTAATATCACATACTTTGATTTGCTAAAATTAACACAACAAAGAGATTTTCTCCTGAAAGCTATGAATGAGTAGAACTGCAAAATTCGCACCATCCCAAGCAGCCAAACCAAGAAGTCAGTGTCTAGACCTGTCAACACCTCTAATACATCCCAAAAGCCACCAACCATGGAAGCCACTCTGTCAAAAATGAATCGAACCCCCCAAGATGTCAATGTGGCCATGATAGGAATGAAATCTAAATCCATGACTCCCCCTTTCCTTATCACATTTTAAATCTTCAACATGAATGTACACAATTTCTTGGTAGACTCAGGTGCCTTGTCCACTGTGATGCCTTACGCTGTTGCTAAAAGACTTCATGCGATACCTGAGAAAACTGGAACTTGAATCATGCAATTAGACAAGAAAAATGTGAAAGTAATTGGGGAATTGAAATATGTATTGATTCGGATGACTACTAAACCACAATACACACAAGTCATCGATATAGTTGTAGTCGACATACCTAAGGCTTATGGAATGCTGCTTAGTAGGGACTAGTCAACAAAACTGAATGGATATTTCTCAACTGATTTGTCCCATCTCTTGCTGCCTCAGAAGGGAAAAGGTGATATGCTAAGAGTTGATCGAGAAACATACATGAAGTATGTAGTGATGGAGCTAAATGGTCCCAATGAACCTCTAATGTTTACCAACTCTATCCTTGGGAATTATAGTTTCAATGTTTGTGCCATGGAAACCTATTTTGGAGAATTCCATGCAAAAACAATTGAAGAAACTATGACAAACACACAGTTGGAATCTCTTCCCCATAGTCCAACTGATGAAAGACCCTGTATTATAGTAGATGATAGGACTAATTTCGTAGAAAGCAGTTCAATTGATGTAACATTAGATTCTATATTTTGGACACTCTATTTTGATGGCTCTAACTGCCAAGAAGGTGCAGGTGCTGGGAGAATTCTCATTGACCCACACAGGAACCAACATCTGATGGCCAACTGGATGGAGTTCACATCCACTAACAACATGGCAGAATACGAAGGCTTGTTTCAAGGCCTAAAAAAGGCCATTGATATGAAGGTAAAAAATTTGAAAGTTTTTGGTGACTCACAGATAATTGTGGACTAGGTAAGGAAAAGGATACATTGCAATTCACCACACCTAGTAAGGAACCAACATGAGGTATGGAGCTTAATTGATAGTTTTGATTCTTTTAATATCACATGCATACCTCGAGGACAAAACGAAGATGCCGATCTGATGGTTGGTATGGCTGCAAAAATTTTGCCTGATTTTAGATTAAAGAAGAATAAATGTTATGTTGAATTGATTTTTAGACCATCCATGCCTGATAACACCTCAAATTGGCAGGTGTTCGAAGATAACGAGCAAACCCTTGAGTTCTTGCACTGCGATAAGACATTCAAGAATGCAATCATTGATGAAAAAGAGCATGATAGGCTTATGAATGAGAGGGAAGATGAGGAAAAAGATCAGTCCAATATGATTCCCAAGTCAATTGTCAAGATGGAGCACTTGTATGACCTGCATGATAAGTTCAAGAAGCCGAATAACTGCAAAATGCATAGCTCATCCATGAAGTATGAATCGGTCAACCTTGGAACCAAGGAAGACCCAAAAAATGTCAATTTGGGCTTGGGGTGCTCTCCACAAGAGAAGGCTGCATTTGTCAAGCTATTTAAAGAATACAAGGATGTCTTTGCATGGACATATGGAGACTTAAAAACCTTTGATACTAGCATTATACAACATGTAATTCCTTTGGAAAAGGAGGCTAAGCCCTACCAACAAAAGCTTCGTAAGATGCATCCAAGCCTAGAACCATTGGTGAAAAAAGAATTAAACAAAATGTTGGATGCTAAAATCATTTTTCCAGTCAGACACACCCGCTGGGTAGCTAATCTCATGCCAGTAAGAAATAAAAATGGAGACATCAGGCTATGTATCAATTTCAAAAACCCGAACAAAGCATCACAAAAGGATAACTATCTTGTCCCTTCTGTGGAACACATTCTTCAGTGTGTTTCTAGGTCTAAAATGTTGTCCCTATTAGATGGGTTTTCAGGATATAATCAAGTGCTGGTATCTAATGGGGATCAACTTAAGACAACCTTCAACACTAAATGGGGAACCTACACATATCATAAAATTCCTTTTGGACTTATTAATGTGGGTGCCACATTCCAGAGAGATATGGACATAGCTTTCCGAGGGTTGATTAACAGATCATTAGTGGTTTACATGGATGACATCATTGTGTATTCATATCACAGAAGGGATCATATTTATCACTTGAAATAGATTTTCGAAAGATGTCGAAGGTATGGAATATCGTTGAATCCCAAGAAGAGCATCTTTGCAGTCACAGAAGGGAAACTATTGGGTCATATCCTCTCTAAAGAAGGGATTGTTATTGATCTTGAAAGAATTGAGACCATCATGAGAATACAGCCCCCTTCCAATAAAAGGGCAATGCAATCTTTCTTCGGGAAGATCAATTTTGTTAGGAAATTTGTCTCAGGTTTCACGGAAATAGTGCGCCCCATGTAGCTAATGATGAAGAAAGACATGGTGTATAAGTGGAGCAATGAAGCCAAGAAATCATTTCATTGAATTAAAGAGGCCATTGTAGAAGCCCCTACATTGGTTAGTCCCGATTTCAACAAGGAATTCCTCTTGTACACTTTCGCTTCTGATGTTTCATATGCTGCAATCCTCACCCAAAAAAATGACAAGGGCAACGAAGTCCCTATTTCCTATATGAGCTCTAATCTCCAAGGAGCAGAACTGAACTACCCGAACGTGGAGAAACAAGGATTTGCGGTTTTTAAGGCCATAAAACATTTTCGCCCTTATATATTAAAGGCTAGGACTAAAGTGATCATTCCACCCTCGCCCCATTCCAAATAGCTATTGGCGAAGTCTAGCGCTTATGCATAAGGTGCGACACCATATGGCGGACCCGACGATGGTTATAGATCTAGTACATAATTTTTGAAGTCTGCCTTAGGGTCCGGCCACAGTTTTCTCATGTTTCCCCATGTTTTTTGATAATACGCTAGGGTCGGGGTTTTTCAAAGGGAAGTCTTATGTGGTAGACCCAAAGGATTATTAACCATGACATATATGTGTTATGGGTCCAGCCAATCACAAGTCGCAATCGGCAGAGTTTGAGCTCAACCACATGGCGTGATGCGATGCAATAGTATTTTGCGGACCTGATAGGGTATGGTTTCCTGCCTATAATATTTCAAGTCCAGATTTTGGATCCAGTTCGGTGTTTTGCAATGATTTTCAGTGTAAATCGTATTTTTTCTTGCGGGACTTAATCAATGCACGGGTTAAAAACTAGGGGACGATTCTTTCACGCTTGTTCCTTTTGATGTTATAAACGCTTCATGAAGGCAATATTTGTGTTTTCTAAGCATTTTTATCATGTTTTCATAAGTATGACTAATGTTGAATTGAGGCTTCTGTGATCCATATCAAGTTTATGAGAAATTTTTCGGCGTAAATCACATGATATTTCATTTGTCGACACGTTTCGAACCAACCAGTGTGGTTCATCGTCAGGACAAGTTGAAGAAATAGATCTAGCTTAGCATATTAAATAGTTAGAGCAGAGCTTCCAACAACTATATTTCTATATGTCAAGAAATATAGTTGTTGGAAGCTCTACTCTAACTATTTAATATGCTAAGCTAGATCTGTTTCTTCAACTTGTCCTGATGATGAACCACACTAGTTGGTTCGAAACACTTCGATAAATGAAATATCATGTGATTTACGTCGAAAAAATTCTCATAAACATGACTGATGTTGGTTATCTCTGTAGGCGAGGATCAAGAGATGAGAGGCGAAATTGAAGCACTCGTGGCAACACTGATCCATCAAGGTGTCAGTTCCTCCAGATACACCTCAAAGCATGCCAGATGTGGGATGATGAGTGCAGCATCTTTAGTTTCCTTCAAGAAATGATAGGGATTAATAGCCACTCCACACAGGTGCAAAGAAATGATACGTAGTCATTCTCTGTTCCATCGGTATCCATTTCATTCCCCCGGGAAGTAGAACACTCCAGCAAAGGTGACCTCGACTTGTCAACGGTTTCACCGACCATTCTCATCTGTATATTTTGAACTCTGTAATGAAAAGAGGGGAGGTGAAAATTCATGGAAGACCGAGGGTCATTTCCTGCAGCATAAGTATTACCTCTAGATAGGAGAGGGGGACTTTTTGTTTGGAGAGAACAGCTTTGATTTATTGTGAATAAAGAAATCTGTTTGGTTCAAGAAGGAGCCTTTGGTTTCTGATTTAATTTCCTTCGTTTTTATGTGTTTTGAAACAGGATGTTGTTGCTAGCATAAATACAAAATGTGTTTTGTTTTCATGCATATTGATAATGATACAGCTTGTGATTAACCTTGGCTGTTTGAATGTAATTCTTCATCATAGTTAACTCATGAGCAGTCCTAGATTTGAAGCAATGTTAGACATCAATTGCAAGCTTTATTTGTATGAAAAGGAATGTGTATTCTTGTATGAGTAATTGGATTGCAATTAAGATTTAATGTAGCCTTGTTCTTATGTGAACCAATAATTGATTCATTTGGACTTGGAATTTATATATGATTTTTAACCTTGTTTTGTTGTTCTCCTGCGGGATAGAATATGACAGTTAGGACTAGCTTAAGTAGTTTAAATAGGATTTGATACACATAGGTTAGTTGTTTCCTCTCGTTGATTTAATTGAAGTCTTTCTCCTGGAAGCAATATTTCAACACCTTTAAGAGTTTACAGGACCCTTTAAAACCTGTTGGAACTAGCCACTCCAAACAAAAGTAGATCTAATTGGGGTCTGTGATCGGGCTAGTTCCGCTTGTTGGTATAACGAAAATTCACCATGTCAACACCTCTGCAAGTATGTCCAGCATACCTCTCTTTCTCTTTCTTCCGGGTTTATTAGCCTCATTGAGATTTTTTTTTACCAATTTGAGCCTTCTTTTTAACACCAAATTCTGTACATATAAACTTTTCACTTGCCTATGCAGAGGAAAGGTCCACTTCAATTTGTATTTAGCCTTGTCAAGGATAGGCTCAACAACTTCTAACTGCCTAAACAAATACAACTTATCCCTGTGATCCTTTTCTGCAAGTTGGTCCACCTGTTGTTGAACTCCTTAAAGTTGTTCTAGTAGCTTCTCAAAGTCTTTCTGCTCATCAAAATCCATCTTATATTCATGCTAAAAATTTTCCTTTACTTGCATTTGCACCTTTGTAGCAGGCCTAGTTCTAGGTCTCCTTGACTGCGAAACTGTCTCCTTTAACTCTTCAACATCAATAACCAGATTGACTTTTCCTTTGTGAGCATGTGCTAATGTTTTCTTTGATGGCTCTCCTTCACTAGGTTGAATAGTTTCTTGTGATACTTTATGCCTAAGTTCCCTATTCTCATGCTACAAATATGTTATTGTCAGGTGGGCCTAGTCCAACTAATCTTGTAAATATTTAATTTTTTGGTCCCTTTCATCAATTTCCACTTCCTTTTGTGTACTTTCTGATTCCACAACTTTAATAGGTGTAGATGGATGGCCTATAGGCAACCTCTTGGCTACATCTCTTGTTCTTTGTACTCGTGCCGATTTTTCTGCTTCAGGTGAGAAATGAAGCTTCTTAGCACTTTTCTTATCAACTGGTTTGATTTTATTCAAAGGTTTTTTGACTGAGCTTGTTGTTGTAGCTAAATGTTCTTTAATCACAACTGATGGGGTGTCTTCCTTGGTCTTCTAGTTGTTTAATATTGTGCTACCCATCTGGAAGAAACCAAAAAATCCTGCCATGATTTCTCCTTCTTCTCAAGCTTCTTTATTACCAAGAATTTAGTTAATGAAAAATGAAACTAACTGGCTTCCATTTGATTTCCTTTTGCTTGAACTATGTCAGGCATCTTACATAGACTCCTAAACAAATAATAAGGAGGATTCAAAGGTTTCTCGCTAGTAAAATGCATTAAGAGCCTAATGTGATAGTGATACACTTTACTGAACCTCCCTTCACATGTGAAGTACCTTTGAATTACTTCCAACAATTTACTATGATGGTCTTGTAGATGGCTTCTTAGAACAACAGAACCATATCCTTTCCAGTGTTTTGGTTTGAGAAATTCTTTGAAATCAGCCAAATTAAACTCCATACCTTTGAACCACTCCTCTCCATTCAAAGGGATCTCAGTAGCCTCAGCTATTGATTGAGCAGAGACTGGAAAAGTTAATGTTCCCACCTTTGCTTGCAAACCACCAAACCTCCTAACAAAATCCTTTGTCAGTTGTAGATGATACCCCTGAATCCTTTCACAAAAATTCATACACCCTATTTGTTCAAAATCCATTATGATGGTTGGATCTGCATTGATGGATGTGACATCTTGTGGCTCAAATCGCATAATGGCACCTCCCTTGTGCTTCTTGTCTTCTGGAGTTGACATGATATTTCTTTGCAATGGTGACTAGTTTTAGGGTTATGAGAAATTGGTTTTGTGTATTAATGGAGGTGTTATGATATTTAAAACCTTTGATGATGCCTCAAGAGACAACAAGAAATTTCACAAAAACTTAAACAATGAATACATCCTCAGGAAAACCCTATAGAACTTGCAATTTCACAACTGTTGACAGAGATATTAAAAGGGACAGGCGTAGCACAAAAATCCAGAAACACAATGCTGAAGGTATTTGATCTTGTAAACACTTTCAAGTGTAAGCACTTAAGAGAAGCAGCCTTGGCTTAGTTTTAAACCCTAAGCACCTATTGCATGTAGAGGTTTACACAGAGAAAATGTGAATTGGTAGTGATAAATGAGGACTATACCACACTGTGTGGAATCACAGTGAATTAAGATAAAATGTAGCGCAAAAGAAAAAATGTAAAAAACTTCAAAAGAGAAGTGACAGTGAATTTATCATTCTTGCAGGCTTTTTATGGTTTCTCCTAGCTTCTACATGTAATGTGAGAGTTCATTCAAAACTAAGGAACAAAGATACACTTGTATTTGCACCTATGAGGAAATTTTTGCCACCAGAATGCGAGAATAGTAGCATTATGTGAATTCACAACGCCCCTAGCTCCCTTTAGTAGCAAACAAATCGAGAAAACCAGAGCCTTTGATGAAAATGGTGAAGAGTTGATCATTCTGGAATGGAGATGAAGGTTTAAATAGACATACACAATGACCTGGAGCAGAAATGAGAGCGTTGATCATGATAAGAAAGGGAAATCATGGAATCACAATGCCTTCTGAAAATGAAATGCTTTGGGAAAAGGGTAGGATTGTCCTTCTAACCATTATTTCCTGCTGAGATCATGATTTGTCCTTGAAATGACATTCAAACTGACTCCAAAGAGCCTCCAAATCTATGCATATATCATCTCATGATTGTGTTGATGTAGACATAGCCTCTAGACTTAGGTGACCCACTTATAATGACTAGGATGGTGACCAACTAATAATAACTAAGAATATGCATAACATGATTTTTGTAATGTGACCAAATATTTCCTATGATTACCCTTTAGTGAGGAAAACACATGACTTTATACATTGGACTCTTAGCAAAATAGACACCTTTACATGACACTTTATCTAAACCTACACCTTTTTAAATAATAATAGTGAGGTCATCATGACTAATATTTACAAATTTGACCTTAGATACATAGAAAGACTAACATGAGAAAGATTCCTAGACATAGGACCCTAACAAAGCCTAGAGTTGGCCTTATATTCCTCATAGAGGTTTTCAACTAGGCCCATTATTTATTTTTTCTTTCTTTTATAAGTTTTGTGGATTGAGGACTGTGAGCCTCCCAATCACAATCAATTCTCTGTTGATTGAACTAATAAAATATTCCTTAGACAAAGGTCATTTGTACAACTTCAACCTATAACCATTGAAAAGTAAGGGAATCCCTTCCTCATACTGTTCTGATCTAGACAGGCCCATTCTCATGAAATTTCTCTACTAGGTAAGGACCTAGCCATCTTGTCATTAACTTTCCCTTGAAATCCTTGAATCTGGAATCATACAATAGGGCCCAATCTCCTTCTTGAAAAGTCTTCTCTTTAATGTGTTTGTCATGCCAAATATTCCTTTGTAGCTGGATTACCTCAGTGTGCAGGAGAGATTGCAGCCTAAATTCATCTAGACCATTAAGTTGGAGCAACCTCTCTTGTTGTGTTGTAGTGAGGTCCAAGTCTAACTAAGCTACCATCCTTAAGGTGTTGTATTCAAATTCAACAGGAAACAAGGCCTTCTCCCCATAAACTAGTTCAAATAGAGTAAATCCAATGGTGGTCTTCCAAGTTATGTTGTAGGCCCAAGTGGCTTCTACAAGTCTGTCTGCCCAATATTTTTTGTTGTTGCTCACAACCTTGGTTAGAATGTTCTCCAATGCTCTATTTGTGACCTCCACTTTCCCATTTTCCTGAGGGTGATAGGAAGTGGATGTCCTATGCTTGATGTGATGCTGCCTCATGATATCTTCAATTAGATTTGATGTAAATTGTGCTCCTTGATCAGTGACTAACTCCCTTGGAAAACCAAACTTGTATAATATGTTCTATCTCATAAATTCAACCACCTTTTTCTTAGTTTTTTCCTTTACTATCTTTTTTTCAACCCATTTAGTCAATTAATTAGTGCACACAATGAAATACTTCCTCTATCCTAATGGGGGATCAATGAGCCCAATGAAATCCATGCCCCACTTTTCAAATGTCTCTAGAGTCACTTGAGATTGTAAGGGCATTTCATCCTTAGGTGTGGGCTTACCCATCCTCTAGAACTGATCACACCTGATGGTGTACCTCCTTGCATCTTGATGTAAAGTGGGCTAGTAGTAACCTGCTTGTAGAACTTTCAAGGTTGTCCTCTTAGTAGCAAAGTGGCCCCCACAAGGTCCATCATGTCATGTTGAGAGGATGTCAAAGACCTCCTCTTCCCTCACACATCTCCTCAGGATCTGATCTAGCCCCAATCTGAAAATATTTCCCCCAATCCAAGTGAATGGGATACTCTTCCTAACAAACTTTCTTTTCTCCTTAGAGGATAGGTTAGGAGGGAACCTCCCAACAACCAAGTAGTTGGATATATCATAAAACCAAGGAGATAACACCAAGATTACGAAGAGATGTTCATATGGAAGTTGATCATCTACCATTTCTTCCTTTTTTTGCATGTAGGTTTAGTCTTGACAAGAAATATGCAACCACATTCTCTTTTCCTATTTTATCAGTAATAGTCAAATCAAATCGCTGCAATAATCACAACCATCTAATTATCCTAGCATTGATATCAGGTTTATTCATTAAATACTTAATGGTTGCATGATCTGTGTGAACATAAGTTTGATACCCAGTGATATAATGCCTAAACATGTTCAAAGAATGTACCATAGCCAATATTTCATTTTAAGTGACAGTATAATTTAACTCAATTTTAGAAAGGTTCTTACTGATGAAATATATAGCATAAGGCAATTTGTCTTCCACTTTTCCTAAGGCAACCCCTACAGCTTTATCTAAGGAATTGTTTTTATATGGAAAGGTAATGCCCAATTAGGACCTCTAACGATGGGTGCAGTGGTTGGCTTGTCTTTTAGTACTTCGAAGGCTTCTTGAGAGTTTTTTTTCCAACAAAAAAACTGAATCTTTAGCTAGTATTCCAAACAAGGGTGAAGCCAATTTACTAAGTTCTTTAATGAACCTTCAATAATACCTAGATAATCCAAGGAACTCCTAACATCTATTTGATGTTGAGGGATAGGGACCATTTTTATGATGGAAATTTTGTTTGAGTCAACTTGTATCCCTTCCTTAGATATATAATGACCAAGGATAGTCCCTGCATTCATCAAAAATTCACATTTCTCATGACTCAATGAAAGATTCATTTCAATGCATTTCTTTAAGACTTTGCATAGATTAGAAAGAGATTCCTAGAAGTCACATCCATAAGGATTGAAATCATCCATGTATATCTCAACAGTGTCATGAACAAGTTTAGCAAATATACTTAGAACTGCCCTTTGGAAAGTAGCAGGGGCATTGCACAAACTGAATGGAAGGAATCTATAAGCAAAGGTACCCCAAGGACAGGTGAATGTGTTCTTCTCTTGGTCCTCAGGGATGATCTATATTTGGTTGTACCCACTAAATCCATCCAAGAAGGATAATAATTTCTTCCCTGCAAGGCCATCTAGGACTTGGTCAATGAAGGGTAAAGGAAAATGGTCCTTCTTTGTAACCTTGTCAAGTTCCCGGTAGTCAACACAAATCCTCCACTTCCCATTTTTCTTGGGGACTAAAACAAGAGGGGACAACCACTCACTATGTTGGGAATAATACTGAAAGTGAGGGGGGGTGAATCAGTATTATCAAATCAATAAATTTTTCTTTTCATAATCAGATTTATATACGCTACTCAGTGAAGGGAATTCGCGTGTGTATGCAACTGTTCTTAAGGAAACTGGTGTATATCCGGTGAACTTATGATTCATTTATTCATCATATGTTGATCTTTAAGAAGTGCATCAATACTTAATTAACCATTTAAACAGTAACCATGTGCAGTAATAATAGAATAAGCCATCACACATAAGCAACACACATGAACACCAAGATTTAAGGTGGAAACCCAATGCAGGAGAAAAACCACCTACTGATGTCGTCTCTGTCTTCTTTTAATATCAGAAAAACCTATTTACAATATTTTACTGCATAGAATCATACCAGTATGCAAGCACCCACTTGTAGAAGGCTACAACATTCTCTCGTTCTCCAGCTTCTACTGGAAGGGAGCTACAACCCCCTAGCTCTTGTACTAGCCGATATGTTTACTAGTATGTAAGCGCCAGCCTACAAAAAGCTCCAACCTTTACTCATTCTCTAGCTACCATTGGAAGGGAGATCCAACCCCCTGGCTCTTGTATTGGCCGATATGTTTACCAGTACATAGGTCCTGGCCTACAGAAGGCTACGACCTTCTCTCTTCCTCCATGGACCACATTTCATTATTTTTCAGAATAGATACTCCTGGTACACAACAACACAATATGAAGGCCATGTTTCATCCAAATTTCATACTAGACCCGTCAGCAACATTGAAGGTCAAAATCAATCAACACTGCAATATAACCATTCACTGAAAATCCATCCATACTGAAGCAAATCACAATCAATAAATCTGAACATTGAGAACATTGTCACCAAAATACAGAGCAGAACCTAGATTCTCCATCAACAACTAGAACCAACTGCAACTTCAAACCTCATATTTCATAATGTATACGCTACTTCGAAGTACCGAACTAGCGTGTATATGCGCCTTCACCAAGGCGAACCAACATATATATCTACAAATACTAACTTAAAACTTCACCGCTATTCTAGACTTCAGTCATACCCAGATCATAACATTTACAAAATAAAACATGCATTAGCATTCAGATCTAGACTATCCATGATCAGACCACATAATGATAATACATTTCAGGTCTTATGATGTTGATCCATCATTAGATCTCATCCATCATCAACCACTTAGGTTCATCCTTAGTTCAGATCAAGCAAAGCACCAGAAACCCACAACATGCATATTTTCTCTTCATAAGATATTCATTACTTGCACCCTCATCCTTTTGATCTTCTCCTTACTATATACTTAGATCCTTTGTCAATACCTCGAACCAAAGCCATAAGTTATGTTGTTGGTATTCTTTGATGGTATCAAGATTCTTTGTCGCACTCATTACCATGGGTCAATACCATGGTAGGAACCCCTCGTATTCGTTATCCTTAATTTTCCATCCCATACGTGCTTTTCCTTTTGTGAAAGTGTGCATACGTATATTCTCTTTCTGCTCTATGAACCTACGTGTATATGCTACTTGGACAAACGGAACCAACATATACTTCTTAAACCATTATCTTTATTCAATCTTTGTAGCTGATCTGTAATCCTTTGTTGTTAACCTATTGCACTGTGAACTATCATCTATGTGATTTTCCATCAAGGACACCACATGTATCATAATTCCAACAATCTCCCCCTTTGGACTTGATGGCAACCGCAACGCCAAGATACTCTCTCCCTTTGACATCAAGGGAAAAGGGTGGACCAAGATATTCTCCCCTGAAGGGATTCACTGCACATGCTGAATTCTCTAATCATGCTCCCCCTGAGCTTTTACTGAAATCTCTGATGGATGTGAAATGAAGTACATGACTCTATCACTAAACTAAGTTAGTATGACCTTCCTATCACCAATGACCCATACATACATCAATCACCCAACAAAGTGGGGATGATTGAAAAATTATTACATCATCCTTCTCATGCATAGTGGGGTTACAAATTACATCATAGGTCTTTTCATGATCTTTACATCAAATGATATACATGACATTTATAACAAGGACCAACGATCTAAACAAGACCATTATAGTCATCAGAAACTATCATATACCATATATGATCTACACCATAAGCATCTATTAGCAGCATCAAGATCAACAACCTATATATTTCCATCATCAAAGGAGTCATCTGAATCAAACAACAATGTGGATCAAGCAATATAAGTATCATAATGTACCAAGATCTTCTAATATAATGTCAACAATGAATTTTTAGAAGCATATGCTCCCCCTAAACATGTGCCAATTGCTTACTGTCAGATTTGACCATTGCATTTGTCAGTAAGAATCATCAAGGCATCATCATCAACCAGTTATTCATCAAATTATTAACAGCTTATGAGGGCCAAAAAGACTTCCACATATCATCAGCAGACTGTAATCATTATCAATCAGAATAGAAAAGATAATTGATAGTTGGTTGAACCATATCAGACCCCTTTTCCTGACTTTGTCCCACTGCTTCTTCAACAAAAAAATATATACGCCATTGTGCAACTTATAACTTGCGTATATACACAACTTGTCTTCATGATAACTGCATATGAGAATTGGAATTCTTAAGTTTCACACTTTTAGATCCCCCTAATTCTGTTATGTCTGTATATTATGCTATGCCACATCTTTCTGACTGTACTTCCTTCTTCTTCCATACCTTGGAGTATGAGGATGTTTTCTCATTTTGGTATGTTGGCCGAAATTTTCTCCTGCATTTTTTTGCTATATGCCCAAACTTGTTACAAGAATAACATCTTATGTGTTTCATATTCCCTCTATAGCAGTCAATGGATTTGTGACCAAACATATTGCAAGAAAAACAATATCCTTTAAAGTACCTGGAAGCTAATGATCTTTCTGTGTGATGGTTATTTGCTTGAACCCTTCTACTTTTGCATCTGCTTGCAACATGTCCAAAATTATGACATATAAAACTTTCAACATTATTCATCAGAGGAAAGAACCGATTATCACTTCCATAGTTAGGAGTAAATTATTTTCTTTGAAGTCTTTCTTTCCTTGGTTGTTGATGGGGTTGACCTCTTATCTCCTTGTTGAGCATTTCAGATTTTACATTAGAGTTCCTTGCCTCATCTTGTGAGTTAGATTCACCTTCAACGGTATCATGAAAACCAAGACCAATTTTGATGGTAGGAGACCTTTGACTACTAAGAATATTATCCAAAATCTTAGTACTCCCTTGAAATCATAACAGTTTATCCTTTTCTTCTAATTTACCTTTTAAGATATTTATTTTAACCTGATATTGCTCTTCCTTTTCCAAATATTGCTTCTTCATGATTTCTTCAATCTTTGTTCCTTCTTCCACTTGTTACCTTAATTTGAGAATCTCGTTTTCTTGTTCTTCATCTGCTTGAGGTAGTTCTTCATTCTGCTTATTTGAATTTTCAAGATCTTCTTTTAGAGAGACGATCTTAACTTCAAGACTTTCATAGTAACTGGATCTATCTTTAAGTCTCTTTATTGTTGTCTATTTTCATTTACTTCATTTCTTAATGATGTTACTTCATCCTGTAGCTTTTGAGATTGATGTTCCTTTTCCTTGTACTGCTTCCTTGCTTGTTTTCCTTCCTCCAACTGAGCTTTTAATCTGGTGACTTCTTCTTTGAAGGCACACTCCCTTTTGTTAAATAGATCTTGTTGATCCCTAATTTTATCACTAAATTTTTTAACTTCTGCCTATATATGTCTTTCACTATCACTTTCAATATCTTCAACATTGCATGAACAGAGAAAAGTATCACTAGAAGACCAAAAATTTGTACCTGATACTTCTTTTGCTTGTTCATCTTCAATCTGAGGTGATTCTGAATTTGAATACTTTCTTCCACCTAACGGCCAATTGTCTCTCCTGTTGTCACTATACCTTTGAGATGTCTTCTTCTTCTTAGGCATTTTCTTCTTTAGTTTCTCTCATTTTGTGGCTTCTATTGGAAGGGAGATGAAACCCCCTAGCTCTTGTACTAGTCGATATGTTTACTAGTACGTAGGTGTCGGCCTACAAAAGGCTCCAACTTTCACTCATTCTCCAGTTGCTACTGGAAGGGAGCTCAAGCCCCCTAGCTCTTGTACTGGTCGATATGTTTACTAGTATGTAAGCGCCAGCCTACAGAAGGCTACGACCTTCTCTCTTACTTTAGGGACCATGTTTCATTAATTTTCAAACTGGATACTTCTGGTACGCAACAACACAATGTGAAGGTTGTGTTTCATCCAATTTTCATACTAGACCCATCAGCAACATTGAAGTTCAAAATCAATCACCACTGTAATATAAGCATTTAGAAAACCCATCAATATTGAAGCAAATCACAATCAATCAATCTGAACATTCAAAACACTATCACCAGAACACAGTCACCAAAACATAGAGCAAAACCCATAACTCTACATCAACAACCAAAACCAACTGCAACTTCAAACCTCATATCTTGTAGAAATTTGAATAATATAACACTTATTCACAGAGATTATCCTGATTATACATGATTTGTGGAATGCATGCATAATACATAACCTCCTCTACCATTGATCATCAATTTGCGGAATTAAAAAAAACAATCGCATGCGCACATTGAAACATCAATCACACATATCAACACAGTATGTAATGGGGAAAGCATATAGTTGAAAACCCACAACTATCTATATATTATAATGATATAGAACATGTAACAATACATAGTACAATACTCCTCACAAGTACTCAGTACTATCTCCACATGCTACACACAAACTAGCTCAGATCTGAACAAGTCACAGGTTCAAATCTCCTCCACTGTTTGTCTGCCTCTACTGCACAATCCAAGTTGAGAATAGATCAAATCCAAGTTTGAATTCCCTTGGCTTGTACTGCGCAATCCTCATTGGCAATCTCAATCAATGATTGTGCAAATCTCATGCACAGCTATAGTCACAACTGATAGTAGTCTCACCCTTTCACCCACCTCTAACACTTGTCTCCACTGAACTGTCCATGCACTGAGTTAACTGATGTATTCTTTAGTTGATTTATGAGTTAATAATTAGTGAATTAATTAATAATTAATTCACATCACTCATCACTAGTGTATTTGGCAGTTAGACTAAATACAACTAGTTCAACTAAGTCAAACTGAACACAACTCCATCAACTCCTCAATCAACTCCACCAAACTCAATCGCTTGAGTTCTAACTGAAGTCCATCATGCAATAGCTCAACTAACCCATAGGAAAAGCGTATTTCCTTCTGGCAGTTGCATGTGCCACATTCGTAGCTCAAACTGAAGTGCTGCAAGAGGATAAGATAATGTTTATAGTCCAAATATTATTAAGAGCTAATGATATTCGATTGTTCTATTTTTTTATTGGCAGTCTAAAAATAGACTCCGCCCATATGTCTAAAAATAGAGTTCCATCTATATTTACCAACATTACCAATCATCCATAAATAACGTCCTGCAACTCATAGACCATGATCCATATGTCTAAAAATAGACATAGTCTAAAAATAGACTTTGCGCCAAAAATAGCCTACGGGCCCACTTAGTGAAGGCAACTTCTTTTCACTAAGCTCCATCATCTTGTTGCATTTTCAACATGTCTCATAATGTATACGCTACTTCGAAGTACCAAACCAGCGTGTATACACGCCTTCACCAAGGTGAACCAGCGTATATATCTGCAAATACTAACTTAAAACTTCACAACTATTCCAGACTTTAGTCATACCCAGATCATAACATTTACATAATAAAAGATACATTAGAATTTAGATCTAGAATATGCATGATCATAACACATAATGATAATACATTTCAGGTCTTATGATCTTGATCCATCATTATATCTCATCCATCATCAACCACTTAGGTTCATCCTTAGTTCAGATCAAGCAAAGCACCAGAAACCCATAACATGCATATTTTCTCCTCATAAGATAGTCATTACTTGCACTCTCGGCCTTTTGATATTCTCCTTCTTATATACTTAGATTCTTTGTCAATACCTCGAACCAAAACCATAGTTATGCTGCTGGTATTCTTTGATGGTATCAAGATTTTTGTCGTGCTCATTACCATGGTTCAATACCATGGTAGCAACCCCTAGTATTCATTATCCTTAATTTTCCATCCCATACGCATTTTTCCTTATGTTAAAGTGTGTGCATATGTATAAACTCTTTTTGTTCTGTGAACCTACGTGTATACGCTACTTGGACAAATTGTGTTATGCTCTTGACCTGCGAGAAGATACCAAAATACCAAATATGCGAAGAAATATACCCAGAACACATAACAATGAGAAATAATAGCATGTATTTTACTATTCAGAAAGGAAAGCAATGTTCACTTGCCTCTTCGAGGGGGCAACCTCCAATAGAGTTGGGCTTGATTACAAAATAAGACACGACAATCCTCAAGGGGATTCTCTATCCTTTATATAGGATTCATACATGCAATACCATGGGTCAGTACCATGGTTCTTATTAGTACCATCTATCTAATACCATGGCCCATTTTGTTATGAAACTAGCTCACAAAAAGATAGAAAAGATAGATCAATGCCTTAGAATTCAGCCTCTTCGAGGGGGCAACCTCCTTTACATTAAACAAATGAATGATTCCTTCATGATTCAAATGACAAAACCTCCTTTCTATATATAGGAGTCTAAGGAGTCACAATATAAACTAGCCGACCTAACAATAATAATATAAAAGCACAAAAATAACAATAGAGGGATTCTATGGGGCACAGTAATAACATTATGGGGACAATAGGGGCACAGTAATAACAATATGGGGACAATAGAGGCACAACAATATTAATAAGGGATACAACTACAATAGTAATGGGGTAATCACTAGTATTGTAGGGACCTAACATGCCCCTCTCCTTCAAAAAAGTGTTGTCCTCAATGCTTGAGTAGTTATGGATGCCTCTGTATAAAATTCTCATCCTCCCATGTGGAATCTTCAGTAGATAAGTTCTTCCACTTGATAAGATACTCCGAAATTGATCGATTTCGTAGCAGTTGAGTTCTTGTTTCTGTGACTGCTTCCAATTCCAATATAATTTTTCCTTCCTTGTCAAGTTCTGGCAATATTGTTTGAACTGGGAGCATGTCGCCTATAACCTTCTTTAAACATGAAACATGGAAAACGGGGTGCACTCGAGAAGCTGCAGGAAGCTCCAATTTGTATGCCATAGTACCAATCTTTTGCAACACCTTGTACGTACCATAATACTTTGGTGATAATTTATTATCCTTCTTAGCTTGCTTGAGGGAAATTTGTTTATATGGTTGTAGCCATAGGAATACCCAATCACCTACATCAAAAATTCTTTCCCTGTGATGTTGATCTGCCTATTGTTTCATTCTATTATGTGCCAACACGAGGTTATCCTTTAAGAGTTGGAGGACTTGTTGTTGATGCTCGATGTGATGTTCCACTGCTTGAACCTTAGAAATTTCTCTTAAATATGATGTGATGGATGGTGGCTGATATCCATAAAGTGGCATAAATGGGATCATTTGTGTTGTTGTATGGAAGGAAGTGTTGTACCACCATTTAGCCAGAGGCAACCATTTGACCCATTATGTCTGTTTATCAGATATAAAGCAACGAAGATATCCTTCTAAACATTTGTTTACTATCTCAGTTTTCCCATCAGATTGAGGATGATAAGATGAGCTATGAGCTAACTCAGTACCGAGACAAGAAAATAATTTTGTCCAAAAATTTCCAGTGAAAATGGGGTCTCTGTCACTTATAATAATCTTTGGATTTCCATGTAGCTTTTGAATTGTTTCCATAAATGCAGTAGAAATTGTACTAGCTTTAAATGGATGTGATAATGCACAAAAGTGTGCATACTTGGTAAGTCTCTCAATTACCACCATGATGACACTCTTTCCCTCAGACTTGGGTAAACCTGTGACAAAATCCATTGAAACCTACTCCCAACGTTGGCTTGGAATGGATAAAGGTTGTAATAGACCCAGGGTCTTAATTGTTTCAACTTTTTTTTGTTGGCAAACCAAACATTCTACCACAAACTTTTGAATATCTGATTTAAGGCCATCCCAAAAAAATTCCTTCACCCTGTGGTAAGTTTTTAAAAATCCTGAGTGCCCTCCTAAGGGAGAAGTGTGCAATTCCATAAGAATATTTTATTTGAGTTGGGAATTCTTATAGAGGTATAAGCGATCTTTGTACCATAACAAATCATTTTTCCAGCTAAATGTATCAGATGTACTGGAATCTTGTTGTAACTTTCGAATAAGTGCCCACACTTCTTCATTATTCTTCCATTCCTCCCTTTCTTCGTTTATCCAATCTGGTTGGATAATAGAAATGGCACACAACAATGCTTCCACATCCTCATCCTTTCTTGAGAGTGCATCTGCCACCACATTTTGCTTCCCTTTTTTGTAAATGATTTCAAAGTCATAACCCAACATCTTTGTGACCCACTTTTGTTTCTCTTCAGAGGATAATCTTTGTTCTAAAAAGTATTTAAGGCTATCATGATCCGTTTTTACCTTGAAGTGTCTTCCCATTAGGTAGGGTCGCAATTTCTTAAGTGCATGTAGTATTGCCAACATTTCCTTCTCATAAATAGCTTTGTGTAAAAACTTTCCCTTGATTGGACGACTTTCAAAAGCAACGGGTCTTTCATCTTGCATTAAAACAACACCAATTCCATTTCCTGAAGCATCACATTCCATAATAAAGGTTTTTGTGAAGTCTAGTGTAGCTAAGACCGATGCTTGGCACATTGCCTCTTTAAGATGTTCAAAGGCCTTTGTTGCTTCTGGAGTCCATGAAATGCATCTTTCTTCAATAATGTTATTAGAGGTGTTGTTATTATCCCATAATTCTTAACAAACTTGAGATAATACCCTGTCAACCCGATAAATCCTCGCATATGCTTTATGGATGTGGGGATTTTCCATTCTTTAATGGCTTTAATTTTGCTAAGGTCTACCTTAACTCCTTCATGAGATACAATATGACCCAGATATTCCACCTATTGTACTCCAAAGAAACATTTGGATCTTTTTGCATATAATTGTTTCTCCTCCAATAGTTGTAGCACCAAAATGCTAAGGAAGGGTTTGAAAATGGAATTCATCAAACCTTGAAATGTAGAAGGTGCATTGGTAAGGTCAAAAGGCATGACCAAAATTCATAATGACCCTCATGAGTTCTAAATGTTGTTTTCGAAATGTCTTCAATCTTCATACTAATTTGATGATATCCTGAACGAAGATCCAACTTGGTGAAGTAAATTGATCCATGCAATTCATCCAGCGATTCATCAATGACAGGAATAGGAAACTTATCTTTAACAGTGAGCTTGTTGAGCTCCCGCTAGTCTGGACACATGCGCCATGATCCATCCTTCTTGTGCACCAATACTACTGGAGTAGAGAAAGAACTTTGACTAGGTTGAATTATACCAGCCTCTAGCATTTCTGCCACTATACGTTCAATTTAACTCTTTTGGGCATAGGGATATCTGTATGGCTTGATGTTTGGAGGAACACTTCCTGGAATCAGATGAATAGCATGATCATGATCATGAATAGGTGGGAGACCTTTGGGAGTCTCAAATACCTTGGAATGATTGTCCAAGACTTTTTGGAGATCTGGAGAAATAGATGATTTCGATGTGGAAACATATAGTGAACATAATTGTGCAATTACACCTCTTTGTTCCTTTTTTAGAAGCTTTGTCATACCGTTAGAGTTGATTATCTTTCTTGGTTTCCCTGTAATACCCCTTAATTCAACTTCCGTTCCTTCTGCAGAAAATTTCATGAAAAGTTCTCGAAAATTAAAAGCTATTGTACCGAAGGATTGTAGCCATTGGACTCCTAGTACAACATCATCACCTCCCATTGGAATGGAAAGCATTGGGCTAGTCAATACATATTCTCCCATGGATAGCTTTATATTATGGCACTTTCCAGAGCAATTTATTGTTCCTCCATTTGCGACCATCACTTGACACTCTAGTGCTAGATATAGGAAGCAATTCAATTCTTTTGCTACCTTACAATGAATAAAATTGTGGGTACTTCCTGAATCAATCAACACTATTACCTTTTTCTTCTTGATTTGTCCTTCTATCTTAATGGTTTGAGGAGTGGTAATTCCCGCCAATGCATTACAAGATATCGTCGGATTCATTTCTTCTTTATCTAGGCTTTGTTCCTGGAGTATATCCTCTTCTTTTGACCTTTCTTGTTCCTTTTCTTCTTCCTCTTCACAATCCACGTAGAATAATTTCTTCTCAGCACACTTACGACCTTTAGTGTATTTGCTATCACAACTATAACAAAGCCCTTTTGCTCTTTTTTCTTCCAATTGTTGTGTTGTCAACCTTATAGGTTGTGGAAGACTAGGGGCAACAACACTTCCATCTTTATAGTTGTGATTGGTATGCTTCCTACTTGCCATAATTTTTCTTTCCATTTTTCTTGCTAACCTGAATGCCTTCTCTAATGAATCAGGTTCCCAAAGGCGAACATCATGTTGGATATTATCCTTTAAAGTCCCTATGAACACATCAATCCTATTCTCCTCTAGAATATTTTTTACACTTATGTTAAATTTTTGGAACTCCTCAATGTGCTCCATTATTGAACCCTTTTGTTTGAGACTTATCAATTGGCTAAAAAAAGTGTTGCTTTTTGTATCCTCATAATGTGTTGTCAATTCTTCCGTAAAAATTGCACAAGTGATAATTTGTTTACGAGAGCAAAGCCATTGATACCATACAAACTGATTTGGTTCCAAATATAAAGTTGCAATACGTACCTTTCATGTGTTTTTCACATTATTGAGATCGAAAAATTGCTCCATTTGTAATATCCATGTTGCGGGATCCTTGCCATCAAACTTCCTCATATCAATTTTTGGAATATGGTGGGTATTCGATCCAACATTAGAGTCTACGAAATCATGATTAACATTTCTTTTGTTCGTATCATGAGTTTCCTTTACTGCCCTTTCACCATTAGTAAGTATTTCTTGTAGAAAATTTGTCAAATCTGTCTTCAAATCTACCATGTCTGTCTTCAAATCTGCCATGTCTATCTTCAAATATATCTTCAAATCGTCCATCTTAGCTTCCACGCCATTCATCTTAGCTTCCACGCCCTTTATCTTAGATTCCACGCCATTTATCTTCGCTTCTGTTAACTTTTGTGAGAGTGACATTTGTTGCACTTGGTCTTGTAATTTTGATATATCATGTAGTATTTCTTCCTCTTCTTCATGAATCATGCTAGAGCTTTTAGGTTGCTTACTAGGTGTTTTCATTTTCTTTCCTCCGGGCATTAGTTACCGATAATAATTCTCTACTATGCCCTTTGAATTCCTTCAAAATAACTTTTCAAACCAAGCTTAAGCAAAAATTTTAAAAAAATCTACACACCTTTTTTCACTTTGTAGGAGCTCGATATTGCCTCAATGTATCTCAGTAATTTTGGATCATCCAGTTCTGAAACTGTGACCTGAAGTATCCCTCTGTGTCCTCTTTCCAATGCCACTAGTATGATCCAAATTGGATTCTCCAAGGAAGAGTTATACCAAATCTCCCACAGTGACATGATTATAGACTAGTTCAGTACAGCAAACTTGTACGACATGCCACATGTCCCTGTTTTGACCTTTGGGTCTAAAAATATATATAAAAGAAACTACAGTCCATCCTCTTTCTGTACCTTCTTACGAAATTTCAATCTGATGCTCAGAGAGAAATTTATGATGATTCCCTAGGTCACCTGTTTGGAATGTAATTCAGGAGTCTGCAAAAAGACCAACTTCCTCAGGTCATATCTCCATAAATATAGCTCGAAAAGCTCTGAAATTCATAATCGAGGTTCAGTACGATTTCATCTCAAATGGGTTTTTTTTTGCTTCTGAAATGTCGTAGAAAAAAATTTATAGTGAAAATGCCACGATGACCTATTTGGAGCAGTGAAACCCTAGAATCCAAAGCTCTGATACCAAATGTTATGAAACCAGCTCACAAAAAGATAGAAAATATAGATCAACGCCTTAGAATTCAGTCTCTTCGAGGGGGAAACCTCCTTTACATTACACAAATGGATGATTCCTTCATGATTAAAATGACAAAACCTCCTTTCTATATAGGAGTCTAAGGAGTCACAATATAACCCAGCCGACCTAACAATAATAATATAAAGCCACAAAAATAACAATAGAGGGATTCTATGGGGCACAGTAATAACAAGATGGGGACAATAGGGGCACAACAATATTAATAAGGGATACAACTATAATAGTAATTGGGTAATCACTAGTATTGTAGGGACCTAACACATTTGCAACTAACTGTGGTCCCTTCTTTAAATAAGGGTCAACCACTTACAATTATTAATATGGGCTATATTGACTCTTTAACTAACTATAACTATGACTCAACCCTATTACATAAATAAGGGGGTTAGGGTTGGACCCTAACATGCCCTCTCCCATAAAAATAGCCTTGTCCTCAAGGCTGAAGCTATGGAAACTGTTGAAGAATAGTGGCTGGTTCCCAGGTCGCATCTTCTAAAGAGGTGACTTTCCACTTGACGAGGACTTCCTTTATCGTGCAGCCACACAGGTGCCATTCTCACGTGTCAAGAAACTGTTTTGGTTGGAGCTAGATTGAACCTTTTTCATCCAATTCTGGTAGACTGGTTTGAATTCTGCAATTGTTCCCAGCCGCTTTCTTGAGGCATGAGACATGGAAGATGGGATGGATTTTTGTAGTGGTTGGCAAGGCTAGCTTGTAGGCTACTTCTTCGATGCACTGAAGTATTTGATATGGTCCATAGAATTTTGGAGATAATTTCTGACAACCCTTGTCTTTGAGTGATGTTTGCTTATATGGTTGTAGCCTCAAGAATACATGATCCCCTTCTTGAAATTTATGCTCTGAACGATGTTGGTTTGCCTATTGCTTCATGCGATTTTGAGCTTGATGGAGATTCTCTTTGAGGTGGGCAAGCATGGTTACACGGTTCTGTAGGAGTTGATCCACTGCTTGTACCTTAGAGCATCCCTGGATATAAGAAGTAGGTGAAGGGGGGAGTTGACCATAAACTGCTTCATATGGAGTCATCTTGGTGGTGGCATGATAGTTAGTATTATACCACCATTCGGCTAGAGGTAACCATTGTACCCATAGATGTTGCTTTTCTGAAGTGAAACACTTGAGGTAGGTCTCCAGACATTTTTTGACTGCTTCAGTTTGACCATCAGTTTGGAGATGATAGGAAGTACTGAGTTGTATTTGGGTACCTTGTAACCTGAAGAGTTCTTGCCAAAAGTTACTGGTGAATATCAAGTCACGATCAGACACAATGGAAGTGGGCATGCCATGTAATTTGAAGATCTGGTCCATGAAAGATTGAGCCACCAAAGCGAGTGTAAAAGGGTGGGGTGGGGTGCAAAAATGAGCATACTTACAAAGTTTGTCCACAACCACCATGATGACTGACTTGTTGCCTAACTTCAGAAGACCAATAATGAAATCCATAGAAACCTCCATCCAGATTGAGGCAGGGATGGGCAATGGTTGTAAGGTGCCTAGGGATTTGATTGTTTCTCCTTTGTGGTGCTGACACACATCACACTCGGCTACAAAAGTAAGAATGTCCTTTTTCATGCCTGTCCAAAAGAAGGAACATCGAGTGCGAGCATAAGTCTTCTGAAAGCCTAAATGGCCTACAATGGGACATGAGTGTAACTCTGCCAAAATGCAACTTTTGAGGGTGGATGTTGGTGATATCACTACTCTGTCCTTGTAGCGAAGAATCTCATCCTACCAAGAGTAGCCCGCTATGGAATTTAGATCTGCCTGCAATTTATTAATGAGTTGGGAGAGCGAAGGATGTGAAAACCATTCCTTGCAAGCCTCTTCAATCCATTCTGGAATGGGAAGAGAGATTTCTAGCAGGGTGCTTTCCTCCTAAAATTGGCGTGATAAAGCATCTGCTACGACATTTTCGCACCCTTTCTTGTAAATTATCTCATAATCATTTCCCAACATTTTGGCTAGCCATTTATTTTGTTGTGGTGAGGATAAGCATTGCTCAAAAAAATATTTAAGGCTTTGATTGTCTGTGTGGATTTGGAAACGTCGCCCCAATAAGTATGGTCGCCAGGTGTCCACTGCATGTAAGATGGCCATCATCTCCTTCTCATAGGTATATTGTCCCAAATTTGTCCCACTTAGTTGTTGGCCAGTGAAGGCCACGGGTCAACCTTCTTGCGTTAAGACAGCCCCAATACCCGTACCTGAAGCATCACATTCAATCACAAAAGATTTGGTGAAGTCAGGTAGTGCCAATGCGGGAGTGGAACACATGGCATCTTTGAGATCTATAAATTCCTTTTGCGCTTCATCATTCCAGAGGAATGAATTTTTCTGGAGAAGGTGAGTGAGGGGTCTAGCAATGCGGCCATAATTGTTGACAAATTTGCGATAATATCTGGTGAGTCCCAAAAATCCTCTCAAACTCTTCAAGGTCTTTGGTTGAGGCTAATCCTGCATTGCCTGGATCTTTTTGGGATCCACCCTGACACCTTCACGCCCCACAATGTGGCCCAAATACTTGACTTCTTTCATGCCAAAATAGCACTTGGAAAATTTGACAAATAAATTATGCTTCCGGAGCAGTTGCAAGAGCAGGTATACATGCTGAAGATGTTTTTCCCAGGTGAGGTTGTAGATGAGGATGTCATCAAACAAAACAAGGACAAATTTTCTAAGATATGGTTTGAGCAGGTGATTCATGAGGCTATAAAAAGTGGATGGGGCAATACAGATACCAAATGGCATGACCAGGAATTCATAATGGCCTTCATGAGTTCGGAAAGCAGTCTTTGGAATGTCTACTTCTTTCATGTGAATTTGGTGATACCCCGAGCGAAGGTCGAGCTTAGTAAAGAATTGAGCCCCATTTAGTTCATCCAAAAAATCATCAACAACCGGGATGGGAAATTTATCTTTGACCGTCAGCTTGTTGAGGGCCCTGAAGTATGGACACATACGCCATTCCCCATCTTTCTTGAGCACCATGACCACAGGCGATGAATAAGGACTAATGCTAGAACGAATGACACTGGCTTCTAGGAGTTCCTTGATTATTTTTTCAATTTCATTCTTTTGGGTGAAAGGATATCTGTATGGGCACACATTTCATGGTTGTGCCCCTGGGACCAATGTAATGCCATGATCATGTTCCCCTCTCGAGGGTGGAAGCTCATGAGGCTTGTCAAAGACCTGCAAATGGTTGTTTAAGACCTGTTGCATCTCAGGATGAATATGAAGAGAAGTGGGCTCAAAGGCCTAGATGGCATTAAATTGGGTTATAACTCCATGGTGACCCTTTTTTAACAACTTTTCCATCCTATGCGAGCTGATGATAGGAGGAGCACCTGCCTGGAGCCCGCAGAGGGTATGCATGTGGTCATTCTGCTTAAAGCTCATGTATAACTCCTGGAAATCCATTGTGATTAGGCCAAGTGTGTGGAGCCATTCAACACCCAAGACAATGTCACACCCACCATGTTGATGGCAAACATGTGGGTTTTTAGGTGATAATCCCCCATCTGAAGTTTGACATTTTCACAGCGGCCTTCACATTTCATTGTCCCCCCATCTGAAGTTTGACATTTTCACAGCGGCCTTCACATTTCATTGTCCCCCCATCAGAAATTTGGACCTAGAAATTAGAGACTGCTCTGACAAAACAATGCACTACTTCGGCGACTCTTTGATGGATAAAGTTATGCGTACTGCCACTATCAATCAAGATTACTATAGGGCGATGTTTAATAAAACCTCTGATTTTGAGAGTTTGGAGAGAAGAAATTCCTGCCAAAGCATGGAGCGAGATAACCGTTTCTTCTGGTGTAGCTGGGAGCTCATTGTCCAGCTGGTTGTCATCATCTTCCTCCTCCGGTCCCTCAAATGGTAGGGCTTCGTCAGATGAACTGTGATCAGTAGCATCAATTTGAAAAAATTTGGGTTCCTTGCATTTATGCCCCGGGGAGTATTTCTCATCACAGTAGTAACACAATCCTTGCTTTCTTCTTTCCACCATTTCCGCTTGTGACACCTTTTGAACCTTAAGTTTTTGGGTAGTGCTGGAGCCTAGGTGGGGCGTCCTTTGGCTATGAAATTTGGACAAGTCGACTAGGCCGCTAACGTGCATTCTACTTCATGAGCTTTCGTGTAAGATGCCAACCATGAGACTAGGTGGTGCATCTGAACGTGGGCTTGTATGGTGTCTTTGAGACCACTGATAAAACATTCCAAGTAGAATTCATCTGCTAGATCTCCTGTGTGGAAGGCTAATGCTTCAAAGGCTTTAATATATTCTTGCATTGTGCCTATCTATCAGAGCTTAGTAAGACGACCCAAAAAGTTAGATTCATGGTCAAAGTGATCAGAAAGGGCTTTTGAGAATATCTGCCAAGTCATTGGCCTTGCATAGCAATGTTGATGCCACTGCCACCATTGCCATCTTTCTTGGTCCAAGTACAGGCTTCCCACACTTAGCTTAGTCGCATCATCTCTGATGTGATTCAATGTGAAATATTGCTCCATTTGTGATAGCCATATGGACGGATGAGAGCCATCAAATTTATACATGTCCAGCTTGGGTGGTCGAGGCTGGGACTATTGGTGGTTTCCATAGAAGTGAAGAGAATGGCTAGATTTGCCCTCAAGGATTTCATTAAAAGCATATGCCTCTGATTGTTCCCCTGACTTGCCCTTGGTGATTGTGTCATTTAAGGACTGGATCTGCTTCGTTAATTCCTCCAACTTGTGTTCAAGGGTTTCTATCTTCTCATTGGCCATAGCTTGAGCACTGGTTTGTAACATGCACAAATTTGGTGCACTTGTCGTTACTGTGAAAAATAATTTGGGACCACCTGAAATTTTGACGTTGACAAGTGAATGGTACCATCTTGCTCAGCCCGTCGACCTGATTCTTATGGGCTAAGTCTCCTATAAGCGTAAGGAGTTTTACTCCTTGCTTAGGAATATTGCAGTCGCCAATTCCTAGAAAATTTAATTCTCCCCAATGTTTTGCGAGAATCATGCCCAGGTATAGGAGCCACAAGCCTCCCTACACAAATAGTCAGATCTGTTGGTGAAACCCTCAACTGTAGAGTATGAGTAGGAATGTGGCAGTGATCGAACCCCTATTGCTAGATCTGAATGGCAGATCTGATTGTTGCGGCTGTGGCAGAACCCAACCTACTAGATCTAATCTGGCAAAGATGAGGCACAATCTAGAGAGAGACAAGGGAACTATTGTCTCAAGGAGTGTCAGGTGCTACATATTGCAATATACATAAGGGTCCAATAGTAGTACTCGGCCCAATCTTTCAGGGCACTAAATAAGGAGGATCAACCGTACCCTTAGCCATACTACCCGACTACCCTATCGTACGCGCGAGTAATCTCCCCGAGTGTTGTTCCCAGTGTACTGTAGCAGCAAGATGGCCGACGGTTTATCTATGGCTATATTTCAGGTGAGCCTAGGGGGCTTCCGATATACCCAGAGGGCACTTGGAAGACAGTCTGTGCGCAGTTCTGTCTAATGCGCTTCTACTCAAACGGGTACCCACAAGGGTTACAAGGGAGTCCAACAAGCGTGACCACCTCTTGTATTTCCTGCGTGCATGCCTCCCCAAATCCATAGGTTTATGCGCTCAACGACAAATCTTGTGGTTTAAAGATGTTGGAACACGTCTCTAGCCAAAAAAAAATCTACTAAAAATGGAGATCCCACCAACACTGGAAAGTGCTCTGATACCACTTGTTATGATCTTGAACTGCGAGAAGATACCAGAATACTAAATATGCCAAGAAATATACCCAGAACACAGAACAATGAGAAATAACAACATGTATTTTATTATTCAGAAAGGAAAGTAATGTTCACTTACCTCTTCGAGGGGGCAACCTCCAATAGAGTTGGGCTTGATTACAAAATATGACATAACGCTCCTCAAGGGGAGTCTCTATCCTTTATATAGGATTCATACATGCAATACCATGGGTCAGTACCATGGTTCTTATTAATACCATCTATCTAACACATTGGCCCATTTGCAACTAACTATGGTCCCTTCTTTAAATGTGGGTCAACCACTTACAATTATTAATATGGGCTTTATTGACTCTTTAACTAACTATAACTATAACTCGACCCTATTACATAAATAACGGGGTTAGGTTTGGACCCTAACAAAGTGAACCAGCGTATACTTCTTAAACCATTCTCTTTCTTCAATCTCGGGAGCTTGATCTGTAATCCTTTTTTGTTAACCTGTTGCACTGTGAACTGTCATCTATGTGAGTTTCCATCAAGGACAACACCTGTATCATAATGCCAACACACAATCTGAAATGGGATATGTGAACCTTGCATCCAATAGCTTTTGTAATTCATCTTTCACAATGTCCTTAAGATATGGGTTCATCCTTCTCTAGGGTTGGCGCACAAGCTTGCATCCCTCTCTGATGTAAATATGATGAGTACAAACTTAAGGATGTGCACCTTTCATTTCCTTATAATCCCATGCAAAAGCATCCAGGTGTTGCCTCAGCACACTACATAATTGTTCTTCCTACTCAACTGAGAGAGAGGGGTTGATCTTTAGAGCTCTGGATGGGCCAATCTCCACAACTTTGGTATGTTCTAGGCTAGAGTCAACATAGCAAAAATCAGTCCAAGGATTACTCTTAGATTCTTTCACCATCTCATCAACTAGTATGGTAGTGGGAGACTAATTATGTAGGATATGGTTAATAAGGTCATCTTCATCAAGTTTCCCTCCCCCTATAACAGTGTCAAGTGTGCAAACTAGGGAGGGGGTTGTCTTATAAAATTATTCCTCTTCCTCATCCTGTAACCATAAGGGTAAATCATGCTCAAAAGAGGTTTGAGAAGGAGGATACAACACAAGTTGTTTTGGTAAATGCCCATTCTTAATAGTCGTGTTCCCATCTCTACAACTAATGTAGGCATCAATAGTGGCCAACCAAGGCCTTCCTAGGATGAGAGGATAGCCATTAAACTTGTTTTTGGGCTAGAGGACCAAGAAATCAGTGGGGTGCTCCCATGATTCAATGGATACCATGATATCCTCAAAAACTCCCTTAGAACCTACTATGGATCTGTCTGCAAGATGCATCATTGCAGTCGTCTTCCTCAAATCCCCTTGGAGATTAAGATTCAACATGGTTTCTCGGGTTATCACATTGATTGCACCCCAAAGATCGATCAAAGTATTAGAGACCATAATGCCATCAATGTGCACATCCACTACTGGGCCACCAGGATCCAAGTACTTTGGGGAGATCACCCTCCCAAGCATCAGATTAGATAGTTGTCCAACAACCTTGATAGTTAGGGTATCTCTTCTTCTTCTTCCAATCCTTTTGAAACATTTATCCTTAATAATATTGTTGTAAATGGGAACGTCTTTGATGGCCTGGAGAAGGGGTGTCTTGACACACAAGTTCTTCAATTCTCCTAAAAGTTAAACCTCTTGTAAGGTGTGTTGGTTAGGGTGGACCAACCTTTTAGCATAAGAAGGTGGATTGGCTTGAGGGGCAGTCTCTTGCTTCTCCTCTTCAATCTCTCTAAGTGGAGAAGGTAGGTAATTGATCCGAATAGAAGATGGCATCAACCCTCATTCCCATGGAATAATAACCTTCTTTGATACCAATGATCCGGATCTTGGGGGGGAGGCCCCCAAGATCTAAAAAATTGAAATGGATCTTGGGGGTAGAGGCCACACCTTCAACTAACTATAAAGATAAAAGCATGTCATAATTGCAAGGAAATGAACATGATTCTACATAAATGAAAATGCCAATCTTTCAATGTAAATGTTGAATTGAAATTGCATAAACAGGGAAAAATCTAATCTAATTGCAAGAAGTCAACCATGCTATTCTATTTTCATTCTTAATCAAATCAACAACCTACTTGCATGAATCAATTATCTATTTGCAACTTTGCTTGAAAATGAGAAATTCAACTTTCATCATAATTAAAAAATGCTAATTCTAATTCTATTTGATGTCCTATGGTTGCAGTGAGGAAAGGATGGGGTTGGAGTGGTCTTAGACTCTTCCCTAATCATGAAATCAAGGCTTGTAGGCCATTATTAAACTTCAATACTCAAGGGTCAAAATATGGAACAAATATGGCTGAAGAAAATGATGTTATAGGTCTGCTACAGGAAGTGCTATAGGAGGCTCTGTATTGCTACAGGAGGCCCTGTTTTGCTACAAGAGAAGGGTTCGAGAGTTGTTTGAGGACAGAAATGGTGTCTTGAAGACAGAAAAGTTGGGTGAAGGTGGAACAAGGTGAATGAAGGGTGTGGAAGCCCCTTAGTCAATCCTAGTACCTCTCAAAGCTCTAACTTGCACTAGAGTTTGTGCCCAGGGTGTCCTCCATCTATCTTACTAGAGTGGTCTCGGTGGCAGAGCTTGGAAGTAATGGTAGATTTCTATAAGATAGATTAAGTGGCTTAGGTGGATGTAGAAAGGTTTTCCCACCCCTGCAAGTCAACACAATCCCTGCAAACCAATCAAGCATGTGCATCAAATGATGATTATTACAAAAAAGTAAATTAACATGGAAAAGATAAGTTGAATTTTATTGAAATCTACTCTAACCTACAACACAATTCCAATTTCCAAACCAATGTTGCTAACTTCTAAGTTGCATAAACTAAACATGTAGAAATATTGCAATCCAATACTTAATAATTTCCAAGAAATCATAAACAAATATTTTTGGGTTTTTATTGTAGATCTCCCAATCACTCTTCCCACAAGAGAGGTGATAGGAAAACTTGCAACTCCAAGTTTTGTAATATAACATCTAATGAAACAAGAAAAGCATTTCAATAACTTGAGTAAGAACAAGGAAGAAATACAAGAGAGGGACTAAAGCCTCTGGGTTGGGCCCAAACCCAAGGGTTTCAACCCTCCAAAACTAACTCAGATGCAGACCAATAGTGAACTTTCCATTAGCAGAAAATAAGAGTCACATACATCATATGAAAAATGAGAATAACAATGTCAAGCACTAGGCTCTCAGTAGCTATCCCTAGCTGCAACAAAAATTCAAATCCTAATGAGCCTTTTGGTTGGTTTATTTATACAAAAATTAGCTGAGGGGCAGCCCCCTTGAAAGGAGGAATGCTTCCCTCCAAAATATCGAGATTTGTGGATCTGGTTTCCTTTGATCTTCACATGGACTTGGAGTTCCTCAGCTACTAGTGAATTCGAGTTGTTGGTGAAGATTCTTTGATCACAATCCGAGTTGGAGAATTAATGAGGTGGACACACCTCCTATATTCTCTCTAGTTGTCTCCATCAAACCCTTGCATACTAAATATCTCTAAAAATGTTTCTTTTTGTTGCATATTAATCACATTAGGTGATTTGGAATTTATCCAGGACAAAGAATTAAAGGTATTACAGACTTATGTGCATGGATGTGCCTATGTTACTTTATGCAATGGATCGATAAGATTGCTAGAATACATAGACACTAAGGTAGTTAGAGAAAACATAACAGTCAAACATGCAAACACAACATGTTTAATAAGGAGTTCACCCAATGCTCTTGGGTTACATCTCCTGGTCTAGCCTTCAGTGGTGGCCTCAATATTATGTTTTCAAGCAGAGTTTTTACAATAGTGAGCTCAATTCGAGTCTCACTAAACAGATAAAAGTGAGTAGGAATGGAGTGCATAGACTCTCATTACTGAAACTCAACCTCTAATATTCACAGTAGTATGACAAGCCTATGCCGAGGAGTTTTCTTGAACCTCTCAAGCCTTCTATTGAGTACACAGACTGTCTGACTCTCTCTGGCTTTGTCTGGTTCGATGTTGCCTTTGGGTCAGCTTGGCTTCTACTCTCTGTTCTCTGCTCTTAGCTTTCTGCGTCTAGCTAACTCTTGTCACTGCCCCCTTTTTTTTTTCTTTGTCAGTTCGTGGCTTTAAAGCCAGCTTGTTCTTTGACTGTTCGTTTCTGCTTCCTGGCCATCTGGTTTCCCTGCCTCTGTCCGTTCGAATTCCTCTGCTCTATGTCATCATCACTGGGTAACGCCTCGTAGGGAGGTGGCCACTTGTTTCCTAACGAACTGGGTGTCAGATTCCTTGAATCATATTCGAATGGCTGTTAATTTTGTTTGCTTCAAGATTGCCCGTGGAACATGAATCGTTTTCTAACTCATCGTCCACATTGGACTTCAAATCCCCTGTAATCTTGCTTTATAACTTCGTCAAATTCTGTCATTTATCGGGATGCACCTCCTCCGTTAATCTAGGCCCCCTAGATCCTACAGTCATCATTCGTATTGGGCGGGCAAGTTGCATGACGTTTACTCGTCCGATGCAGGCGGTTTTCTCTCTCATCCGTAGGATGTGTGTTGCTCGATGTGTGGCATCGTGCGGGACTCAGTCAAAACTGCTTACCACCTCGAGGCCTTCCGATATCCTGCCGGTTTGTGGAATCCCACGCTATGGAACCAAATGCATTACTTTTTCACATTTCATAGCGATTTTGGGTCTAGGCACTTCAGGGCTTTCCTTCACTGAGGGGGATGCCTTACGATACAGCACCAATTTGTGCCAGGGCGCGTTACCATGTGCCAACCTCTGCGCACTCCACTGAGGGTCCTCATTGCTGCGCTCTGGCCACAACTGCAACTGTCACGAGGATTCCTTCTGATAACTTGTTTTTTCTAAGACTTGAATCTTTTGGCATAAGTTTGAAATAGTCATGAAAACTTAGAGAGTGTGTAGGATCCACTTCGGATCATTAGGCCATGCAATATGACAAACACCCTTTAGTATTCCTACTAAGCATATTATGGATAAAAATGTGAATTAATGTGAGAAAAGGAGAGTTTTAAGGGTTGGAGGATAGCACAATGAACCTCAAAATATACCTATTAATGGGCCCCATCACCAGGTTACCCACAGTTTGAGGAGTTTTATCTGTTTTTTCGCACATGCTCATATTGATAGTAGGGAAGACCTATTTTCCTTCTTGTAGGATGCACTAGATTTTTTGGAGAACAGTTTGAGGGTTACACGAGAAAGGGGCCAAGGAAAAATTTGTTTGGAGGAGGAGAAGAGTGGCCCTATTGTAGACAACATAGTCTAGGCAAAGAGGAAACAACCACAATTCACCAAAGGAGACAGAGCCCACCCAAAGAAAACCAAATATAGTGACACCCGGGCCCGAGTAGTAGTGAGATGACTAAATTCGCTGAAAAAAGGGTGTAGATAACAAAGACACCAAAGCACAGAGCTAACTCAAAAAATGGAAGAGGCTTCACTAAATTCAAAGATGTAAAGGACGAGCGAGAAGAGGAGACTACTAGACAGATGGATAAAGAAACACAAATTTGAGGAGCTCCAACGTAAAAAGATAAATTGAGAGATGAAAATGCAACCAACAAAGACTTATTGACATGGACACACCAGAATGAACCTTAAACCCAAACGATTCTAGATGGAAGCGCTACTATCAGAGTTCACTCGGAAACTAATGAAGCTGTAGACTGGAAAGTTATGCTCATTGCCACAGAGAATCCTGGAGATGTTGATTGTGCTCAGGAAAAACTACTTAGGCACCTCTGAAGGAAACAGGGCCTGAATTGGCAAGGAATTAACACACTGAGAGTAGGAGATCAATCTAAGACTATAAATTTAACATGCTTGGAGTTAATCCCACATGTGATTCTACTCTATACTCCATTAACCTTCATAATTACTATAGCCATTAGAGAAATCAATAGCATGACTGTGAGGTTTGAGCAGAGATCAAAACATCATTGTTTCCTTATACTCAAGGCATGTGAAGAGATTGAGATTAAATGAGTTACATGAAATGTTGTGTCAATGGGAGCCACGATAACCTGTCGCATGCTCGCCCAATTTTTACCCATTTTCCTAAAATTTTGAATGAGACTAAGGGAAAAATGATTTGTCCTTGTAACCTTAGACATTACAACATATACTTGGAGGAGGGGGCATGGAATACTTTTCCATCCATGACTACCATTTACTTCTATTTTCCCAGCTATAACAAGACAAGCTAGGTTGGCTTGTTTGCTAGCTTCTGAAATTTAGTGCCTCCTGAGGATGTGGAAGAAGTATTTAAGAGGGAATAATTCGAGAGCTCTAGAGATTCTTTGGAGCAAGAGTTTGAGATGGTTTTCTTTAGGCCAGGTGCCTTTGTACAAATGTTGAACTATTAGAAGAGTGTCCCTCAAGATTATCAATTTTTGTATATTCAAATCTTTTGCCAAGATTAGACCTAACAGAAGGTCATACATCTCTGCATGATTATTAGTATTTGTCTTAGCCCAAGAATAACTTATAGCTAATTTCCCATTGAAATTATGTATAACCCCTCCTCCTCCCACCCTTAATTTGTTTTCAAATTTTTAATAACAAAAAACGAAAAAATTACCCCAAAAAAAAAAATTTAAATAAATTGCCAAAAATAACGGGCACAAAAATATTCACATTCTAGATCAAATCTAAGGATGAACTAACGTTGAGGACATGGTGAGGATGACACAATATTTCAAAAAAAAAAAATTAAATTAAATTCCCACCTTCCATGATAGTGAATGTTATGATAAATCTAGAAGTAAGAAGGTGAAGTACGATGAACGAGCTTCACATCTATCGTCACCGCGTTCCTTGGCACATGTTCTCACGACATCGTGTCTTCCGCTCCATCACAACTTGCATACCAAGACAGGTGTGCCCCTCGAGCAAAAGCACAACTTGCATACCTGTCATCTATATTTATTTCTGTCTGTGTAGTCTCACAGTGAGTGTTTCCAACTTCTCAACAATTTTTTCATTGAATAAATTATCTCACGAATTAGCTGTCACAAAATATGCATTATTGTCCTGCTGTTTTTGAAATGCTCTTTAAAAAATATAAACATTTATAAAAAATTTAATTCAATTTATTTTAAGTAACTGTGAAAATGATTATTATCTCTATTTAAATCCATCTATTTTACAAATAATATAATAAACTCGGTTATAATAATTTCAAGTTTTTTTTTTAATTGAATTTGAAAATTCTCTTAAAACATTATATATTCTTTATATAAATTATATAAAAAATAATTTTAAAATTTTCAATATTTAATTCATTTTGAATATGGATAAAGATTTAATTTAAATTAATATAATGTTTATATAAAATAAAAGGAATTTGGTACTTTAGTTTAAGCGGTTAAGTATTTTGAATTTTATACCAGAAGCTTCATGATTGATCTCCTAAATTGACAAACTTTATTGTTGACCAACTTTATTGTGTACTTTATTGGATAACATCCAACATATTTACTCTTCCAAATTGACCAGCTTTATTGTGTACTTTACTTAATGTCTTTCAATATCTAACATGTTTTAAACTCTAGATACCATCAAGAAATTACCTATAAAAAATTTATTAAAATATATTGGATTTTTTTTAGTTATTAAAATAAAATTAAAAATATTTATTTCAAAAAGTCTTTCTTCAACTTTTATTCACTAATATTAAATTCAATTTGGAAAAATTCCATTTTTACTTTGAGCTCATTGAATACATCATCATGTTATTTTATTCAATATATTTTTGGTAAGTTTGAATATAGATAAAGATTTAATTTAAATTGATATAATTTTTATATAAAATGAAAAGAATTTGGTACTTAAGTGGTTAAAGTTGTTAAATGTTTTGAATTTTATATAAGAGGTTTCATGATTGATTTCTCAAATTGACCATCTTTACTGTGTATTTTATTTGATGTTTTTCAACATCCTACATATTTACTCTATTTGAGTATAGAAAAGTGTTTTGAATTTTATACAAGTTTCATGATTGATCTCTTAAATTGAGAATCTTTATTGTGTATTTTATTTAATGTCTTTCAACATCCAACATATTTATTATAGAAAAATACCTAAAAAAAAATTATAGTTAAAAATATTTATTTCAAAAAAGTCTTTTGTGATATATCAACTTTTTTAACTTTTATTCACTAATATTTATATCTCAAAATTACATTTTTACTTTGAGCTAATTGAATACATCATTATGTTATTTTATTCAACATATTTTTAATAAATTAATTTAATTAATGGAGTATTTTAAATTTCATGTAAAAAGTTTCATGATTGATTTCTCAAATTAACATTTTTTATTTTTTTTAATTATAACGGTTATATCATTATTTAAACTTGGTTGGGCCGAGGCCAAAAGCAACAATCTTTACAATATTCAAAATACTTTTAGTTGCAGCTATCCTTTCTTTAAATAGGTATAGAATTACTCTAGATTATGGCATCGGGATCCATGTAGATTCTTCATCATTCTTGCTAAAAGCTCCTTGTGGCAAGAGGCATGCCTGGTTTGCTTTTGCGTCTGCTTCCTTATTTGAGCCATGTATAATATGGAAAAGAAGGTAGAAGGAGAAACCTTGGAGCACGTATCTCAGCCTTTGAAGTGTCTTGTTGAGCGCCGGACTGCTGAAGTGGTCTTCTAAGTTTAATATCTTTATCAAAAATTCTAAGTCCTCAAATACTTGTATTTCCTTATTGCCTTTTTCATGTGCTATCTGACATGATTTTAGTAGCCCAAGGATTTCTGCCTGGTTGTTGGTTCTGTTATGAAACTAGCTCACAAAAAGATAGAAATGATAGATCAACGCCTTAGAATTTAGCCTCTTCGAGGGGGCAACCTCCTTTACATTACACAATGAATGATTCTTTGATGATTCAAATGACAAAACCTCCTTTCTATATATAGGAGTCTAAGGAGTCCCAATATAACCCAGCCGACCTAACAATAATAATATAAAGGCACAAAAATAACAATAGAGGGATTCTATGGGGCACAGTAATAACAATATAGGGACAATAGGGGCACAACAATATTAATAAGGGATATAACTACAATAGTAATGGGGTAATCACTAGTATTATAGGGACCTAACATGTCCCTCTCCTTCAAAAAAGTGTTGTCCTCAACGCTTGAGTAGTTCTAGATGCTTCTGTATAAAATTCTCATCCTCACATGTGGAATCTTCAGCAGATAAGTTCTTCCACTTGATGAGATACTCCGAAATTGATCGATTTCGTAGCTGTCGAATTCTTGTTTCTGTGACTGCTTCCGGTTCCAATATAATTTTTCCTTCCTCGTCAAGCTCTGGCAATATTGTTTGAACTGGGAGCTTTTCGCCTATAACCTTCTTTAAACATGAAACATGGAAAACTGGGTGTACTCGAGAAGCTGTAGGAAGCTCCAATTTGTATGCCATAGTACCAATCTTTTGCAACACCTTGTACAAACCGTAATACTTTGGTGATAATTTATTATCCTTCTTAGCTTGCTTGAGGGACATTTGTTTATATGGTTGTAGCCGTAGGAATACCCAATCACCTACATCAAAACTTCTTTCGCTGCGATTTTGATATGCCTGTTGTTTCATTCTATTCTGCGCCAACACGAGGTTATCCTTTAAGAGTTGGAGGACTTGTTGTTGATGCTCGATGTGATTTTCCACTGCTTGAACCTTAGAATTTTCTCTTAAATATGATGTGATGGATGGTGGCTGATATCCATAAAGTGCCATAAATGGGGTCATTTTTGTTGCTGTATGGAAGGAAGTGTTATACCACCATTTAGCCAGAGGCAACCATTTGACCCATTGTGTCTGTTTATCATATACAAAGCAACGAAGATATCCTTCCAAACATTTGTTTACTATCTCAGTTTGCCCATCAAATTGAGGATGATAAGATGAGCTATGAGCTAACTGAGTACCGAGACAAGAAAATAATTTTGTCCAAAAATTTCCAGTGAAAATGGGATCTTTGTCACTTACAATAATCTTTGGGTTTCCATGTAGCTTTTGAATTGTTTCCATAAATGCAGTAGAAACTGTACTGGCTTTAAATGGATGTGATAATGCACAAAAGTGTGCATACTTGGTAAGTCTGTCAACTACCACCATGATGACACTCTTTCCCTCAGACTTGGGTAAACCTATGATAAAATCCATTGAAACCTCCTTCCAACGTTGGCTTGGAATGGATAAAGGTTGTAATAGACCCGGGGTCTTAATTGTTTCAACTTTATTTTGTTGGCAAACCAAAAATTCTGCCACAAACTTTTGAATATCCGATTTAAGGCCATCCCAAAAAAAATCCTTCTTAACCCTGTGATAAGTTTTTAAAAATCTTGAGTGCCCTCCTAAGGGAGAAGTGTGCAATTCCATAGGAATCTTTTGTTTGAGTTGGGAATTCTTACAGAGGTATAAGCGATCTTTGTACCATAACGAATCATTTTTCCAGCTAAATGTATCAGATGTACTGGAATCTTGTTGTAACTTTTGAATAAGCACCCACACTTCTTCATCATTCTTCCATTCCTCCCTTGCTTTGTTTATCCAATCTGGTTGGATAATAGAAATGGCGCACAACAATGCTTCCACATCCTCATCCTTTCTTGAGAGTGCATCTGCCACCACATTTTGCTTCCCTTTTTTGTAGATGATTTCAAAGTCATAACCCAACATCTTTGTGACGAGGATAATCTTTGTTCTAAAAAGTATTTAAGGCTATCATGATCCGTTTTTACCTTGAAGTGTCTTCCCATTAGGTAGGGTCTCCATTTCTTAAGTGCATGTAGTATTGCCAACATTTCCTTCTCATAAATAGCTTTGTGTAAAAACTTTCCCTTGATTGGACGACTTTCAAAAGCAATGGGTCTTTCATCTTGCATTAAAACAGCACCAATTCCATTTCTTGAAGCATCACATTCCACAATAAAGGTTTTTGTGAAGTCCGGTGTAGCTAAGACTCGTGCTTGGCACATTGCCTCTTTAAGATGTTCGAAGGCCTTTGTTGCTTCTGGAGTCCATGAAAATGCATTTTTCTTCAATAATGTTGTTAGAGGTGCTGCTATTCTCCAATAATTTTTAACAAACTTGCGATAATACCCTGTCAACCCGAGAAATCCTCGCAGATGCTTTATGGATTTGGAGATTTTCCATTCCTTAATGGCTTTGATTTTGTTAGGGTCTACCTTAACTCCTTCATGAGATACAATATGACCAAGATATTCCACCTCTTGTACTCCAAAGAAACATTTGGATCTTTTGCATATAATTGTTTCTCCTCCAATAGTTGTAGCACCCTGTCAACATGTTCAACATGATCCTTCTAAGACTTGCTATAGATTAGTATATCATCAAAAAATACTAACACAAATTTTCTAAGGAAGGGTTTGAAAATGGAATTCATCAAACCTTGAAATGTAGAAGGTGCATTGGTAAGGCCAAAAGGCATGACCAAAAATTCATAATGACCCTCATGAGTTCTAAATGTTGTTTGCGGAATGTCTTCAATCTTCATTCTGATTTGATGATATCCTGAACGAAGATCCAACTTGGTGAAGTAAATTGATCCATGCAATTCATCCAGTAATTCATCAATGACAGGAATGGGAAACTTATCTTTAATAGTGAGCTTGTTGAGCTCCCTATAATCCGGACACATGCACCATGATCCATCCTTCTTGTGCACCAATAATACTAGAGCAGAGAAAGAACTTTGACTAGCTTGAATTATACCAGCCTCTAGCATTTCTGCAACCATACGTTCAATTTCACTCTTTTGGGCATAGGGATATCTGTATGGCCTGATGTTTGGAGGAAAACTTCCTGGAATCAGATGAATAGCATGATCATGATCACGAATAGGTGGGAGACCTTTGGGAGTCTCAAATACCTTGGAATGATTGTCCAAGACTTTTTGGAGATCTGGAGAAATAAATGATTTCGATGTGGAAACATCTAGTGAACATAATTGTGCAATTACACCTCTTTGTTCCTTTTTTAGAAGCTTTGTCATACCATTAGAGCTGATTATCTTTCCCGATTTCTCTACAATACCCCTTAATTCAACTTCCTTTCCTTCCACAGAAAATTCCATGAAAAGTTCTTGAAAATTAAAAGCTATTGTACCCAAGGATTGTAGCCATTGGACTCCTAGTACAACATTAGCACCTCCCATTGGAATGGAAAGCATTGGGCTAGTCAATATATATTCTCCCATGGATAGCTTGATATTATGGCACTTTCCAGAGCAATTTATTGTTCCTCCATTTGCAACCATCACTTGACACTCTGGTGCTAGATATAGGAAGCAATTCAATTCTTTTGCTACCTTACAATGAATAAAATTGTGGGTACTTCCTGAATCAATCAACACTATTACCTTTTTCTTCTTGATTTGTCCTTCTATCTTGATGGTTTGAGGAGTGGTAATTCCTGCCAATGCATTACAAGATATGGTCAGATTCATTTCTTCTTTATCTAGGCTTTGTTCCTGGAGTATATCCTCTTCTTTTGACCTTTCTTTCTCCTTTTCTTCTTCCTCTTCACAATCTATGTAGAATAATTTCTTCTCAGCACACTTATGACCTTTAGTGTATTTGCTATCACAATTGTAACAAAGCCCTTTTGCTCTTTTTTCTTCCAATTGTTGTGGTGTCAACTTTATAAGTTGTGGAAGACTAGGGGCAACAACGCTTCCATCTTTATAGTTGTGAGTGGTATGCTTCCTGGTTGACATAATTTTGCTTTCCATTTTTCTTGCTCACTTGAATGCCTTCTCTAATGAATCAGGTTCCCAAAGGAAAACATCATGTTGGATATCCTTTAAAGTCCCTATGAACACATCAATCCTATGCTCCTCTAGACTATTTTTTACCCTTATGTTCAATTTTTGGAACTTTTCAATGTGCTCCATTATTGAACGCTTTTGTTTGAGACTTATCAATTGGCTAAAAAAAGTGTTGCTTTTTGTATCCTCATAATGTGCTATCAATTCTTCCGTAAAAATTGCCAAAGTGATAATTTGTTTACGAGAGCAAAGCCATTGATACCATACAAACTGATTTGGCTCCAAATACAAAGTTGCAATATGTACCTTTTGTGTGTTTTGCACATTATTGAGATCAAAAAATTGTTCCATCTGTAATATTCATGTTGCGGGATCCTTGCCATCAAACTTCCTCATATCAAATTTTGGAATATGGTGGGGCTTCGATCCAAAATTAGAGTCTATGAAATCATGATATCATGATTAACATTTCTTTTGTTCGCATCATGAGTTTCCTTTACTACCCTTTCACCATTTATAAGTATTTCTTGTAGAAAATTTGTCGAATATGTCTTCAAATCTGCCATGTCTGTCTTCAATTCTATCTTCAAATTTGCCATGTCTCTATTCAAATCTATCTTCAAATCCATCTTCAAATCATCCATCTTAGCTTCCATTCCATTCATCTTATCTTCAACGCCCTTTATCTTAGATTCCACGCCATTTATCTTAGCTTCTGTTAGCTTTTGTGAGAGTGACATTTGTTGCACTTGGTCTTGTAATTTTGATATATCATGTAGCATTTCTTCCTCTTCTTCATGAGTCATGCTAGAGATTTCAGGTTTCTTACTAGGTGTTTGAATTTTCTTTCCTCGGGGCATCAGTTACCGATAATAAAGCTCTACTATGCCCTTTGAATTCCTTCAAAATAATATTTCAAACCAAGCTTAAGCAAAAATTGAAAAAAAATCTACACATCTTTTTTCACTTTGTAGGAGCTCGATATTGCCTCTGATGTATCTCTGTAATTTCGGATCATCCAGTTCTGAAATTGTGACCTACAGTAGCCCTCTGTGTCCTTTTTCCAATGCCACCAGTCTGATCCAAATTGGATTTTCCAAGGAAAATTTATGCCAAATATCCCACAGTGACTTGATTATAGACTAATTCAGTAGAGCGAAATTGTACGACATGCCACGTGTCCCTGTTTCGACCTTTTGCTCTGAAAAATATATACAAGAAACTAAAGTCCGTCCTCTTTCTATACCTTCTTACGAAACTTCAATCTGATTCTCAGAGAGAAAGTTATGACAATTTTCCCCAAGTCACCTATTTGGAATGTAATTCAGGAGTCTGCAAAAAGGCCAACTTCCTCAGATCATATCTCCACAAATATAGCGCAAAAAGATCTGAAATTTGGACCCAAGGTTCAATGTGATTCCGTCTCAAATGGATTTTTTTTTCGCTTCTGAAACGTCACAGAAAAGAAAGTTATAGCGAAAATTCCACGATGACCTATTTGGAGCAGCGAAACCCTAGAATCCAAAGTTCTGATACCAAATGTTATGAAACCAGCTCACAAAAAGATAGAAATGATAGATCAACGCCTTAGAATTCAACCTCTTTGGGGGGAACCTCCTTTACATTACCCAATGAATGATTCTTTGATGATTCAAATGACAAAACCTCCTTTCTATATATAGGAGTCTAAGGAGTCACAATATAACCCAGCTGACCTAACAATAATAATATAAAGGCACAAAAATAACAATATGGGGACAATAGGGGCACAACAATATTAATAAGGGATATAACTACAACAGTAATGGGGTAATCACTAGTATTATAGGGACCTAACAGGTTCTCTGTCCAAGACCCCAGCTGAAGTTATCTTCTCAGATTCCCTTCGAGGAGAAGATCACTCTGCCTTCTCCTGCTATCCCTGGATTTCCTTTGGAGGCACCATCGAAAAATATTGTTGTTTTACCATGTTTCCTCCACCAATCTTGAAAATCTGAGTTTTTTTCTTGTAATCTCCATACAAGAGTTTTACTGGGGCAAGTGGTGTTCTTTATCCTATCTCGAAATATATATGTTCCCATCCATTTCTTTTCTTTAGGGAGAAGCGTGTTATCATTTTTAAGGGGGTGATTGGCCATAGTCTCAAGGAGTAGTGCTTTTACTTTTTCCGCCACCTTCAATGGGGAATTCGAAATGTTATTAAAGATCTTATCATTTCTGGTGAGCCATATTTTCTAGCAGACGTATTGAGGAACTACTTTCCAGATTCTATTCCATGTTATCTTTCTTTGGGTCTTGTGAGGATATCGCATTCTCCAAGTGCTGAAAAGGTTAACTATTTTGATTTGCGATGGGGCAAAGACATTGAGGCCTTGAAGGATGCAGTCCCAGACTTCTTGAGCAAAAATGCAATCCACGAACACATGCTCCATGGTTTCTTGAGCTTTGTAGCAGAGAGAACACCAATGTGGCCTGTGAATTCCTCTTTTACTCAGATTATCGCCAGTTAGCACTTTCCCATGCATTAATACCCAGGTGAAGAAGTTTATTTTGGGAAGCCCAAGAGGATCCCAAATCTGTTTCCACATCGATGCAGTGTGGATCAAAGCTTGTTGTGCTTGAAGAGAGGCAAATCCATGACGTACCTTGTAAATTCCAGTCTTTCCCCATCCCCATTTATCCATAAAACGCATGTGAACTGGTGCCAGGCCCGTTAGCGCTTCTTCCACAAGAGTCTTTTGACTGCGCAGTTGTTCATGGACTCGTGGAATTTCCCAATTTCTCCATTTTTCGGAGTCATCCCAAGTCGAAATATCTGCCAGGGTGAGGATTCCTTGCTGCATGAGGAAGTTCCTAATTTCTTTGATTGCTTCATTTTTGCTCAGAGGCTATTGTCCCATTATGCTGCCTTTCCACAGCATCGTGTTTTTTCCGTTGCCAGGGATGCAATACAAGTGATTTTGAAAGAACTCGAGCCCCCGGCGGCAGAGGTGCCATATCGATGTCCCTTTGATGTTGTTATCTATCTGAATGTTTCTTAGCGTTGAGCCTTTTAGATAATTTTTTTTATGACCTGACTGACAGGGTGTTTGTTGTTTGAGAAGAGGGTCCAGAGTATTTTGCCTCCAAGAGCCAGATTGGCAAGGCCTAGGTCTCTTATTTGCAGGCCTCCTTCATAGATGGGACGTTTAACTGTATCCCAATTCACTAAATGGAATTTTCTTTGATTTCCTCTTCCTCCTCTCCACAGAAAATCCCTGATCATTGTGGAGATATGTTATGTGATCTTCTTTGGAGCCAGTAGAAAGGAGGCCTGGAGGACAAAACAAATTTTATAAAGATGAGTTTGCCAACATTGGTGAGCCATTGCCCTCCCCAAGCTGTAATCTTGGACTTAATTTTGCTTATTACCTCTTTCCACAACGATAATTTGTTAGAGCCTAGGGTTATTGGTAACCTGAGATATTTGATTTTATCCCAAGAAGCATATCCAAAAAAGCCTAAGGAGTAGGCTATTCTCTGAATTGCTTTTTGGTCCACATTCCACCCGTATATTTCACTTTTCCTTTTATTTATAAGATCTCCTGATATGCTACAGTATTTTTGAAGGATTCCACTGTAAACTTTGGCTATCTTGAAGGAGGCTCCGCCCAGAAGAAGAGAATAATCTGCGAATAATGCATGGTTGAGAGGCTCTAGCCCTTTCGTCAACCTGACTCCTGGAGTTGTGCCTACTTTCTTTTCAGCTGTCATTTTTCTACTTAATGAGTCTGTCATTAGTATGTACAAGAAAGTGGAGAGGGGGAAGCCCTGCCTTATTCCCCTCGAGGCTTGAAAATATTTTGTTGGCCTGCCATTAACTAAAGGTGTTATCCATGGATTTTCAGTACAAGCTTTAATCAAATTGACAAAGTTAGAGCTGAAACCAAAGGAAAGGAGGACTTTGTACAGGAAAGAAATATTTACCCGGTCAAATGTGTTTGCCATATCAAGCTTTATGAGCATACCTTGCTCCTACCGAAGGTAACTGGAGTGTATCACTTCTTGCACCTGTATTACATTGTCTAGTATGTGTCTCCCTTTGACAAAGCCTCCTTGGGTGGGAGAAACAAGTTTCCCAAGAAATTCTTTATTCTATTTTCTAGCAATTTTGTTAGTATTTTGTATGATGCATTGCCGAGTGAGATTGGCCTAAATCTATCAAAAGTGCCCAGATTCACTTCTTTTGGTATTAATGCAAGGAAGGTAGAGTTAGTACTGCCTCCCACTTTGGCTTTTTGATGAAAATATTTAATCATCCTCAGAAGATTAGTTTTTATTATTTCCTAGCAGATTCTATAAAAATGAATTGAGAAGTCGTCAGGTCCTAGTGTCATGTCTGATTCTGTGGACCATATTACTTTACAGATTTCTTCCTCAGAGAAAGGTTTCATAAGACTAGTGTTGTCCTCCTTGCTTACCAAAGATGGAATGAGGGAGAGAAATTCAAAGATGAGTTCTTCACTCCCATTCCCATCCTCTTTATACATATTCTGGAAATGATCTTCTACTGCCTTTTTTAGCTGTTCTTGACCTTTGAGCACAGTCCCATCTAAGCAAGTGATTTCAGAGATATTATTTCGAGATAGCCAGGCTCTATATTGCCTATGGAAGAAAGAGGTATTTTGGTCTCCAACATTAAGCCACAGGGTATGATACTTAAGCCTCCTAGTCTCTTATTCATGGTGGAAAGCATGAAATGATTTGATTTGGGCAGCTTTTTCTTTTTATAAATCTAAAGTAGAAATCTCCTTACTTTCCAAATCCATTTGTAGATCTGATAAAAAATGAAATGTCTCCTTTCTATTGCTGGTAGGAGAATTTGAGGGTTCTTTAATCCATTTTTCAAAGCTCTCTTGGTTATTTTTAGTTTCTGCTCCCACACGAAGTTGGGAGATCCTGTCACGGGTATGGACCATGCCTCCAGAACAATTTCCATGAACCCTTATTTCCCTAACAAAAGCAGGTTGAATCTAAAGGGGATAGGGCCCAAATTTTCTTCCTCTTCCAGCTATAAGAGAATAGGTTTGTGATATGAGGCCAGATTTGGGAGAATTTTCGAGGAGATCAATGTTTTTCCTAGCAACAAAGAGCTCTGTGCTAGGAAACGATCTAGGTGAGTAGATATGTGTTCTTCCCCAGCTTTATTGTTTTTCCAGGTGTAAAGACCTTTCTTCGGTTTGAAGTCAAGAAGATCCCAATGAATTATTAGCTCCTCTACTAATGGAAGCATTTGGTCCCTACCACTATTGCCACCTTGGATTAATAACAAGGTTGAGATCTCCAACAACTATTATATTCTGAGGGGAGTAAATGTCTAAGAAATCAGACAAGGTCTGCCAGCATTCTTTCTTCTCTGTAAGGTGGACTGGAACATAAAGGTTGAAGAGAGAGATGGAGAACTTACTAGAGAGGTGCCGAAGTTCGGTGATTATCCAATGTTGGGTATCAAAGGAGATTTCTAGTTGATACTTGTCCTCCAACCACAATGTTTCTAGGCCAACAGAGGAACCTCTTGCACTAATGGCCTTTCCTGCATTTTTTCCCCATTTTAATTTGTTGATCTCAAGAATGGTTTCCCCTTCAATCTTAGTCTCTTGAAGCATGAGGATCTCGGGAGTTTCTATTTTCAGAATATCTTTGACTGGTTCATCTTTCGAAGGGTTCCCCAAGTCTCTGCAATTCCAAGAGACTAGTATCATTATTTAACAGGATTGGAGTGAGTTGATCCCCCCTTAGAGGGCCTTGTTCTGGTGTTTCTCTCGATAGAAATTTCAATGGCGGATTGGCTACCTTGCATCTTTTTCCTCTTCACCTCTTCTTCCCTGGCTTCCTTATGAGATTTCCTTCCAACTCTTTTAGAGGATCTCTCGAATGTCTTGTCTTCCAATGACCCAGAGGTTTCCAGGGGTTTTTTCCTTGTCATTTCTGCATATGTAGGTTAGGAGGAGGTTCCTGCTGAGGTGTCAAGTTGGGTTACTTCTATGTTCTTATTTTATGCTTTGATTGAAGGAACTTGGCATTCAATCTCCTCTATTTCTATTTCTGGAATTTCGATTGAAGTGCTAAGGGTTTCGAATGGGTTTATTAAGGTTGTTGTCTTTGGTTGTTCTCCTCTTCCTTCCGTTTGAACCATTCCTATTAAGGGAGTTCCAGACTCCATCGGTACCTCTTTCCCTTTATTCTTGTTACTCGCCTTGGCCTAGACTACTTTTTGCACCTGGATCCATTTTTCTCCTTTCAACTTCTCTAGATCTTCCTCCTCCTTCTTTTTTTGCAGTGTCTTGTGAAATGCCCATATTCATGGCAATTTCTACATTTGAACAGTAGTTGCTTATAGTCTAACTCTTGGATATAAGACCAGTTTGCTATTGTTAACTTTATGGCTTCATGTAACCCTATTTCCAAGTCGACTTCAACGCATATTCTTTCACATGAATACTGATCCCTTCTCTCTGCTCTATCTATGTATTTTCCCCAGGTGTTACCAATCATTTCTAGTGACTTCGAGTTCCAGCGCTGTAGTGGAAGATGAGGGAGGCGTACCCACACTAGAACTGTTGACGACACATCTTGTGTCGAATAAAAATCTAGTGACCATGAGTTTAAATACAGACCCTGAGGTCCCATGAAATATGGTCCATTCCTAAAGATGAGATTTTTTTCTTCTACTAAATCAGAAACAAAGACAAAAAAGCCCTTACCAACCAGAAAACTTCTGATGCCTTCCTTTACTAGTGGTCGCCAATTCCTCTGTACCTAGGCCTCGACAGCCTTGTGGAAAGGCCATAGCCCCGTAAATTGACCGATGAGCCCTCTTTCAACTAATTTCATAAGATATCTACAAGAATCTTCAATGGGTAGCGTGAATGTGGGGATGTTGTCAAGTTTCTTTACAAACTTGCGCTGAGTTTCCCTTGTTGGGCATTTACTACTATCACCGATCAGCTTCCTGAACGTGTAATGCCCCACTTAAATCTTATCCTGCAAATTTTATTAAGGATTACATTATTTGAAAATATTGAGAAATATTGGTCTAATATAAAATTCATGATTTCCTATTATTCAAATTCCCAACTTACCTTCTCAAATTGAATCTTAGGTAGGATATGGTCTCCTTCCATTATTTCAAATAATATATGAATTCATCTCACATTCCCCAACGTACCCTCACATTTACTAAGGAGAAGACATGGTCCTCTCTGGATTTAATTACATCTCACATTCCCTAATCTACCCTCACATTTACTTGGGCGAAGACATGGTCCTCTCCAACTCATTATCAATATATATATTCATCTCACATTCCCCAATGTACCCTCACATTTACTAGGGAGAAGACATTGTCCTCTCCATTTAATTGCATCTCACATTCCCCAATGTACCCTCACATTTACTTGGGAGAAGACATAGTCCTCTCCATTTAATTATCAATATATATCTATATTCATCTCACATTCCCAAATGTACTTTCAGATTTACTTGGGAGAAGACATGGTCCTCTCCCATTAATTTCCCAATTTTATATTCATGTCACATTTCCAAATGTACTCCCAGCTTTACTTGGGAGAAGAGAAGTCAATTATAAGGATGGATGAGAAGTTAATGACATTAATGAGAGGTGGTTGAGATGGAGAAGAGAGGGAGGGTATAAAAAGGGAAGGGGGAAGGGAGAAAGGGGGGAGGTTGGGCCTTGCTTATGATTTTGGGGTTGGTTGTGATTTTAGAATTTGTTGTGATTTTTGGAGACCTTAGGAACCTGTGGAGGTTTCTTGGGTTGTTGAGAGGAGGGAAATATTGTTCATCTTGGACACACACACTACACCTGGTTGGACTTGGGCTCGGAGGGCTAGGGAACCTATGGAGGTTTCCTGGGCTAGGAATTATTTCCTAGTTGGATGGCAGGTAAATCTAGTTGGTTCCGTCAAGAGGAGCGTTCAGCAGGACAAAGGCATCTCCACTAGCCACCAATACAGGCATTCCTCCATAGATTACTCATGTAAATTTTATTAGAATGTAAATGGTAAACTTTTATTTGTTTAAAAGTTTTGTAAGTAAGTAAACTATTGCCTCTTATTGCATTTAAATTCTTCAAAAATAGATCAGTTAGCAGACCCTAGGATAGGGCTCTTACACATGGTATCAGAGCTTGGGTTCAAAATCTGGACCTTGAAGCCTACCCACTAGAGATTTTTTCAAATCTAGTTGAATCTTTGAAGACCAAGACATTACTAACCTGTAAATTGCACTTTAAAATTTTCCTTGCAATCCGGTAGAAGCTTCCATCTAAGCTAAAATAACATTTTAGTTTTGTTGCAACAAGAAAATTTTCTGTTCTCGGGAAAATAAAATTGTGTAGAAGACCATTTTGTGCTAAACCTTTTGGCAGTATTCTGTTCATAAATGAACTTTGAAGGCGGTTCTTTGAGCAATTTGAAAGACAATTTCATGTATAAATATTTGCAGTCGTCACTTGCGTACTTGCAATTGCCTGCAAGCCAATAGCAGCATGCTTTATCTTTTTTTATGAATCTGTCCTCCCCTGCATCTGCTATTATTCCTTCTGTCCATGTTTTCTTCACATCTCTTTGGAGCTACAACCCTTTTGGAGGTGCGGCTGTAGGAGTAGGAGGCTGAGCTTTTATTATTTCCTCCTGCTGGTTCTGGTTTGTCTGAGATGATATCCATGTCGATATCCATCGCTACAGATTTCTCAGAGAGGATATCCATGTCGATCTCCATCGCTATGGGTTTCTTTGACATGATTTCTCTGTTATTATGCAGTCAATTCACTCTGCTATTATGCAGCCAATTCACACTTTGTTTCCTTGAGATGATTTCTCTGTTATTATGCAGCAAATTCACTTTCTGTTCTTCTTCAATCACTTGCAGATGAGAATGCAATCGCTTCTCTGTTTCAGTGTGTTGTTATTTGAAGTAATATTAGCGTGTGTTCATGTTTAGCGTCTTTTGCATGTGTGTTGCTATTTAAACAAACAACTACCAGTGAACACTAAGTAAACACCTATCGTTCCTCGCGCTTCCAAGTTCCCCAGGCAACCAATTCATGTGTCTCTTTCTTGTCTGGTTGTTACCTCAAATAATATTATCGTTCTCAAATAATATTTTGTTGCCTGCGTGTTGCTATAAACAATTTTTTTTAGGAACTAAAGAACGCTTGTTATCTCAAGTAATAATTTGTTGCATGCTTCTTGTTGTCTTGACTAAGGAGCACCTCCAGCTGCTAAACCATTGTAATTAATATTACTTACATATCTTCCATCGGCAATAGAAGCAGTATGGCTGCCATGCCCTAGACTATCAAAACATATGAGTTTATTTGTTGTTAATATCTCCTGCCCCTACAGCAAAGGCTAGGAGCATTGCCTGATCCAATGAATTTTCCAGGACAGAACTGTAAATCTTGTTTCATTTGGGAATAAACACCGAAAAGAAGTGAACTTTCAAAATCCATGCCCACAAATGATGAGGTTGCACCTTTGTAGAGACCCTTCATCGAAAATATAGAAAGAATCATGAAAAAAAAAGCCAGAAAAGATTTACAATGAAAACTTTAGAAGATTTCCAGTACAGGTAAAAGAGATAGTTGAGAACGTTAGGGGAAGGGTTCATGTCATTGTCAAAGATTGTCAAGCATATGTGAATTGTGCAAACCGTTGTTGCCAAACTTGCACAAGACTCACAAGTGTGTCTGAATCTTGTTGATTCATCACTCGGACAAGTAATTGCTTGAGACTCACTTGGAAGGCTTGGCAGTCAGCAGATTCAACTCACCTCACACTCAGGAGACATGCAACTTAGTAGACTCGCCTCATACTCGGCAGACTCACCAGACTCACTAGTTCTTTTTGTGTTGCATGATATTTACCATATTTCAAGTTTTTTTAATTTGTCGAGTCTTTGCTGAGTCTTTCCTGAGTTGCCAAGTCTTGCCAAGTCCCATTCAAACCAAATATTTACCGAGTGCTACAAATTAATAAATCACTAAAATAATCCAGTACTGCCCAATAAATACTCATTTGAGAAAAGAAGTGAAGTACGCCTGTTGCTAAAGATTAAGGTTAAAGTAATTGATGTGGGTAGGTGATCTGGAAAAGTTAAATTAATTGCTATAAAAGAACTGTGACTACTAGAAAAATTTGTAGCATAGTAAGGATTGTGCCTACCATTCTTAACACTTGTTGCCATCAAGAAAACCAACATTCAGATAATCAAGCATGCAAGTTCAACTCAAGGATGGCAGTTTATGCCTATGAGAAAAGTCTATTTCTTACAATAATTTCCTAAAAAACAATTATTAAAGATTAATGACTTGCAATACACTACCTGGCTGTTCCTGGCAGGGCTACATCTACTTTACCAACTTGTATTGGTTTTAAAGGGTCACCAAGGCCATGTAACAATAGTAAATCACCATTTTTAAAGCAACAAAGTCTGAAGGTTTAGTAGAATTCCACTTATCCTCTACTGGTCCCACAGACTCAAGACAAAATTGTTATCATTATTGAGCTTGCTAGCTAATAACTCGCATCCATATCAGGAAAAAAAAAGGGAAGCCAACAATAAGAAAATGTGCATGGATTAAAATTATATATAAAACACAGGTTCAGGTTATGGGGTACTTGTTAAAGATATAACAAGATATATAACAGCAATAAGAACACTTAAACACACCACGAGTTTTAAGTCATTTGTGCTTCAAATACATATCCTAAGTTGGACTAGCTGATTGTAAAAGAAAATCTCTGATTTCTTGAGCTAAAACCTTGATATATTTACTAATTCTAGCCTTGTTTTATCATTGTTTTATAATACAAGGAAAGGATATTTATATATAGATTATATCTTAAATTTAAATCTGGTTTTTGTCAAAGTGGTTGGACAGCTTCCTAGTGGCAGAAAGAGTTCTTGAAGAAGAAGATAGAATTAAGTACTAGGAGGGGGAAGAGAGGAAGATCAGATCATCTCCCCATGCTGTTACAAGTAGAAAAATATGACCATAAGCCTCCTGTCCCCTTCAAATTCAATAATCTAGGGTTTCCAAAATCTAGTCACATTAGAATGGCAAAAATATGAACCAAATATTGAAGAAACAACTATCTTTCAATTCACATAAAATTTTAAACTGGTAAAGAAAGTAGTGGTAGAATCGACAAGAAAGAAAGCTTAGGAATCCTAAAGTGAAATGGTAGACATTGAAATTCATATCAAACCATTATTTCACAATAGTGGACCCAAAGAAGGCATCTTCTCTGATGAAGAAAAGCTCAAGTTGAAGAGGTTGGAAGAAACTAAAAGAATATTGTTAGAAAAAAAAATTAGTATGGAGGCCGAAGAGCAGGGCCATATGGTTGGCAAAGAAAGATGAAAATACAAAAAAAATAGAATTTTGCCAAACCTCAAAATCCAGAATGGGATATCAGGAAAATAGATGCATTGAAAACCTGAAATTTTCAAAATATAGCAAAAGAAAGTGTCAATTATTTCAAGACACTATTCCAAGACCCTCTAGGCTGCAACATAGTAGAAATTCTTAAGCTGGCATCTTTCTTTCCGAGACTTATAGATGAACAATAAACTGAATGCTTAATGCTAAGGTAACAAAAGAAGCAATAAATCAAGTTCTCCATTCCTTTCACAAAGCAAAAAAAAAATATAGGTCCAAATGGTTGGACTACAAAATTTATAATTTGATAGATGAAGACTTAGTGAACACTGAACAGTGAAGGTGGTTCACAAGTATAGAAAATCTAGGAAAGTGTTTGGCAATATAAATGCTACATTCAATTAAATACTCCAAAAATAAATGACCCTGGACCTCTATAAGACTACAAGCCCATCTCTGTGTAATACTGTTATGAAACCAGCTCACAAAAAGATAGAAAAGAGAGATCCACGCCTTATAATTCAGCCTCTTCGAGGGGGCAACCTCCTTTACATTACATAAATGAACAATTCTTGGATGATACAAATGACAAAACCTCCTTTCTATATATAGGAGTCTAAGGAGTCACAATATAATCCAGCCGACCTAACAATAATAATATAAAGCCACAAAAATAACAATAGAGGGATTCTATGGGGCACAGAAATAACAATATGGGGGTAATAGGGGCACAACAATATAAATAAGGGGTATAACTACAATAGTAATGGGGTAATCACTAGTATTATAGGGACCCAACATGCCCCTCTCCTTCAAAAAAGTGTTGTCCTCAACGCTTGAGTAGTTCTGGATACTTCTGCATAAAATTCTCATCCTCCCATGTGGAATCTTCAGCGGATAAGTTCTTCCACTTGATAAGATACTCTGAAATTGATCGATTTCGTAGCTGTCGAGTTCTTGTTTCTGTGACTGCTTCCGGTTCCAATATAATTTTTCCTTCCTCGTCAAGTTCTGGCAATATTGTTTGAATTGGGAGCTTGTCACCTATAACCTTCTTTAAACATGAAACATGGAAAACTGGGTGCAATCGAGAAGCTGCAGGAAGCTCCAATTTGTATGCCATAGTACCAATCTTTTCCAACACCTTGTACGGACCATAATACTTTGGTGATAATTTATTATCCTTCTTAGCTTGCTTTAGGGACATTTGCTTATATGGTTGTAGCCGTAGGAATACCCAATCACCTACATCAAAACTTCTTTCACTGCGATGTTGATCTGCCTGTTGTTTCATTCTATTTTGTGCCAACACGAGGTTATCCTTTAAGAGTTGGAGGACTTGTTGTTGATGTTCGATGTGATGTTCCACTGCCTGAACCTTAGAATTTTCTCTTAAATATGATGTGATGGATGGTGGTTGATACCCATAAAGTGCCATAAATGGGGTCATTTTTGTTGCTGTATGGAAGGAAGTGTTATACCACCATTCAGCCAGAGGCAACCATTTGACCCATTGTGTCTGTTTATCAGATACAAAGCAACGAAGATATCCTTCCAAACATTTGTTTACTATCTCAGTTTTCCCATCAGATTGAGGATGATAAGATGAGCTATGAGCTAACTGAGTACCAAGACAAGAAAATAATTCTGTCCAAAAATTTCCAGTGAAAATGGGATCTCTGTCACTTACAATAATCTTTGGGTTTCCATGTAGCTTTTGAACTGTTTCCATAAATGCAGTAGAAACTGTACTGGCTTTAAATGGATGTGATAATGCACAAAAGTGTGCATACTTGGTAAGTCTGTCAACTACCACCATGATGACACTCTTTCCCTCAGACTTGGGTAAACCTGTGATAAAATCCATTGAAACCTCCTCCCAACGTTGGCTTGGAATGGATAAAGGTTGTAATAGACCTGGTGTCTTAATTGTTTCAACTTTATTTTGCTGGCAAACCAAACATTCCGCCACAAACTTTTGAATATCTGATTTAAGGCCATCCCAAAAAAATTCCTTCTTAACCCTGTGGTAAGTTTTTAAAAATCCTGAGTGCCCTCCTAAGGGAGAAGTGTGCAATTCCATAAGAATCTTTTGTTTTAGCTGGGAATTCTTACAGAGGTATAAGCGATCTTTGTACCATAACGAATCATTTTGCCAGCTAAATGTATCAGAAGTACTGGAATCTTGTTGTAGCTTTCGAATAAGTGCCCACACTTCTTCGTCATTCTTCCATTCCTCCCTTGCTTCGTTTATCCAATCTGGTTGGATAATAGAAATGGCACACAACAATGCTTCCACATCCTCATCCTTTCTTGAGAGTGCATCTGCCACCACATTTTGCTTCCCTTTTTTGTAGATGATTTCAAAGTCATAACCCAACATCTTTGTGACCCACTTTTGTTGCTCTTCAGAGGATAATCTTTGTTCTAAAAAGTATTTAAGGCTATCATGATCCGTTTTTACCTTGAAGTGTCTTCCCATTAGGTAGGGTCGCCATTTCTTAAGTGCATGGAGTATTGCCAACATTTCCTTCTCATAAATAGCTTTGCTTAAAAACTTTCCCTTGATTGGACGACTTTCAAAAGCAATGGGTCTTTCATCTTGCATTAGAACAGCACCAATTCCATTTCCTGAAGCATCACATTCCACAATAAAGGTTTTTGTGAAGTCCGGTGTAGCTAAGACCGGTGCTTGGCACATTGCCTCTTTAAGATGTTCAAAGGCCTTTGTTGCTTCCGGAGTCCATGAAAATGAATCTTTCTTCAATAATGTTGTTAGAGGTGCTGCTATTCTCCCATAATTCTTAACAAACTTGCGATAATACCCTGTCAACCCAAGAAATCCTCGCAGATGCTTTATGGATGTGGGGATTTTCCATTCCTTAATGGCTTTAATTTTGCTAGGGTCTACCTTAACTCCTTCATGAGATACAATATGACCCAAATATTCCACCTCCTGGACTCCAAAGAAACATTTGGATCTTTTTGCATATAATTGTTTCTCCTCCAATAGTTGTAGCACCCTGTCAACATGTTCAACATGATCCTTCCAAGACTTGCTGTAGATTAGTATATCATCAAAAAATACTAACACAAATTTTCTAAGGAATGGTTTGAAAATTGAATTCATCAAACCTTGAAATGTTGAAGGTGCATTGGTAAGGCCAAAAGGCATGACCAAAAATTCATAATGACCCTCATGAGTTCTAAATGCCGTTTTCGGAATGTCTTCAATCTTCATTCTGATTTGATGATATCCCGAACGAAGATCCAACTTGGTGAAGTAAATTGATCCATGCAATTCATCCAGTAATTCATCAATGACAGGAATGGGGAACTTATCTTTAATAGTGAGCTTGTTGAGCTCCCTATAATCTGGACACATGCGCCATGATCCATCCTTCTTGTGCACCAATACTACTGGAGCTGAGAAAGAACTTTGACTCGGTTGAATTATACCAGCCTCTAGCATTTCTGCAACCATACGTTCAATTTCACTTTTTTGGACATAGGGATATCTGTACGGCCTGATGTTTGGAGGAACACTTCCTGGAATCAGATGAATAGCATGATCATGATCACGCATAGGTGGGAGACCTTTGGGAGTCTCAAATACCTTGGAATGATTGTCCAAGACTTTTTGGAGATCTGGAGAAATAGATGATTCCAATGTGGAAACATCTAGCGAACATAATTGTGCAATTACACCTCTTTGCTCCTTTTTTAGAAGCTTTGTCATGCCATTAGAGCTGATTATCTTTCCTGGTTTCCCTGCAATACCCCTTAATTCAACTTCCTTTCCTTCCACAGAAAATTTCATGAAAAGTTCTTGAAAATTAAAAGCTATTGTACCCAAGGATTGTAGCCATTGGACTCCTAGTACAACATCAGCACCTCCCATTGGAATGGAAAGCATTGGGCTAGTCAATACATATTCTCCCATGGATAGCTTGATATTATGGCACTTTCCAGACACTCTGGTGCTGGATATAGGAAGCAATTCAATTCTTTTGCTACCCTACAATGAATAAAATTGTGGGTGCTTCCTGAATCAATCAACACTATTACCTTTTTCTTCTTGATTTGTCCTTCTATCTTGATGGTTTGAGGAGTGGTAATTCCCGCCAATGCATTACAAGATATGGTCGGATTTATTTGTTCTTCATCTAGGCTTTGTTCCTGGAATATATCCTCTTCTTTTGACCTTTCTTGCTCCTTTTCTTCTTCCTCTTCACAATCTATGTAGAATAATTTCTTCTCAGCACACTTATGACCTTTTGTGTATTTGCTATCACAATTGTAACAAAGCCCTTTTGCTCTTTTTTCTTCCAATTGTTGTGGTGTCAACCTTGTAGGTTGTGGAAGACTATGGGCAACAACACTTCCGTCTTTATAGTTGTGAATGGTATGCTTCCTAGTTGCCATAATTTTGCTTTCCATTTTTCTTGCTAACCTGAATGCCTTCTCTAATGAATCAGGTTCCCAAAGGCGCACATCATGTTGGATATTATCCTTTAAAGACCCTATGAACACATCAATCCTATGCTCCTCTGGAATATCTTTTACCCTTATGTTCAATTTTTGGAACTCCTCAATGTGCTCCATTATTGAACCCTTTTGTTTGAGACTTATCAATTGGCTAAAAAAAGTGTTGCTTTTTGTATCCTCATAATGTGCTATCAATTCTTCCGTAAAAATTGCCCAAGTGATAAATTGTTTACGAGAACAAAGCCATTGATACCATACAAACTGATTTGGTTCCAAATATAAAGTTGCCATACGTACCTTTTGTGTGTTTTGCACATTATTGAGATCGAAGAATTGCTCCATCTGTAATATCCATGTGGCGGGATCCTTGCCATCAAACTTCCTCATATCGATTTTTGGAACATGGTGAGTCTTCGATCCAACATTAGAGTCTATGGAATCATGATTAACATTTCTTTTGTTCTCATCATGAGTTTCCTTTACTACCTTTTCACCATTAGTGACCCTTTCTTGTAGCAACTTCTTCAATTCTTCCATGTCTGTCTTCAAATCTATCTTCAAATTTGCCATCGAATCCTCCATCTTAGCTTCCATGCCCTTTATCTTAGATTCCACGCCATTTACCTTAGCTTCTGTTAGCTTTTGTGAGCGTGACATTTGTTGCACTTGTTCTTGTAATTTTGATATATCATGTAGCATTTCTTCCTCTTCTTCATGAGTCATGCTAGAGCTTTCAGGTTCCTTACTAGGTGTTTGCATTTTCTTTCCTCGGGGCATCAGTTACCGATAATAATGCTTTACTATGCCCTTTGAATTCCGTTAAACCAAGCTTACACAAAAATTAAAAAAAAAACTACACACCTTTTTTCACTTTATAGAAGCTTGATATTGAATCTGATGTATCTCTGTAATTTCGGATCATCCAATTCTGAAATTGCTACCTGTAGTAGCCTTCTGCGTCCTCTTTCCAATGCCACAAGTCTGAGCCAAATTGGATTCTCCAAGGAAGAGTTATGTGAAATCTCCCACAGTGACTTGCTTTTAGACTGGTTCAGTAGAGCGAACTTGTACGACGTGCCACGAGTCACTGTTTCAACCTTTGAATCTGGAACACACATACAAGAAACTACAGTCCGTCCTCTTTCTGTACCTTCTTACGAAATTTCAATCCGATCCTCAGAGAGAAAGTTATGACGATTTTCCCCAGGTCACCTGTTTTGAATGTAATTCAGGAGTCTGCAAAAAGACCAACTTCCTCAGATCATATCTCCGCAAATATCACGTAAAAGCTCTGAAATTCGGACCCAAGGTTCAGCGCGATTTCTTCTCAAATGGGTTTTTTTTGCGACTTCTGAAACATCACAGAAAAAAAGTTATAGCGAAAATACCACGATGACCTGTTTGGAGCAGCGAAACCCTAGAATCCAAAGCTCTGATACCAAATGTTATGAAACCAGCTCACAAAAAGATAGAAAAGAGAGATCCACGCCTTAGAATTCAGCCTCTTCGAGGGGGCAACCTCCTTTACATTACATAAATGAACAATTCTTGGATGATACAAATGACAAAACCTCCTTTCTATATATAGGAGTCTAAGGAGTCACAATATAATCCAGCCGACCTAACAATAATAATATAAAGCCACAAAAATAACAATAGAGGGATTCTATGGGGCACAGAAATAACAATATGGGGGTAATAGGGGCACAACAATATAAATAGGGGGTATAAATACAATAGTAATGGGGTAATCACTAGTATTATAGGGACCCAACAAATACCATTGACAAAATTATCACAAAAACCATTGGAAGCAGACTCAAAAGAATTATCTCCTAAGTTAATCCAGAAGAACAATTTGGGTTCCCTTAAAATAGACAAATCCACGATGTTGTAGGCACCATACAAGGATTACACTGAATAAAGATAAGGAAGAATTCTAGCTATAATGATGAAACTCATTTTCGTTGAAGCTTTTTATAAGGTTAATCAGATGTACTTAAGGCTAACCCTAGTTCACATATGAATGGGCATTCAAATCGTGAACTAGATCAACAAGTGCTTAATCTCTACACTTTTATCGCATTAATCAATGGATCAACCTCTAGATTATTTCATGCATTGAGAGGCTTAACATAGGGATGCTCAATGATGCCTTATTTTTTTATGGTGACAAAAGATTTGAGCAGAACAATATTGTCCCAAAAAAGAGAAGACTCCATCAAAGGAATAAGAATGAGGAATCCAATTTCATTGTCACACTTATTGTTCAAGTGTTGTCATTCTATTTAGAGTTTGGAGTCTCAGGGAAGCAGATAAGTACAAAGAGATTGTAGCTTTGTATGAAAAGGCAACCGAAATGGAGGTAAATTTAATAAATCTTCAATAATTTCAATGGTTAGAGGCTGAAAGGGAAAGACAATGTAAACAATTTCTTCCTTTCAAATTGTTTCCATTGATGCTGGAGTAGAAAATCTTGGATTCCACTTAAACCAAATGAGTATATTCAAAGGCTAGTTATGGTTGTATGAGAATATAGAGAAAAGAGTTACTAACTAGTGTTACAAATCATGGTCCATAAGAGGAAAACTAGTACTTGTAAAGTCTGTTCTAGATGGGATTCCAGTGTATAGGTTATCAATAGCCCATATACCAAAAGACATTCTGGAGAAGATTAAGAAAAATTGCTTTAACCTTCTCTAGATATAAAAAGGAGGGAATTCCCCAGTAAAAATGGAATTTGGAATTCTGCATGGGCTAGATGTGAAGGTAGCAAATCCTAATGAAGCAGTTTTCAAAAATCTCTGCATGTAGTGTGTATTCAAGCCTTCATCTGAAGCGGAAAGACATTATGTTGTAATCTGAAAGAGGAAAAATAAATGGGTCAAATGTAATTTCAACAAGTAGATTGAATATAAATCTGGAAAAGGTAAAGGTTGTTCTTGAGTGGCCTTCTCCCAAAAATAACATAAGTGAAGAGCTGCCATAAATTTCTGAACCTCTACAAGAAGTTCATTAGAAATTTCAATTGCATTAGTGCACTATAACATATTGTACAAAAGGGAAAGTATTCATGGGCCAAAGTAGTTAAAAGAAGTTTTGAACGGCTGAAAAGAAGGTAACCAAAGCTCCAATCCAAACAGGTCTCCTTTTTGCAGTGCTATACATTTGTTGTGAAGCATCAAAGTGGAACAACAATGTCATGGCCAATGCATCAAGTCAGAGGCATCATAGCTTAGTCACCATGAGAAATGGAGATAGTTGGTTTGAAGAAATGAAGGGTGAATATACTGCTAATCCATACTTTAGCAAGGTTTATAAGGATCTCAGTGCCTCAAGAAATAACTTATTTGAAGACTATGTATTAGCTGATGAGTTCCTATTTAAAGGTATCAGTTGTGCATTCCCAATGGATCTAGAAGGGAAGAGCTAATTTAAAAAATTGCATTCCGGAGGTTTAGATGTACATTTGGAATGGATAAGACCGACCTATACTTTATTAAGTGAAGTTTTTTTTTTTTCAAAGAGATTGTGACCAAGATAGTAAATTCCTTAGTCACTTTTGGAGGACCTTGTGGAAGAAATTGGACAGCAAGTTACAGTTTAGCTCAGTATCATTCCCAAACAAAGTCAAACAGAGGTAGTAAATAGAAGCTTGGGTAATATGTTACAAAATCTAGCTTCTGAAAAGCTGAGGCAATGGGATCAAATTGGCACAAGCTCAATTTGCATGCAACTTGAGTGTTAACAGATCTACAGGTACATCTCTTTTCCAAGTTTTTATGGAGATAATCCCAAGGGGGTAGGTAGATCTACTTGATTTTCCTGAGAGGATAACTACAAGCAGGAAAGAGAATGTGTTTCATAAAATAAGAATGAGCTATAGTGCACTTTGGAAAGGAAAGGTACCCTCAGAAGAAGTATAACAAGCTCAAACCTAAAAATATTGGGCTTTGCCCAGTTTTCAGTCGAATCAATGACAATGCCTATCTTTTGAAGTTGACTAAAATTATAGATATCGATCACGTTTTCAATGTTACAGACATTCATCCTTTTCAAGTTGGAATAAAGGATACAAAGATTATGTAAGTGCGTGAATTTAGTCAAAGTCTCAAGGTTCATATTTTAAAGCATTGGGGAGGATGATGCATTCCCAGGCCCAGCAGCTATGAGATATTTTAGAGATTGCTTGCCCACCAATTTATGCCAAAAATACTTTCGCTTAGCTATCGAGGTAGATAAGATATGTCTTGAGCTTTCGTTTAGCTGCCAGGATATGTTTCTTGTCTTTTCCTCCATGCGCAACTGATAGATTTGTAGGAAATGATCGATGATTATAGCAAGCCTTGTTTTTCAAAAGAAAATTATTGAATATCTGTAGCATAGGACAGATAGTGCGGTTGGAGAATCTTATCCAGATTATGGACTGCATCATATTATGCATCTTTACTTATTTTACGAGTTCCTGAAGGAGAAAGAGTTTTTTTTAGTATTCTAGGTGGTAGGAACGAGTTTATAATTGGTAGCTTTCTTACGAAGAGAAAATAGTTGTAACTGAAATTTTTTGTGCTTCTTAACCTCGCTAATTGTAACTATCCCCAGTATATTGCTGTATGTTAACTGTCCACAATCTGGATGGTTTTATGCTACTAGAATAGAGACATTATAGCAGAACCAACATACTTGGAAAATATTTAAAGTAGAACTTAAACTTCCCTTCTGCATGCTTCGTTTAATGGATAAGGTATAAAGTTATTCGGTGTTGTGCCCTCCACCTATGCAGTGCAACTGAAAGTTTCACTATATAAGACTTAAGTTTACAACCCAAATGTATGTCAATCACTTTCTCTAATGCACCTACTACAAACAACAGACAACTTTAACCAGCACTGGAAGTGTATGCACACCTCCACTCAAGCTTGTATAAACCTTTGATGTGCAAAGAACGGATCAGACAAAGGTGCCACTTCTCCATCACCATATATACATCGCATGTTGTCATGCAAAGTCCTGATGATGCATGAGACAACAAATGCAACATTGACTTCAAAGTATAAAGGCGGCAACAATGAAGAAGCTGTGGGAAAAGCGGCTCACTATAGGTAATGACCTCTTGTTTATAAGTTTCTTGGTAGCTACCCAAAAGTGCCAAAGGAAAACTCTCTTCTCCTGCTATTACATATATCTCTCGAAAAAGATCTACAGGAGTAGCCCCTAACATGTGCCTTTTCACTGGGTGTAAGCTACAAGAGAGTGCCTAAAGTAAGTTCCTTCAATACACAAGGATTTTGACATTCGGATTGAAGGCACTGATGAAAAGCGCACCCTCTTCTTGCTGCCATGATGATGAAGACCATTCTAGAGAGCACATGTGGCAGCATCCTTGTGCTGGTTTGCATCAATCTTCACAAATCAGATCCTCCCTGACAAATAAGTGTGCCTTCTCTGTGTTCTGGTATACCTACTTGAATTGTTCTCCAAGTTCCCTTCATCTATGGGCATAGGATAAGACAAAAATTTTAGCATAGCAGTTTATATGAAGCTTAGATATACCAGTCCCATACCATTCCTCCTCATTGCAAATGTGTCCCAATCTATAACAAAAAAAAAAAAAAAATGTAGTCAGTTCTATTTTACATACGAGGGTGATTTTTAATTCTATTGATAGTAGATTATCATTATTCTTATTTAATATATAGAAGATTTTCCATTCGGACAGTAGGATTATCTTTCAGATAGTATATTTGTCATTCTTCATGGAGGAAGTCATAATAACAAATCTCGAGTCTGAGAAGTAAACAACTATGAAGCATGGGAATTCAGATTTGGATATGTTGAAATATCATATATGTCACGTTAATGATTATTCTACGGTTGGTGGAATTTTGTAGTAAAAACATAGATTGAATACCATGGACTTTTGTAAGGCTTACTGTGATAGTTGTTTTTAATGATCTTAAATTGAATGAGAAGATCAATTCGTAGAGAATTTGGGATTTTAGAATGGAATCTTATTTAGTAAATAAAATACCAGTGAAAATATTAGAATACACTCTTACCCTTATTCTAGTGTTGAATAAAAATGTCGTGAAAAATAATGTGTCTCTAGTTTTGGATAAAAGGACCCTCAACTTTCTTCGCAACTTTTGTGGTCACTGGCCACTTGTGAAAGGAGTAGGCATCTTTAGAGATGTGGTGCCATTTAGAAGGGAAATACTAATAGCAGCAGGGCAAGGGCAATTATTCCATTCATTTAATTATTTCTCATTTTTCTGGTCATATTGTGAGCTGCAATATATATCATGAAATTGTTTTAGTACTAGTAAACAATGATTAAATATATAATAAATTTGAACCTTTTGACATTTAGAGGACATTTCTCTCAAATTACAAAAAAAAAATAAAGTATGAAAATCATGTTGGAAACAGTTTCTGAAGTTTTGAGTCTTTTATTTTCAAGATTAACTAAATGGGTTTGGAAGATGAAAAACCATCAAATTGGAAGAGTGGGACTTTTATATTCATTAAAGTTTTAAAGAAATTATATGCATAAAACTTATACTAGCACCTTCTAGTGGAATTGATAGTGCACTAATCCGTTGTTTGCCATTATTTTTTGGTTTTGGTACCACCTTATAGCATATCCGGGTTCAAATGCTATTTTCCATGACGGACAGTTGAATTTGTTTCAACTCTAATTGTTATTGAGGGGTTCCACAAGGATGTCACATGAGCATTTATGATGCCCATTTTAACGTAGATAGCCACCTATGTTAAGGTTCTATTTTGCAATTCCATGTTGTTATTTATGAACATTATATACATTTGGTTGGACAGGTGAAAATCAATTGATGGATTTGGTATTGATGATGGAAATGTTGGATATATGACCAAATGTATGACTTACTTGGTTACAATTTATCTAGTGCATGACTTGTCAGAGTTATTGTTGCATCATATAGGCTTATATAGATATGATTTATCTAATCAATGACTTAGTGAAATTATGATTTATCTGATGTAAGATTTATTTCCAGTATGAACAATAAAAATTGACACGTGGACACTGGGCTTAATAAACATGATGTTTAAGATCATGTATCTATATCTATTTTGTGGTTATGTATATGCATGGATGAGAACTAAACTATAGATTGGAAAGAACTGTATGATAACCAAGATCTACTATTCCATTGGGAAGGTCGAGACGACCAATGAGGAAAGGTACGATGTACATTGTTCTATTACATTTGGTATCTACTTGATATGCACTCTTATCACACGAATAAAATGCAAATGACAAGTGGCAAGATGACCTGACTGAATTATTCGATGACAAGTCTAACCAACTTTGTAGTGTGGTCCATATTAGGGTGTTGACCCTTGTTCTGAAGGACGAGTGGAGGCATTTCCCACAGTGTATCCTCCGAAACCTGGAATCGTGGGAGGGCAGTGGTGGACACGCTCCCTTAGACGTGTGATGACGATTTCCAGTTGCCTGCTGGGGAAGTTAGGTCGATGTATTCAACGCTTCCACCATGTCGGTTTTATCAGTGGTTAGTATGGTCACTGCCACTGATAAAGCAGCAGAGGACGGATAGGGTGGGAATGGAAGTAAATCAGGATAGATAGGAGGATATAGATCAGTTGAAGACTCTTGATGGGAAATAATGTCATTGTCTAACTTATCAAATTTTATTGTTATAACTCTCTCTAATTTGCTATGCTTTCAAACTCCTTGTATCTTTTCATTCTAACTTCGGGACGAAGGTTTCTAAAGGAGGGGTGTATGTAATGCCCCACTTAAATCTTATCCTGCAAATTTTCTTAAGGATTACATTATCTGAAAATATTGAGAAATATTGGTCTAATATAAAATTCATGATTTCTATTATTCAAATTCTAAACTTACCTTCTCAAATTGAATCTTAGGTAGGATATGGTCTCCTTCCATTATTTCAAATAATATATGAATTCATCTCACATTCCCCAATGTACCCTCACATTTACTAGGGAGAAGACATGGTCCTCTCCATTTAATTACATCTCACATTCCCCAATGTACCCTCACATTTACTTGAGAGAAGACATAGTCCTCTCCATTTAATTATATATATATATATATATATATATATATATATATTCATCTCACATTTCAAAATGTACTTTCATATTTACTTAGGAGAAGACATGGTCCTCTCTCATTAATTTCTCAATTTTATATTCATGTCACATTTCCAAATGTACTCACAGCTTTACTTGGGAGAAGAGAAGTCAATTGTAAGGATAGATGAGAAGTTAATGACATTAATGAGAGGTGGTTGAGATGGAGAAGAGAGGGAGGGTACAAAAAGGGAAGGGGGAAGGGAGAAAGGGGGGAGGTTGGGCATTGCTTATGATTTTGGGGTTGGTTGTGATTTTAGAATTTGTTGTGATTTTTTGGAGACCTTAGGAACCTGTGGAGGTTTTTTGGGTTGTTGAGAGGAGGGAAATATTGTTCATCTTGGTTTGGATCATTCATCTTGGACACACACACTACACCTGGTTGGACTTGGGCTCGGAGGGCTAGGGAACCTGTGGAGGTTTCTTGGGCTAGGAATTATTTCCTAGTTGGCTGGGAGGTAAATCCAGTTGGGTCTGTCAAGAGGAGCGTTCAGCAGGACAAAGGCATCTCCACCAGCCACCGGTACAGGTATTCCTCCATAGATTACTCATGTAAATTTTATTAGAATGTAAATGGTAAAATTTTATTTGTTTAAAAGTCTTGTAAGTAAGTAAACTATTCTCTCTTATTGCATTTAAATTCTTAAGAAATAGATCGGTTAGCAGACCCTAGGATAGGGCTCTTACAGAACGCAAGGATCTCTGGTAGAGAAGGCAAAGAAAGAGGGGCCTCAGGGCCCCTCTCGGGGCCATGGTGATGAAAGGAGTACTCAGATCACACCAAGGGCTGCTACGCGCGCGAAGCGGAGGTTTTCAAAATAGTTTTTTTCAAATTAACATTTTTTATTACATACCTTATTTGATAATTTTTTTAGATGTGTAGTAGTCCATACCAACCTTTTTACTTTAAATCCAACCGTGAATATAGAAAAGTAACTAAACATTTTTTAATTAAATACATCGAAAGAAATTTATTAAAATAAAACTAAAAATTTTTATTTAAAAAATCTTATGTGATATTTCACCCTCTTCAACTTTTATTCACTCACTTATATTTGTATTTTAAACTCAATTTGGAAAATTCCTTTTTGCTTTAAACTAATTGAATAGCTCATCATCATAAACACGGGATATGTTACTTGATTCGATATATAAACTGGAAAAGAATATACGAGAGAGATCTTGAAGAAAAGAAAGTAATATACGAGAGAGATCTTGAAGAAAAGAAAGTAATATGTTAAAGTAGGGTTAAGAGGTATGGGTAAAAATATAAAGGAAGGAGAAATACATATAAGGATATCACCATTATATGGGTTATTTTAATCTTTAAAGTTTATTCCTTATATTTGTATTTAAATTTCTATTTTGAGAATTAGTTTAAATTTTATATTATAAAATAACTTAATTTCATGTATAATTGGAAAGTTGATATGATTTATGTGTTTTTATGTGTTTCAATAGAGATTTTATTTGAACACATCAAAGAATGAAAACGATAAATTTTGGAGAGATGGAGGAAAGTATATAATAAATTTACTTTGAAATTAAATTTATTTTTTAATTAAAAAATATAATATATTTTTCATTTCATAATATTACAAAATGTTTATTATATATTTTATACACACAAAAAATTGAAAGTTTTTTTTACAAGATTTATATATAGTGATCATAAAATATATAATAATCATTTTTTTTTCAATTTTAATTATTAGACATTTGAAAATGGAAGACAAATTCAGATACGCATGTGATGCATTTCATTATAATGATACACATATAAGTATATTCTTTTGACCCATGGATACATCTTCCAAGAGGTTTTTTGGACTCTCAACATCTTCCAAGAGGTCTCTTGGACTCTCACTCACTACTCACCTTCATCTGTGGCTCTTCATATTCTTCTTCAAGAGAATACCATAATCCCTAGGATTAGGTTTTTAATATTCTCCAAAGAGATGCATGTGAATCCAAGAAGATAGTTGAAATATAGAAATGGATAGCTTCTAATGGTTGATTATGCTCTCTAAATTTGGTGGTTTAAGGAAGACCACAAACTAAATGGGTAGTAGAAGCCAAAATCTTCTACTGAATGGTGGTTTGAGACTGAACACCAATTGTAGAACTTGGCTTGAAGTAGTTCTTGGAACAATTCCTAATCTAGCTAGAAGTTTATGTTCTATATAAAGTGGAAGTGCCTTCTAATGATGGTTTATGATAACCACAACAGTGTTGTTTATCAAAAGTAGTAAGTCTGTTATTGATTGATGGTTATAGGAGGACTACAAATGAAGTGGTTCTTTTGGGATTACCACAAATCAAATCATGCTCATGGAACATGAATTTCTCTAGTTACAACTCTGACTCTAGCTCTAGTTCTATTTGTGGCTCAATTTTTTTTTTTTTTTGCTTGAATAATATGACCTTGAAACTTAAAGTTTTCTTCTCAATCATTGATATCCCCCCTTGTAAAATATAAGGTGGGAAGTCGAAAATATTTTCATTACAAGATGTGTTAGTACTCGAGAAAGGATTCTACAGTATGATCAATATAGCTTCCGTATTGTTGATTACAATTGCCAAGAAGCAATCCACCCAAGGTGAATCTTTACACTCGCAAGGTTCTTATTACTGGAACATCTATCTAAATGATGATAATACTTTCCACTATGACACAAAGATGAATATCAAAACATTGATCCTTCACGTGGCCAACTCAATCACAATGCAACTTGATTTCTTCAAGATAAGATTTCTTGAAGAAACTCAACACTATGTAACTATATTGGTTTGAAGTAGTATGAAATGTGAAAGGTCACTTCCTTTTCATATCCAAGATTAGTTTCATGTTTTTTGTTGGTGACTTCTTCCTAAGATTTGATGATGGGCTTGGAAAATGCAAGTGGAAGATTGTCATCTTCATTTGAATCTGCTTTCAAAGTGGTGTCATTGATATGATCATATGTCATTGATTGATCAATATAATATCACAATAGACCAAAATAATTTATGTTATAATTATTCATATTATAGTCATTCTATAAAAAAATTAGTTTAATTATAAACAAATTTATTAATTTTATTATAAAATAAACCCCTTCTCCTTGATTCCTCTATAATTTAGGTTTTTATAATATTAATAAAATATATTCATAATTTTTTTTCATAATATCTAGATAATAATAGCTTAATATTTTATATATATATATATATATATAGATAGATAGATAGATAGATAGATAGATAGATAGATAGATATAGATATATATTAATATTAATATTAATATTAATAATATCAATATCAATATTAATATCAATATCAATATCAATATCAATATCAATATCAATAGTAGACATCAAAATAAAATAATATTAAACCATAATAATTGTTTATATTAATAATTAACCATATCACATTTAACCTTTAAATAAATAAATTTATATTAACTATAATATTTATTTGTCTATTTATTTATAAATATATAAATAAAACCTTCCTATCTATTCTTACTTTTAAAATTATATAACAATTAAATAAAATTAAAAAAATATATATATAAATAAATTTATAATAATAATAATAATAATTTCAGCTTTTAAATTTGACATAATTCCTTAATAAATTAAAATTTCTAATCCATTTATTGCTTAATAATAACTATCAATGATGATATTTATAAAATAAAATAAAATTTACTTTTTTTATATTAACATTCAATTAATTTTTGTTACTTTTTAGCCACTTTCATATTTTCTTTGACCGTCCTTTATCTTTTATTCATTCATATTTTATTTTGATATTTGTGATCATTATTCAAATGTTAGTGCTCTCATTCCTTATAAGGTTGATCAGCGCTCATGTTTACCATTTATTTGCTTTCTAGTCCCTGAAGAGGGGTGGAGCGTTCACCCAAAACGTTGGACAGGGAAAACTTGCACACAATTCATATTCGAAAGTTTAAGACAAAATGATCATATGTTGTCTACTAATGGAAATCTTTCTCAAAGTCAATAAGAAAATTGTTCTGAACAAGGACTAGTTCAAAATGTTGATTCTTTTGTTGTCATTCATCTCATTGAAGTTGAGATTTAAGTTGAAGCAACTCGATGTTGTCCTGCAAATATTGTAAACAAGTTAGAACATCATTCATAGTTGTTTTTTTTTATTGTGACCATATTGTCACTAGTGAACAATATTAGAGTATTCAATAAGTTCTATAAATCATCAATTCAAGCCATTCTTTTTAAGAATTCAAGTTGAGAAAAATAAAAAGGGTGTTTGTAACAACCCTGGTTAAAAATCCATGTAAAAAAATATATAAGACCACAGTGATGGGACATGTATTCCAAGCTGAATGGTGGGAAAGATATCCTAGTGGGTGTCACTTCGGTTTATTATTGTTAAGGAAATCGGCAAAGGCAATGGAAAAGGCTTTGGAAAGGAAAAATGGAATTTTTGGCACATTTATTTATGAAAATAATGGAAATTGGGAGAAAATGAAGATGAAACATCACAAATTGCATGTGAGGAGGAAAATGAAGGAAAATAATGGAAATTGAAGAAAATAGAGGCGTCATCAATAAAAATGCTTCTGAAGATCAGTCGACAAGATTTTTCTCACGCTTGGTCAGTGTAACTGTTGTCAGTTCAGTTTTGGAGCTCTCTCATTATTCTCTCTCTCTCTCACTCTTGGACACTTCGAGTTTTCTTGGAGCACTTTGGCATTGGAACAAGAAAGGAAAAGAAAGCAAGAGGAAGGAAGAACAAACAAGGAAGAGCAAGATCAAGCAGCCACACTAATATTCTTTGTAGGTATCGATTTGCATGTGTGATTTCGTTGCTAGATTTGACATGCATGGTATTGCATATGGTTCTTTGTTGTCATGGCATGGATTTTGCCAGGTGTGGCAGTGTTTTCAGCCTAGTCTTGTCATTTCTAGATAGCCATGGTATGATGGGGTTCTCATGTTTTGGTTGATCTGAAATGCCGGATGGATTCGAAACTAAGTGAGGTCAATCTCTGAATAAAAGAACACATGGCCTAGTAACCCCTAAACTGGACTATGAGTTGTAGTAAAGTCATATTTTGAGTTGCCTCGATTGGTTTAGGAATCCTTGACCGGTGAATGGCGAGATATACAGTAAAGCCTAGAGGTGGGTGCTCTCCATTAGGCCTAGTAATACTAGGATGGGATGTACGATAAAGTGTGGAGAGTGGAGTCTCGGTTAGGGCATAGTAATCGGGTGGATTGCAGTAAATCCTAGAGACTAGGAGACAGGAAAATTCCTCACGGTGTAGGTGGAGAAATCCGGTGGCATCCATAGTTGTTTTGGATTAGTGATCTGGTGGAGATCATGGTAAAGCATGTTATTACATGTTTATTGTTTTGGCCTAGTGATTTGGTGTGGATTATAATAAAGTCTGGTTTTTATTGATGAAGTTGAGGTGGTTTAGCCTCGAGATTCCCTGGTTGGTTCTTTTGGTTTGAGTCCCACATTCATGCTTGAATATGGCATGGAGTTGATTAGCTGAAAGACAAATTTGGTTCATCCAATCTATGGTCGGGTGGAATGTGGTAGTCTCATAACTGGTTGGTTGTTGCATTCATTAATATGAGGTTATTTATCCTTGTTATTTCATGAGTATTATATTGGTTCATATGTGGATTATATGGTTGTTGTTTCCTTGGTATTTCTGTTGTTATTATATTGGTTATGAATTATTATTACAGTGGCTAGGTATAACCCTCATCATGTTTTTACTTGTAAATGAATGAAAATGTATCTACGGCCTAATAGATGATAATGCAACTAATGTGATAAGGAAAGAATGTCTCATAGAGAATCTCAGATAAGTATGAAATCCCTATGCTTAGATTTATTGTTTAAACCTATAGATTTCATATTTGTGACATGTTTGACGAAATGCCTATCATGGCTAGTAGGGGTCCAGTCTAGTACTTGTCAATGCTCTTACAAATGTATCATTGTTTTGTTGTGTAAATTCATTTTTGAAGGTGTCATTGAGTTCTAGGTAGTGTCCTGGGCTTTGGGCCTGAAAAAGTGGCACAAATCCCAGAGTTTCAGGCATAGCACTAAGGGGGGGATTCCCCATATGCATCCATGCCTTGCTGTGGGAGCGTTTGGAGCCTCCCAGGTGCATCCTTATCCATATCAAGGGAGCATCCAGGGGTTTGATGCACTAAAACTTTAGTTGGTCTTAGGGGCTAGTTACCAGAGTGGTTGGGATGGTTGCTGGGAGTTCTGTTGCTGATGTGGAAGGTTTGTGTGGTGTGTTTTCATCGATTCCACTTCCTTGAGGTGAATTAGGAGGTTGAATCCCATTATGGTGACCTCTAGTCACATATTTAACCCAGTTGGTCGGTTACTTGGCTAGATATGGGAGGAGGGTGTTATAGAGTGGTATCATAGCATGATTCACCCCTCGGACTGGATGGGTGGTGTGTTGGTCATGCATTCATGTCGGTTGCATATGTATTCTTTATGCTTGTATTCCATGTTCTTGTTGCATTTGCATGGTGTTGATCATGGTTGTAGTGATGTCGCTATGTGAAGGTTGATGGTGTTGTTGTGGGATGTGTCGTCGTGAGTGTATGGTTGTATATGCATTTGTTATGCATGTCAGTGTCTATATGTTGTTATGCATACATTTTCCTTGTGAAGGTTATTGTGCACAAGGTCATTGTATGCAATTAGGTCATCATGATGATATTGGTATGTTATGATGCTAATGTGTTGGCTAAGATAGAGTAGGAGATGCAAATCATTAAAGGAAAGTTGCAATAATGGACTTCGGGGTAAGAGAAGATCATCATACTGGTTTGTATGGTGGGCATGCAGGTATGTTGGTTAAGGATTTTTATATGCATTATAGTTATGTGTACGCCTTTCATTCTATTGATGTTATGGTTACATACATGATAGATGCTATTTGATTAGTGTAGTCATATGCACACGTGTCAGACAGTAATGAAATGATAGTAACATGTGGTTGTATGCATTGTTATTGTTGTTTTATGTTAGATAACTTGAGGATTATGATATATGTTGTTGATGAGTATGTTATAGGTTAATTCATTGTTTTTATATGATAGTTAGCTTAATGATTAGGTTATATGTTGTTGATGAGCATGAAATATAACTTGTTGTTGTTATATGCTAGTAACTTGATGATTATGGTTATTACATTAAAATCTTGATGTTATATGTATCATACTAATTTGGATTGGTCTATAAAAATGGTTAGGGTTATGATATTCAGGTATGAGTTAATATGTTGTGATATATGGAATATTAATCTAGACTGATTGTACATGTGATCTAAAATTCTGATTAGTAAACACATACCTTTTCCATGACTCAATAGAAGCAAGGTTCTTTGGTAGAGATGGTGTGGTTTTGGATGTGCAGTGCTATTGTTGTGTATATGATGTGCATGTTGTCTATTCATTGATTGTACCTATGGTGATGTGTAATGTTGTATATGTAGTATTGTGTACATATGATGGTGTATGTTTGTTGTATATATGGTGTTGTGTGTATATTACATATACAGTGTTGGGTATAGATGGTGCTATGTATATGTTAGATATGCAGTGTTGTGTACATATCATACTGTGTGCATGTTGTACATATGGTACTATGTGCATATGGTGTTGTGTGCATGTGGTGTTGTGTACATGTTGTACAAGTAGTGTTGTGTGTAGGTGATGTTGTGTACATGTTGTGCATGTGACGATGTGTACATGTGGTGTCGTGTACATGTCATGCATGTGGTTTCATGCTCATGTCATGAATGTGGTGTTGTGTACATGTGGTATTGTGTACACATTGTACAGGTGGTGTGTGTACATATGGCATTGTGTAGAGGTTGTGTAGGTGGTGTCGTGTACATGTGATGTTGTGCACATATTGTGCAGGTGGTACGATGTACAGGTGATATTGTGTACATGTTGTACATATGGAATTAGTGTACATGTGGTATTGTGTGCATGTCATACATGTTGCATTGTGGGAATGCGATACTATGTATGTGCAATGTGTAGCCGTGGTATCATGACATGTGTATATGTTGTGTTGTACTCCCTGTACATATATGTATTTTTTTGTACATCGGGTGTCGGTGTATGTATTGTGGTGTGGTGTACACCGGATGTAGGAGTATGTATTTTGTTGTGTTGTACACTGGGTGTAGGTGTATGTGTTGTATTTCGTGTGTAGGTTCATGTATTGCATGGTGTTGTATGTCATGTGTGGTTACATGTGTGTGATTTACACTATGTGTATGTGTACATGGTTGAGGAGAAGGAACTAGGTGTTTGTCAGGTGTGGCAACCAATCCAGAGTGCATATGGAATAAGGACAAGGGTAGAATCTAAGGATTGATTAAAGGATAAGTATCAACATTTTATTTCAGTTTTATTATGCATGTGATTTATGATTTTGGTCTATGATGATTACATGTGATCTAAAATTCTTGTTTATGATGGTTACATGTGATTTACGATTTTGATCTATGATGGTTGTGTTTTGAGCTAACCTGATGTAATATGTTTATACATGAGGATTTGGTCAAAGATGCTAGTTTAACTTGTTGTGACAGGAAGCGAATCGAATTGCAAGTGTACCTTATTGATAGGCCACCAATGAGGTATGATTTGAAGTTACTCAATTTATTTTGAATCTAATGGAAATTATGTGCTTGGTACAGGAAAGCATGAAATGCCTGGTTGGGTGGTCGACACTAACGACAAGAATTAGCAACAATAATGAAAATAATGGAACATCCTTGGTTAAAATTCCCTGTAAAAAAAGATATAAGACCACGGTCATGGGACACGTATTACAAGTTGAATGGTGGGAAAAACATCCTAGTGGGTGTCACTTCAGTTTATTCTAGTGGGTGTCACTTCAGTTTATTATGGCTAAGGAAATTGGCAAAGGCTTTGGAAAGGAAAAATGGCAGTTTTGGAACATGTGTTTATGAAAATAATGGAAATTTGGAGAAAAGGAAGGTGAAAGGTCACAGGTTGCATGTGAGGAGGAAAATGAAGGAAAATAATGGAAATTGAAGAAAATAGAGGCCTCCTTGATAAAAAGGATTTTGAGGATCAATTGGAAAGCTTTTGCTCAGGCTTGGTCAGTGTAACCATTGTCAGTTTAGTTTTGGAGCTCTCTCATTATTCACTCTCTCTCTCACTCTTGGACACTTCAAGTTTTCTTGGAGAACTTTGGCATTGGATCAAGAAAGGAAAAGAAGGCAAGAGGAAGGAAGGAGCAAACAAGGAAGAGAAGGATCAAGCAACCACAGTAGGATTCCTTGCAGGTATCAATTTTCATGTGTGATTTCCTTACTAGATTTGGCATGCATGGTATTTCATGTGGTTCTTTGTTGTCATGGCATGGGTTTTGGTAGGTGTGAAAGTGTTTTCAGCCTAGCCTTGTGATTTCTGAATAACCATGGTGTGATGGGGTTCTCATGCTTTCGTTGACCTGGATTGTCGAATGGATTCAAAGCTGAGTGAGGTGGATCTCTGAATAAAATAAAACATGGCCTAGTAACTCCTGAACTAGACTATGGGTTGCGTAAATACGGATTTTTTGTCACCTCAGTGGGCCTAGGAATCCTCGACTGGTGAATGGTGGAATATACGGTAAAGCCTAGAGGTTGGTGCTCTCCATCAGGCCTAGTAACCCCAGGATGGGATGTACGATAAATCTAGGAGAATGGAGTCTCGGTTAGGGCCTAGTGATCCAGTGTGGATTGTGGTAAAGCCCAGAGACTGGAATATCATCTAGGGCCTAGTGATCTAGTGTGGATTCCGACAAAGCCAAGAGACTAGGAGACAGGAAAATTCCTCACGACGTAGGTGGATAAATCCGATGACATCCATGCTCTTTTTGGCCTAGTGATTTGGTGGAGGTCCTAGTAAAGCCTGTTATTACCTATTTATTATTTTGGCCTAGTGATCAGGTGTGGATTGCAATAAAGCCTAGTTTCTATTTATGAGGGTGAGGTTTTTTAGCCTCGAGATGCCCTTATTGGTCCTTTTGGTTTGAGTCCCACATTCATGCTTGGGATATTGCACGGGGGTGATTGGCTGAAAGAAATATTTTCTTCAACCAATCTATGGTTGGGTGGAATGTGGTAGTCCCATACCTGGTTGGTCGTTGCATTCATTAATATGAGGTTATTTCTCCTTGTTATTTCATGAGTATTATACCGATTCATATGTGGATTATATTGTTGTTGTTTCCTTGGTATTTATGTTGTTATTATGTTGGTTATGAATGTGTATTATGATAGTGGCTATGTATGGCCCTCATCATGTTTTTACTTGTAAATGAATGAATAATGTATCTATGGCATAATATATGATAATGCATCTAATGTGATAAGGAAACAATGCCTCATAGTGAATCTCATATAAGTATGAGACCCCTCGTCAATGTTTTTGCAAATGTATCATTGTTTTGTTGTGTAAATTCATTTTTGAAGGTGTCATTGAGTTATGGGTAGTGACCTGGGATCTAGGCCTGAAAAAGTGGCACAAATCCTAGAGTCGTGGGCACAACACTGGGGGAAAAGTCCCTAGATGCAACAATTCCTTACTGTGGGAGCATCTGGATCCTCTCAAACTCAACCTTATCCATATCAAGGGAGTGTATTGGGATTTGGTGCACTAAAACTTTAGTTGGTCTCAAGGTTTGGTTACCTAACTGGTTGGGATGGCTCCTGGGAGTTCTGTTGCTGATGTGGAAGGTATGTGTGGTGTGTTTCTGTCGATTCCACTTCCTTAAGGTGATTTAGGAGGTTGAATCCCATTATAGTCGCCTCTTGTCACATATTTACCCCATTTGGTCGGTTACTTGGGTAGATATGGGAGGAGGGTGTTACAGTTTCGGCTTCTATAAAAAAAATTGTTGGTTTACAATTCAATTCAATAAGGAAACTTACAAAATGACTATTTTCAAGTGTAGAATGCACGTGTCTCTTATTATTGTGCTAGAAATGACTTGATGAATTTTGAAATGCACATGAAAATGAGATAAGCCGCAGCCTCAAAAATAAAAAATAATGGCAAATATATAACGTGGGTTATGCCAATACACATAAGCTCTTTAAGTTGAATATCATGGACGAAATCCCAATCAGTTCATTAGTGGTGGACACTAGAGGCTCTCCCAATGATATTCATATATCCAAATCGGTAGACTCTAATACTCTTGAAGTACATGATGTAGGTTTGAATTCCCATGAGCAAGAACATAGAGCCTATGCCTAGGTAGTATAATATTTATCTATAAAAGAATTGAATATCTATATCCACCTGAAACTTAAAGTAAAATTGCATAGGAAATGGAAGAGGAGAAGAGAAAGGTTGACATGATGCTCAATCTTGACAAGCTACATCTACTATGATGATATTTGGCTAAATACCTATTGGAGATTTGATGGTATGAAAGTGGCTAGTTTTGTATGTGTTGGAATTGATGTCAAACAAGGCTCAACCTGATGATAGGCTTCATGCCTTGGTGGTTGTGATTCTAGCTAGGTAGATACTTTGGAACCATATTTTGAGGCAGAAAATGGGCTTAGTGGCTAATCGGACTCCTTTCATTGGAAATTTATCTGGAAGATATTTCTAGCGGTATCCGGAAGTCCAGAAATGGACTTGTGGTTTGAGAGATATGGCATTTTGAAGTTAAAAATGATTCAAGCTTTGTACAATGAGGAATATCGGAGTTCAGAGGTCCTGGAAAATCACATATCGAAAGTCCTGGCGAAACGTAATGCGATTGGAGGATCCGTGGTGCAGCGCAATAACGTATGCATTTAGCTGATTAGCGACTTGCGATATCAGCAGCCAAAGATCCCAGCATATCATAGATTGGAGGTCATGCCATATCAAAGATTGCACGTCAGTGATCCAAGAAAATTGACGATAACAATCAGAGGTCTTACATATCGGAACTCCCGCAAATCAGAGATTTGAGCCTCTAGTGTTAAATCGTCGAGAGAGCCAAAAAGGAAAACACAAAGGAATTCATTGCAAAACAAAGGTTGGTGGGCCTCTTTCTCTCTCCTCCAGGAGGACACATGGAGGCATCTGATTAGCTCTAATAAGGACATAACGCATCATCGGAGGACCTTTGATGAGGATAAGTGGAAGGATCTTATTAGTTCCGATAAGGGACACGTGGCCACTTGTGTCAGCATGATGTCATGGTACAGAGGGACACATGGCAGGTTATTTCATTGTTTATGGATGGTATAATGGGCCATATCTAAGTGACACATGTCACTGGTCAGAAGATGACATGTGGCATGAGATGAAGTCACTTCAGCAATCGGTGATCGGAGGTTTGCAATGGTTGGCTCATGTGCCACAATGAAATTTCGACGAGATGCGGGATGCGGGATAGCATGTGGTCACAAAGGGTTAAGGGAACAAAGGGCCAAGGCTTAACATACGGTGCCTATCACCTATTGACAATTGACGATCTTTGGTGGCTGGCATCAGTGCAAAAAACAGAAAAGTTTTTAAAGGGCCTCCATGTGTATTTAGCATCGGTTTCATGAAACACACATCAAAATCGTGTGTAAAGGGTTAACAAATAAATATAGCCCCTTGTCAAGGGTCTGGAGGCCTTAACGCCTTGAGGATGAGCCCTCAGTCATAGTCCTAGGTCTTATGGAGAAAAATGCAAAAAGGGGTCTTATACATAAGGGGATAAGGACTATTGGATTTCATTGTCTTGTATGGCTTTTATGTGTAAAACTGCCAATTTGAGAGAAGCCTCGATAGTGTTCTCCAGTTTAAATCTGTTGATATAACAACAGTACAGAGGTGTATTAAAGATGTATGAATCGATAGTTCTAGTCTTGGATGCAAAACAAAGACTCCATGATGATGTATAGATAGATATTTTCAAACCATAAATAAGCACGAGGAGCCTCTGTGAAATATGTAAGGGGGACTGAGTTAATACACAACATGGAGAGTTAGTTGTATGAAAAATAAGTGATCGTCACCCATCCTTATGAGTTTAATGCAACGACTGGATTGGATTTAGCGTAAATAAGTAGAAGAATGGGGTGCCATGCCTGGGGTACATGCATGGGTAGAATTGATGATGATAGTGACTACATTGAGGCAAGAGCAACACATGAACAAAATGTTGAACCTCCATTGAGCTAAGGGCAAGAGTCAGCATACTTGCAAGAGAGTAGAGCAGTGAGCTATGTATTGGAGCAGAGTGTTGCAAGGGTAGTGTTGTGGTGAAACAATGGAGAGCCCTGAGGTGAGAAAGTAGAGAACAGAGCAAGTGTTGCAGTGGACAACAAGAGGAAGACTTCCACAAGTGTTCAGAAAGTAAAGTGTATAAGTTGAATCTATAGATAGCCATTAAGTTGGTATTTTACTTGTAATTTGTATGCCTCTATTTTCAGTATGAAAATTGTATGAAATAGTAAAACAGTGGTAGTGACAGGTTGGTGCCTTTAGGCAAGTTGGTGCTTGTTGGGTGATAAAAGGTGCCTTTTAAAACTCCTAATTATCCTCACATTAATTATCAATCCGGGCACGTCCTCTTATTTCAAGAGTGTACACAGTATGTGGCTGCTATTTAGTTCAGAGTAATGTTTCCTAAATTGCAGTATAGATCTTCAAATACAAGAGTAAACGGATGCATCTAGTAAATTCCAATTGAAATTAAAGAACTCAATCTTCTAATAAACTCAAATCTTACATTCATTAAAGTAACAGCAGCATCAGTTGAAAGTACAGTAGTGATAACTCATCTTTCTTTTACTGATTTAATCTAACTCAAACCCAGTCTTCAATACTTAATCTAAACAACAATGATATCAATCTGAGAGTTTCAACAACGATAGTTAATACTATTTACAGTTGATTAAATCCAGTGGAATACTTATCGAAATAACTCAATCCAAAATGAAAGTGAATCAAATCAATGACAATACTGTAAATGATATAAAGCAAAGATACTCTGTCGATACTGGAAAACAATAAACAGTGAAAGTGATAAAATCACAGAAAGCAAGAATACTATCAAACCATCACACCTACAAGAATTAGAAATGTATGACACAATAAAAGCAGTTGAATCCACTAGAGGTCGAGCCCTTAGCTGCCAATGAACACTGCTAAGTTACTTCAGATAGCATGAGGGAACAACAACTTCACTTATATATTAATCATAAAATTGAATGAGCATTACAATTTCTTCATGTTCTTCTCGACAGCGAGAGTCTGTAATTAAAATTACAATTTCAATAATAACAGCGATTTCTTCTCTCTTCCTTCTTACAAAACAACTCCTTTTATAATAAGAAAGGGTAAAAGATAAATGACAATAGTTTTCCCACTTCATACATCCTTTCCTTTCTCGCGCTGATTCTTCTGATTTGTTTTGACCTTATCTACAACCGTTGCATTCCTTCCTTGACTTGCCGATTTTTGTTGTTCCTTCATAGGGAACAACATTTGTCCCTTTTGTTGTTTTCCTGCATAAAGAAGGGTAATAATTAGCTAAGTTGTAACTGCAGATAATTCCTTCATTTCTTATCATACTTCTTTAATAAATTAACACATTAGGATATAGAAAAGATAATAATAAAGGAAAAGGAAGATGAAATTAATAGTAAACACATACCTTTTCCATGACTCAACATACTCCCCTGCTTACCCTATTTCATGGCCTCATGAAAAGCAAATAGTTTGTATGTATAGAAGTTAAAGAATAAGCTGGAGAAGGAACGTTGTAGAGTGGTATAAAATCATGGTTCTTGGCTAGGATCTCAAGGATGGGCCTTGTCTGTCCTTCAGGCAATTCATATATAGCCCGATAATCTTCAGTAGGATACCAAATTATAGGGCTACGGAACCGACATCCTAGCCAATAGGTGCTAGGTTGTGTTATATTCTTTCCACGACTAGCCCATGTAGTTAACCGGGGGTTAGAGGGGAGGGTCATAGGGGTTTGAAGGGTACCCATAGCCCCACTTTATGGGGTCCGGGGCAGCGCCCCAGAAAATTTTGGTTTTGGACCCTATGTTAGGATGGGCAGACCCACCTATGGTTTTGTGCATGATTTTTGCACATGTTTTTTGGATGTGATGGTTTTTAGTCCATGGTATTGGATGCGATGGTTTTCGGTCCATGGTATTGGATTCTTTGGCATGTATAAATATGTATTATAACATTGAAAGGAACATAATGAAAAATCAAGCTGGTAGTCCTGGTTTTGGGATCCAATGGAAATATCTATGTATATGTGTTTTATGTGTTATGCTCTCGTATTGTTTATTTTCTGTGTTTTAGAATTCGTATGAAGGTAATTTCTATATAGGGTTAAACCTACAATAGGGACCTTCTCTTAAAATGAGATTGCTATAAGTGACAAAATGTTCTGCAACTAGCTTAAAATTTTTATAATCAAAAGGCTCTCTGTTCTGTACATTACTAGTGGAGACTGTCCACCTGAGTTGGTTGCAGCCAAGGAGCTTTCTAGAATGGAGAGAAAGTATTCTACTCCCTTATGTACAATCTCTTTCTGAATAGGCCACAAAATTTTGATTACTCCTTCCCTTGTCATCAAACTCTTGTGATTGGCCAGCATTTGCAAAGGGTGTTTGGGTTCACCTCTGACCCAAAGGTCCATTCCATGCTCTTGCCTTTGGAACACATTATGATCCTTGAACCATTTCAGTTGATTGACAACAAATGAGATAAAAGCTTGGAATTGCACATCCCCCACGAAAGAGTTGAGGTTCTTTTCCACTTCTTCCTCTAATACAAAATTATGTAGATAAAGTTCACAAAGTAATTTTTGAACTTTTACTCGTGCTACTTGCAGCAGTTTATGAAATCCTCAATTGTTTTCAATTCTATCAGTTTTTTAGCCCTAACGGCTTTGATTTTCAACTGCAAGTATCTTTCTAGCAAAAATAAGGCATAAATGTTAGCAGGAGATCTGCATACCAAGACATCAGTGTACAATGAGTAGATAGTGTCCGTTTGACCCATGACCTTCTCTAATATGAGCTTCTCAATTCTCTCTTCTTCTTTTCGGTATTTATCTAAGGTCTCGCTTTCTGATGTATTCATATCCCGAAGTTGCCTCTATAATTCTTGGTATTTTTTTTGGGAGACAGTTTCCAGCTCAAGCCGTTCTATGGTAAGCTAAGCCTGTGCTAAATCTTCTTGAAGATTCAATATACTGGGGTCATTGCTTGTCATGATATCTTTGGCTTGAGTGGTTGTCTGCATGCTCCTGCTATGAGAATGAATGCCTATTGTCTATGTTCCTTTGTTATGGGAGGTCTAGGCCTCCATTTGGATAGCCACATTGTAGGAGGGTACCACCTCCATCTGAATAGCTAAGTCATAGGAGGGTATAGCCTCTGTCTGGGTAGCTTTTTCTGCAAAAATTGCATGCTGTTCCATAACAGGTTGGATGAGTATGGGCTCAGTTTGAGTCCCTGTAGCTTTTATTTCACATACTTCAGTTTGGGCTGCTGCGCTTATCATCTCTGGGGTTTTGTCTGGAGTCTTCCCCACTGATAATTCTCTTATCTTTCGTTTGAGCCTTTTCACCATTTTCCATAGCCTCTACTGTTCCTTCTTAAGCTTTTTAATTTTGTCTCTCTGCTTTTGAGGAGGAGGCACTGTTCTGTTAATTGTTTCTGCTCCTAATGAGCCTGATTGTTCATCTTGGCTTTGTTCTAAGAGAACTGTGTCCCCAGACTAGTAGTCCTCTTCCTGGTTTATTTCTATTTCTTTTGTTTGGCCTATATTCTCCGTATTTAGGCCTACCTGGCTAGGTTCTTCTGGAGGCATCTCACCAAGTTGGTTCACCTCTTCTTGAGTGGCCTCTGCCCTTGTTTTTGCTTTGTAGCTTACATTTTCTGATAAATTTCTACCGTGGCCAGAGTTCTCTACAGATTATGTTGCTCCAATGTTAAAATTGAGAGGGATTTCAGGCTATATGAAATCATCCATATTGGCTAGAATCTGGGTCAATTCGATATCATGCAATAAATCTCCTAGCAGACTTGTATTTGATGTTGAGGGGAGTTCTGATTCATTTATTTCTTCTTCTCCAGAATGCCCTGATTCTTCCTCATGGTCTAATTCGGGGTTATCCTAGCCTTCTATCTGCAAGTGTTGTTCACTTCCTAGGCTAGACAATTCTATGGGCTGGCTGATACTGCCCTGGGGGTTTTCGTCTACTCTTAAGATTGTTCTCAGCCTGGCAGAATGTCTGTGCTTTTGGGGAATGTTGGTTGTAAGGATAGTCCTTTTCCTTTTTAGAACAAGGCGAGGTGCAGGTAAAGCTAAACCCCCTTCAATGGCAAATATTAATTCCTACCAACTTTATTACAATTGGGCGAGGTTGTAACTAACTATCAGTCTAATCAAATAGTGGTGGATTACAACGGTTTCTGTGTGTTGGGACTTTTTTATCCTTACAACAATATCATGCAGTAGAAAATTCAAATATGCAGGTAAATTCACAACACACTTTTGTTTTAGGACTGCTAAGAGTTTAAGTTGACGCGGCCTTACCACATCTTTTTGCCCATCACATGTAATGTAATTCTGGACGACTCTAGCTAGTTCTCCCCACGGTTCTCCAAGGGATGATGTTCGAATTCCTTTGCCTTTGATGATAAACTCCTATCCTTCATCCATAAAGACTGCAATAACATCCTGCAACTTCAATCTTTTGTTAGTCCATACTGGTCCTTCAGCTAGCAACCCAAATACTTCTACAATTACGGCGTCTGTCACTGTAATTTGTTTGCCCCTTATCATGGATTGTCCGTTCTGTAAATTTTTTAGGAATTCAATGGTGACTGCTTCGTTGGGTGCCTAAAATCATGTGAAGTATGCTATCCACCTAGCTCTGGCTAGAATTTCTCTGGCTGTATCAGAAACAACTAGTATTAGCGTCTCGCCATGCATTGTTCTTCCTCCCATACTGCGTGAATTCTATAAACAATTAGTGTAGCAGAGATATCCTAGCAATAGACAGAGCCGAGTGATGGAACAACAAGTTTTTAAAATGGTTATATTGGATGACACTTTACAGGCATAAATACCGTTATCTAAGACTTGCTATTATACCATATAGTCCGTAATCATGGAATGTCATGTTTCTTTGCAATATCAAATAAAGAGCTAACATGCATGCATAGTACACTAGAGGGTGCTCCTCGCCCCTCTTTGAAATAATAGGTCGCCTTCAACCGAATGAGTGAAGGAGTAATGTGTTGGTGGTGAAGTACAGGGATGATGAAAGTGGTAAGGTACGCATATTAATGAAAGGATCACAAAAGATATCGGAGTGCTGAAATCAATGCATATAACGAAAATTATCAATAAGTGTGGAGATGTCATGAGGTGATTGGAAAAGTAAAAAGAACATCTGACGCAGGAAAGATATTTTGTTGCCATCATTCCACTTAAGCTATTATGATTGATTTTTAAAAGATATCGCATGCATAAAGGTTCGAAATACATTAGGGCCATAATCTCTCTGTAGTAAAGATACACAATAAGAAAAGGGAATTATAATAATTATTGATGTTAAAAATATGACTTCAATACCATCAAGAGAGCCTCTGTTGCCTACAGGCATCTATAGCCTCAGTAGAGTTGCTTTTTCACCCTTTGGAACCATGATCCTCTAGGTGTAATTGGGAGAGTGCATTATGATATCAGAGTAGAGACCAATGTGCTAGCATGGTGACCAAAAAGTGGACAGGCCGGCTCATGAAGAGACCTCCTATTCCAAGGACTTTATTTTTTTGGTGCATCCATTGGATCATATCCCTGGTGTGGTGGCCATAGTGGGAATGCCACTTCGCTACTTCCTTATGATCATGGTAGGCTGGCTCGTGATGAGATCCCCTATCCTCCATCTAAAAAATCATAGAATTGTTAGTTTGTGTGTGTGTGTATATATATATATATATATATATATATATATATATAATTTTATTTTTTAACAACACTTCCTATTTATATATAGAGGGTGGCTCAACACTCCTTAGGAGTAGGGATGGTGGAAGAAGTCTAAACATATCAATAGAAAAAAAAAAAGTATACCCTTAACCTTATTTGATGATAATGAATAGAGAGAACTATAGGGGTTAGGGAAGAACCAGCATGGTACAAATAATTAATCATTTGATTTAAAATGGAAATGAGGATAGTGAAGTGATATAGATGGTTGTGTCATTTCTTTTTCGATCACTACAAAGAAATCTTGTTAAAGATGATAATATTCAATATATTTGCTTGTTCCAGTAAACTTCAGATTTGTATCCTTACATATATATTTGTACACTTTACCCTATAAAGGATCAAAGGAAAGAAATGATGTTCTCAAACAAATATTCTCAAAGTGTTATTTCCTAAAGGAAATAGAAAAAGAAAATCTCACAGAAAAAGTGTTGTTCCTTATAGGGAACAGCAAGGAAAAACACACTAAGATGGTGTTGTTCCTTGTAGGGAACAACAAGGAAAAACTGCACACTGAAACTATTGTTCCTTAGAGGGGACAACAATTGTTCCTTAAAGGGAACAATGGTTGTTCCTTGTAGGGAACAACAAAAAGAAACATTGCACACCAAAAGTGTTGTTCCTTAAAGGGAACAACAGTTGTTCCTTAGGAAGAAAAAAATGCACGCTGAAATTGTTGTTTCTTGATAGGGAACAACAGTTGTTCCTTGTAGGGAACAATAGCTGTTCCCTATAGGGAACAGTAAGGAAAATATACACCAACAAAAAATCGGTGTTTCTTGAAGTGACAGCGACTGTTCCTTAGAGGGAACAACAGTTGCTCCTTGTAAGGAATAGCAAGAAAAAAGAAAAAAACTGGATGCAAAATTGTTGTTCCCTAAAGAGAACAACAGCTATTCCTTAAAGGGAACAGCAGTTGCTCCTTAGAGGAAACAACAGTTGTTCCTTAAAGGGAACAACAAGAAGAAAAATAATTAATTGCACGCGAAATTGTTGTTCCTTAGAGGGAACAGCAAAAAGCAAAAATTGCGCATGAAATTATTGTTCCTTAGAGGGAACAGTGGTTGTTCCTTAGAGGGAACAATAGTTGTTCCTTAAAGGGAACATCAAAAAAAAGAAAAATTAGTGCACTCGAATTTGTTGTTCCTTAAAGGGAACAACAGCTATTCCTTAGAGGGAATGGCAAGAAAAAATCCACACAAACATTGTTGTTCTTTAGAGGGGACAACAGTTGTTCCTTAGAGGGAACAACAGCTATTCCTAGGAGAGAACAACAAAGGAAAAATAGAAAAAAAAAAAAACAAATTATATACAATTTAAACAAGCGAATTCAATCAAATAGAAAGGAAAATTTATGTACAAATTTCAAAAACAAATAAATTATTTACTAGACCGATGCTATGGACGGGTTGCCCTCCTCAACAAGAATTTGTATGGTGGAATCTTCCCATAATTGTTGGCAAAAGGATTCCCTGGTAAGTGGTTTGTGATAGAGTCGTACTCGATGTCCATTCTCTTTAAAAGAGTAGCCAAACCCATCAATGGTGGCTAATGTGAGGGTGCCATTATCATGCACCTCTTGTATCTCATAAGGGCCTAACCATCTGGTCTGGAGTTTTCTCGGGAAATAGTGGAACCTAGAATCATATAGGAGTGCCCAATCTCCTTCGTGGAAGATCTTCTTCTTGATAAGGGCATCATGCCATTTCTCTCTTTGTTGTTGGATCAATGCAGTGTGCTAAAGAGCTGATATTGGATTTCATCCAATTCATTGATTTGACATAGCCTATTAATCTGTGCTTTGTTTAAGTCCAAGCCTACCTCCTGAGCTATCCTTAATGCCTGGATTTCAAATTTGATTGTGAAGATAGGTTCTTTTCCAAACACTAGTTGATATGGGGAATATCCCATGGTATTTCTCCATGTTGTGCGGTATGCCAACAGGGCTTCTGGCAATCGGGTAGTCCAGTCACGTCTATGTGATGCAACTGTCTTTGTGAGTATTGCCTCAATTATTTTATTGGTACTTTCTACCTAGCCATTTGCCTGCGGGTGGTATGGAGTTGTGATTCTATGGAAGATGTGATGATTTTTTAATTTCGCAGTAATCTTATGGCCTATAAATTGTGGCCCTCCATCCATGATTATTTCTCTAGGTAAGTCATATCGCACGAATAGTTGGAAAAGAAAGTGGATTACTTAGTCCTCCATTGCCCTTGGTAATGCTTCTGCCTCCACCCATTTAGTCACATATTCTGCTGCGACTAGTATGTATGTATTTTGGTTAGATGATGGGTTTATTGGACCAATGAAATCTAACGCCCATTGCTCAAAAGGTTTAATGACTAACTGCGGATGTAGGGGCATCTCATTAGACTACTTAGGGCGTCCCATTCTTTGGCAACTATGACATGCCTGGACAAACTTCTTGGTGTCTTTAAAAATGGTGGGCCAATAATAGCCCGTTTGTAGGACTTTGTGACTAGTCCTACGGTCTACAACATATCCACTACAAGGCCCATCATGGCAAGCTTTCAAGATGTCGAAGACTTTATCTTCCTTGACACATCTTCGAATGTGCTTATTGGCCCATGTATGAAATAAATATCCTCAGATCTAGGAGAACTGAGTGCTATGCTATATTATTTGTTTTCTTTCATTGGGCATCAAATGCTTGGGTAATTTTCCCACTACTAGGTAGTTTGCGACATCCACGTACCATGGTGTTTTCACAGTGACAACGAATAAGTGTTCATAAGGGAACTAGTCTTCTACTACTGCCGAGTCATCTATCTTTGGCATTCGTGAAAGGAAATCTGCTACTGGATTTTCTTTTCTTGGTCGATCTTTGATTGTTATGTTGAATTCCTGCAAAAGGATCAACCATATTGTCACTCTTCCATTTGTAACAGGTTTATTAGCTAGATATTTAATAGCAGAGTGATCGGTATACAAAACCACAGGGTATCCTATTATATAATGTCTGAATTTATTAATAGCATAGATTACAGCCAAAAATTCCTTTTCGGTCACAGTGTAGTTCAACTCAGCCGAAGATAGATTCTTGCTGATGTAATATATTGCATAAGGTTTCTTATCTTCCTCTTGGCCGAGAACTGCTCCAATGGTCGTATCTGAAGCGTCAGATGAAATCTGGAATGGCAAATCCTAGTTTGGGCCCCGTAAGACTAGGGTTGTTGATACAAGTTGTTTTAAATCTTCAAAAGCAATGTCACATTTGTCAGTCCACATGAAATTGACATTTCTTGTTAATGCATATAATGGTGCAGCAATTTGAGAAAACTTCTTTATAAATCTTCTATAATATCTAGAAAATCCCAAGAAACTGCGTACCTCAGTTTGTGTGGAAGGGGTAGGTATTAAAATAATTATCTGAATTTTTGTTGGATCTACCTAAATTCCAGCTGCTGAGATGTAGTGACCCAAGATGAGGCCCTCGGTCATCATCATGTGGCATTTTTCATGGCTTAAACAGAGCCTAGTAGCAATGAATCTTTGCAGAACTTTCTCTAATGTTTGTAATGCTGGCTCGAAGTCATCTCCGTAAGGTGTAAAGTCATCCATATACACCTCGAGCCCTTCATTTATCAGATCTGAAAAAAGTTGAGTATAGCCCTCTGGAATGTGGCAGGTGCATTGCACAACCCAAAAGGTAAAACCCTGTAAGCAAATGTCCCCCAAGGGCAGGTAAAGGTAGTCTTATCCTGGTCTTCAAGGGCAATTTGAATCTGATTGTAGCCGTTGAAACTGTCTAGGAAAGAAAATAATTTTTTTCCTGCCAATGTGTCCAAGACCTGGTTAATGAATGGAAAGGGGAAATGGTATTTTTGGGTTGCTTTATTAAGCTCTCTATAGTCAACACAAATATTCCACTCTCCATTCTTTTTAGGCACCACTACTAATGGAGAGACCCATTTTCTATCAGATATAGGATAGATGAAATTGACATCTAACAGTTTTTGTAGTTCAGCTTTAACAATATATTTAAGGTGAGGGTTTAACCTCCATTGAGGTTGTTGAATGGGCCTAGCATCTTTATTTGTATAGATGTGGTGCATACATAATTGGGGATCAATCCCTTTCATGTCTGGGTAATCCCATGCGAAAGCCTCTTTATATTTTCTCAAAAGTTGAACAAGCTTCTGCTCCTGGTCAGTGGTCAGGTTTTTGTTGATATTTAAGGTTTTCCCTGGCTCTCTTTCTATGGTTTTACTATTATAAATAGAAGTTGTTGGTATTAACTGGTCGTTAAAATCTTTTAAGGGATCTTCTTCTATTTCTTTATCTAGGGTTTCTTCTATCATGTGACATTTTTGATAGGATATGCCTTCTCATTGGTTAATGTAAGTGTTAATGATGTCATCTTTTGTTTGATCCATGAATTTGAGAGCATCTTCTATAGTTAGCGGTGATCTAATGTTTTCAGTTAGATATGATACAGGTTGTTTTCTAGTTTTTATTATTGTTAAACTTGGATGAGCTGGAGGATATAAGGCTAAATTCTTCACATTACTTCCTCTTGCTATAGTCATGTTGCTTGTTCGACAGCTTATGTAAGCATCTGCGGTTGCTAGCCAAGGTCTGCCTAGAATTAGGGTATGTCCGTCTAGACAGTTTCTAGAATTGATGATCAGAAAATCTGCTGGGTATTCCCAAGAATCTACAGACACCATTACATCCTATAATGTGCCTTCTGGTTTGACTACCGATCGGTCAGCCAGTTCCAGCAAGGTCGTGGTTGGATCCAAGGATGTAATGCTAAGATTTTGACAAGCTGTTGTTGTGAGAATGTTGATTGTTTCTCCTAGGTCAACTAATGCATTAGGGGAGGAGCATCCATTTATTTGCACCGTGACTATAGGATTTCCTAGGTCCTCATATTTTAGCGGTGTTTCTCTGATTGATAATAAATCAGAGAAAGTACCGACTACATGGATAGTTGGGGTTGTTTTTATTTTCCTCTTCGTCTTTTTCGTACACAATTCCTTAAAAGTTTTTGCATAAATTGGAATGTCCTAAATAGCCTGGAGGAGAGGTATTTTTACACACAAATTTTTGAATTCTCGCAAAAGATCAAATTCAAGATATTCAATTGAGCGGGGTATAATTAATCTCTCTGGGAATGGTGGAGAAGAGGTAATAGTTTGGTCGTGAGTTTTTTGTTTAACCGGATTCTCCACTTGTGGTACTTGTTCTATAGGTAACGGATCTTCAATTTGTATATTTTTATCCCCCTCTGATTCTATTATCCTTCCAGACCTTAATTTAAGCTCATTACACTCCCTCAACTCAGTTTCTGGCTCGGGTCCTTCAATGATTTGCACGGATTGAACCGGTCTGTTGTTGGGGTTCGAGTTGGGTTGGGTTGGGAGTTGTGGTCGTAGGTTGGTCTGAGGGTTCTATTGCAATGTGTAGGGTGCTGGTAGTGTAGGTTGAGGTAAGGGGATTGTTCCTGCTAGCTGGTTTGTAGGTTTTTTCCAGCTTGACTGCCAATTCTGGTTCTATGAAGTGGAGGGTGGCCATTGAGATTGATATGCATTATTCTGCTAGAATGGTTGGAAGTAAGAGGAATTTGGCCAATTTTTATTTTGATTTGATTGGTTGGGCCAAGGTGGCATAGAGAATGGTTGTTGTGACCAATTGGAAAAAGGTGGTTGGTTCTGCCACATAGCCCCTGGATACTGTTGTGAATTATATTGCGAGGACTGAAAGAAAGAATATGGGTCAATGGGCATACTTGTTTGTCGTGGTTTCCATTGGCAATGTTGATTTAGCAGGTAGACTAGTTCTATTTCTTCCTCTGCCTCCTTATAGACTGCTTTTATCCCTGGGAGTGATGGGCAGCTTTCTGTGGCATGATATTTGGTACATATGGCACAAGTTTGCACCATATCCAATGGGCACTCTTTATGACTATGATTTTTCCTGCATCTAGGACAAAATATCACCAAGTTTTGTTCTACTTTAGCCTGCTTCTGATTGGCTTGCATAATGTCAAATTGCATTGTCGTAGTTCCCAAATATCTGTTTTTAAATCCTCTAGTAGGTTGCCAATTTTTACACGAGTTATACCTCTGCCAGATATTTTGTTGCCCCTGGTGTTCATGTCATGTTTTGCTGGTTTCAATCTCGTACTGCCTCTTGAGCACCTGATACACAATTTAATAATGTCAACATACTCTTCTTGATATATATCACCTTTACCCATAATATTTAATGTCTTTATCCATTGTTCTTTCATCCCTTTAATCAGTGTAGTTTTTAGCACATTATCAGGCAAAGGCAGAGTTGCATAGGGAGACCGCTGGAGGTTATATTGAAAACGTTCTACATATTCTTCCAATGTTTCACTAGGTCTTGCTACCATTTGGAATATTTCATCTTTCAATTCCCTAGATCTGCAATAGTCCTGATATTTTTTAAGGAAAGCATTTTTCATTTGATCCCAATCATTTATGGTTCCCCCACCTAGCCCCATAAACCAACGCAAGGCTACTCCTTTTAACGTGGAGGGAAACAACTTCAACTTTTGGGGTCGGTGGTGTAATCATAACCCCAACATAATACATCAAATTCAAACAAAAATGCATATGGATCCTCTGATGTGAGTCCATGAAAGGTGGGGATATTTTGGAGAGGGATGGCTTTCATGGGTGCGTTGATAGTTGTGTCAATGATGGGATACTACAATGTAGAGGTCTGGGGTTCTTGTGGGTTGTTGGCCATTTGGTCAAATATATGTCAGTACCCTTCTGGGATCTCTAGAGAGTTATTCCTAGGGTGATTAGAAGGGGTGGGAATGATCTTAACAACATTCCCTCGGTCTGGGATACTGGGTGTTCCTTGTTGAATTACTTGAGGAGATCTTGGATCCTCTGTTTCCCCTTTTTCTCCTCCTCCTTCACGAATATTACAAGAATTCCCTCCTTGTGAGAAAATTGGCTGAGAATTTTCAATTTCTTGAAAACTCTGCTCAGTTCCTGCTGTTTTACTGTGGACCTCAACGTAGCTTATGGTGAGCATGTGGCCCAAAGGGAGGCAGTAGGTTGTCTGGAAGCAACGTTTTGAGGACCTACTGATTACTGAGATTCAACTTTCTTGAAGATATCTTTTATGAAAGTTGATCGTCCAAGGGTCACCAGTCCCTTAGATCTGTCGGGTTTGGGTAGTGGAATTAGATTATTTTCAGGTTTTTCTTCTTAGTCATCCATGCAAACAATTCAAATGTTTATCTCTACCCTAAGTTCCTATTAATTCTGCTGGATGGTCTAATGCCAGGTTATTTCATTGTTTATGGATGGTCTAATGGGCCATATCTGAGTGACACATGTCACTGGTCAGAAGATGACATGTGGAATGAGATGATGTCATTTCAACAATCAGTGATCAGAGGTTTGCAATGGTTGGCTCATGTGCCACAATGAAATTTCGACGAGATGCAGGATGCGGATAGCATGTGGTCACAAAGGGTTAAGGGAACCAAGGGCCAAGGCTTAACAGACGGTGCCTATCACTTATTGACAATCGACGGTCCTTGGCGGCTGGCATCAGTGCAACAAACAGAAAAGTTTTTAAAGGGCCTCCATGTGTATTTAGCACTGGTTCCATGAAACACACATCAAATCGTGTGTAAAGGGTTAACAAATAAATATAGCCCCTTGTTGAGGGTCTGGAGGCCTTAGCGCGTTGAGGATGAGCCCTCAATCATAGCCCTAGGTCCTATGGAGAAAAACGCAAAAAGGGGTCTTATACATAAGGGGATAAGGACTATCTAATTTCGTTGTCTTGTATGGATTCTATGTGTAAAAACGCCAATTTGAGAAAAGCCTTGATAGTGTTCTCTAGTGTAAATTCGTTGATAGAACAACAATACAGAGGTGTATTAAAGATGTATGAATTGATAGTTCTAGTCTTGAATGCAAAACAAAGACTCCATGATGATGTATAGATAGATCTTTGCAAACCATAAATAAGCATGAAGAGCCTCTGTGAAATATGTAAGGGGGACTGAGAGTTAATACACAACATGGAGAGTCAGTTGTATGACAGATAAGTGATCGTCACCCATCCTTATGAGTTTAATGCAACGACTGGACTGGAGTTAGTGTAAATCAGTAGAAGAATGGGGTGCCATGCCTAGGGTACATGCATGGGTAGAATTGATGATGATATTGACTACATTGAGCCAAGAGCAGCACATGTACAAAATGGTGAACCTCCATTGAGCTAAGGGCGAGAGTCAATGTATTTCGAGAGAACAGAGCAGTGAGCTGTGTATTGGAGCAGAGTGTTGCAAGGGTAGTGTCGTGGTGAAAAAATGGAGAGCCCTGAGGCGAGAAAGCAGAGAACAGAGCAAGTGTTGCAGTGGACAACAAGAGGAAGACTTTCACAAGTGTTTAGAAAGCAGAGTGTAGAAGTTGAATCTACAGATAACCATTAAGTTGGTATCTTGTAATTTGTATGCCTCTATTTTCAGTATGAAAATTGTATGAAATAGTAAAACAGTGGCAGTGATAGGTTGGTGCGTCTAGGCAAGTTGGTGCTTGCTAAATAAAAGAGGTTGGCACCTCTAGGAAAGTTGGTGCTTGCTAAACAAAAGAGATCGGTGTGTCTTGGCAAGTTAGTGCTTGCTAAACAAAAGAGGTTGGTGCCTCTTGGCAAGTTGATGCTTGCTAAACAAAGGGGTTTGGTGCCTCCAGTGAGTGGGTGCTCACAAAAAAACAAATGTAATTAAGTTGGTTCTTAAATTACATCATAAAACAAACAACAAATTGGTGGTTTTTTCCCTCTAGGTTTCCACATGAAAACACTATGTCAAATGTATGTTGATCATGAGATTGTTGTTTGAGTATGTGTTCTGAAAGTTTATAAGATTTACTACTTCATGAATGAATGCTTTCACATATGAAAGAACATAAGAAGGAACTATAAGCATAGTAAGAAAAGAAAATTAAGAGTTTCTTAAATTACTCATTCACCCACTCCCACCGCCCCCACCTCCCTCCCCTCCCCCTCTCAGAAATTCCTTAATTCCAACAATTGGTATTAGAGTCAAGTTCCTTCAGTAACAGTTTAACCATTGTAAGGTAGATCATTAAGGAATTATGAATAGGCAAGTGAGTCAAGAATTTTACTCGAGTAGGGTATCGGTCTTTGATGGAACCAATTATGCCTTTTGGAAAGTAAGAATGGAGGCATATCTTATGTCCCTAGGGGTAGATGTTTGGACCTCAGTACTAGTAAATTACAATGTCCCAGATATTCCCCCCACAGATGTAGATGGAAAGAAATTGTATCTAAGCAATGGTAAAGCCAAGCATGCCATTCTTGTTGGTCTCAGTCAGTCAGAACTTGTGAAGGTTATGCACTGTAAGTCTACTTATGAGATGTGGGAGAAGCTTAACCAGTGTCATGAAGGAGATGACAAAGTGAAGTAAGAAAAAATTCAAACCTTCAGAATGAGGTTTGAAAGCTTGAAGATGACTGAGAATGAAAGCATATCTGAGTACTTCCTCGGAGTTGATGAAGTAGTTAATATGATTAGAGGACTTGGTGAGGAATTCAAGGAAGAGTTGATCGTTCAAAAGGTATTAAGATCTCTACCCATGAGATTTAATGCCAAAATCTCAGCTATAGAGGAAATGGTCAATCTAAAGGATCTCAAGATGGATTAGCTACTTGGTACTCTCACATCCTATGAGACGAGAGTAGGAATGGAGAAATATTAACTAAAGGAATTTGCATTCAGAGTATCCAATAAGGGAAAGGAACACAAAGTTCATCAAGACTGCTCTAACAGTGAATCCGATTAGGATCTAGCTCAACTAGACAGAAAACTAAAGTGTGGCTCTAGTAACTATAAAGGGAGGTTTCCCTTTAAGTGTTTTGACTATGGAAGAGTTGGACAATTCTCTTCCAAATGCCCTTACAAAGAGAGGGTTGAAAGAGAAGAAGATCTGAAATTTAGAAATAAGTCTCAGACATCTCAAAATAAGAAACCCTACAAGAAGAAGGGGCTCTATTCCAAAGAGGGTAGTTCGGACCGAGAATCAGACTGTGAATACTCATCGGAAAATGAGTCAAATGAGTATGTTCTTATGGCCCTCGAAACAGACTCCAACAAACAAGGTCTTATGGACTCTAAAGAGGAAGAAGAGGAAGGAGTGGTAGACCTTGAGGGAGAACTCATCAGTGCCCTTGATGAGTTGAAGAAAGTAAGGAAGAAAAACAAGTAGTTGAAGGAATAGTTGCAGCGTGCAAAAGAAGGAATGTATAACTTAGATAATGAGGAATTTTCATATTAGAAATAAAAACTTGAAGCAGCTATCAAGAGCAAGGATAGTATAGATCTTATACTGAAAGGAGAACAAGGAAATCATGAGAAACTAGAAGAGGAGAACAAGCAGCTGAAATAAGAGTTGCTCAAGTTGAAAAGGGAAATGACCTCAAAAATTTGCAAAGATGATTTTTTGTCTTTAAAGGTTGAGCTGGAGGAAGCCAGACAAAAAGAAGAGGTACTTCAAGATATGATTCAAGAATGGGAATAAAATTTCTAGTATCTTGAAGCAAAGGTGGTCTCTCTAAGAACTGACCTTGAGAAAGCAAAGACTGAGAAGGGTCTAAGTGAGAGATTTGCTGAAGGGACTAGAAGACTAAATCAGATTCTGAGCTGTCAAAGGCCCTCAGGAATTAGAACCGGACTAGGGTACTCAAAGGAACAAGAATATTCTATCGGGAAGAAGAAGATAAACTTCATGTCCGTGGGAGTTGAATAACCACATAGCCATTGGAAGAATCATCACGAAATATATCATGAAGACAAAAGAGCAGTCTGACAAAGAGAAGATTGTCAATGGAGGACGAGTCAAACAGACAGTCAACAAAGGTATTTTTATGCTAAACCTAATAATGTTTTTGACAATAGGAATTCCTACTTATTTTATTGTCACTGCTACAAGTGTCATATATTTGGACACAAAGCTATTATTTGTAGAAGTGTCAAAGTTGAAAGAGATGAAAATCTCAAGTTTAATTCACACCAGACTGTTAAGTCACAAGATTCCTCTTTTAGGAATCAGAATGCCTTCACTCCCCTACAAAGTGAAGTTGAATGTTTTAAATGTAATAATTTCGGGCACAAGGCCAGTGAGTGTAGAAGCAGGTTTGAATACCTGTCTAAATCTCAAACTGACAGACAAACTCACATACAAAAGGATAAAAGAAGCTGGAAACAAAAGACCAAAAAGAGCATGCCATGTGGGCTCACCTTATCAGTGCATGATAAAGAAAACAAATGGTATGTAGACAGTGGTTGTTCCAAACACATGACTGGAGACAAGAGAAAGTTTTTGTCACTAAAAGAAAAAGACAGAGGAGGAAATGTCACCTTTGGCAACAACGCTCCAGCAAGAATCAAAGGAAAAGGAGTGGTCAGTCTTGATCAGAAGACAAAAGCACAGAATGTGTTGTATGTGGAAGGCCTCAAACACAATCTACTAAGTGTTAGCCAGATGTGTGACAACGACTATGATGTGACCTTTCGATCTAAAGATTGTGAGATCCAGAATATAAAAAATGGAAAACTAGTGGGGAAGGCAGTCATGACTCACAATAACGTTTATGTGTTTGATGACTAAAGGGTTATCTTTTACTTGATCAAAACTAGTGAAGCATCATTGTGGCATAAGAGGCTTAGACACATGAATTTTGATAGCTTTGTTAATGGGAAAAGTGTCTATTCAGAACGACCCTATCCCACTAAGGTGTGACAGTGACCTTAGAAACAAACAGGGAAAAACTACTTTCGTATTCTTCTTTATGAACTATAAACGAAGAGGAATACGATGAACCAACCTGTGTCTTGCGCTAGTCCTTTGATCCAATCTCTCTCCTCTTTGATAGCTTCCAGCTACCTGCTCCCTTACTTGCCCAGCTTCACCAAGTTCCTGTAATATCACAGAAGAAGAAAACTACACAAAGACATGGATTTATATTCATAAATAGCTTAGGATCAGATTTAAGCTAAACATACAAATGTAACAAACATCAATGATACACAAGTATGTAGGAGAAACTCAAATAGTTTTATTGATATAACAAGAAGATCCAGGAGGAGTTACAACCGATGATTCCTGATCCAGCATCAACCTCCCAGCAAAGGAATCCCCTCTTCACCTCCAACAAAGCATAAATCACCCAATACTATGATATCTATCTCAAAACCAATAGCAATTCTCTGCAATGTACAAAATTCCAGCCCCTGGATCTCTGGGATGAGGGATCCATATATAGATGTATGCAAAGAGGATGAGTCAGCTTATGATCTGACTAGTGGCTTCTCTCTGTCAGTTCTTTCTTCCACTTGGAGACTGAGAGTCTCTTACTCATCCTTGGTCGAACTCAGTGAGGCAAGTGTCATTGGGGAAGATTCTGGAAGCTTCCATTGTCTATCCACCTCGCGGAATGACACTTCCATTTGTCATTTCCCGCTCAACGCACCCTGGTAGTGCATTTAGGTGTGTTGCAACGCACCTAGCTAGTGTACTTGGGTGCTATGCAACGCAGCTAGCTAGTGGAGCAGCTGAAATGATCCTGATTTGACTGATTCTGAGCAGTTTCTGGTGGAGAACTTCTAGGAGAAGCTATAATTTGTTGACCTTGTTCCTTTAGGGGCCGGAACAACACTTTTAGGGACTTAGGATCCCTCGGTTTATGGACATTTCATGCTTTAGAGCTGTAAGGCACAAAAATGTCTATAACAGTTGCCCCCTAAAGTATGAGGCCGTTTATCGGGTGAAATGCTTTATTAGGAGGATCTGAAGTTCTTTCAATGCTGGGAGGAGACCTGTAATAAGATACAATACAATACATTATCTTCATACTGTTTTCATGATCTAGCTGAGGTGGGCATTCCCATGCTCAGCTTTATAAATTCATTTTCATGTACATAGGACAGACAATCGTCTGATGGTAGACTGATGATTCTGATAGAGCCATCATCCTTTTGGTAGGATGATTATCTGTGCTGCAGTGTTGTACATTTCAATGTCTTTATTTTCCTGAATATATATCGCAGCCTGGATGGATGAAACTAGATCCGGGGTCTTCAATCTCGTCCGATCTTCACTCGAAGTACAAGTCGATCCATGTGAGAAATGTTTTGAAGTCGAACATGGAAAGACATCGCTTGATTACCAGTCAATGATGTAAACTGTTAACAAGCGCGAGAGGAATCACCGATAATGATGATGACCCTCAAGGTACTACAGTACAATTCACGTGGTGTCAATAAATGACTTGGCGTCGAACACCACGCAAAATATTTCGGTCGAAGGTCATTGATGTATACCTGTCGCCGGAAGTGAGAAACTTGCCATTGAGGCATGCAAGCTTCAAAGTACTGAATGGGGTGTTCCTAGATCAACTTCTTGGATAATGAGCTGGTGTCAACAAGAAGCGATCCGTCAAAGGAGGGCCTTAATGAATCCCACATCAATGACACGGAACGGAGCAAATGATTTTGATGGAGGTGAAAACGATCTGATGATATATGGTTCAGGATGGCGGTCATGAAAGAATGAAGTATAATGTATGGTAGTGGATGGGACACGGGTGACTTCTCTGGATGACTTCTCTTGAACATGTCGGCGACATTTATTTGATGGATTGGTAGCATTTACCCCAAATATGGATGGTATGGCGTGACCATGGTGATGTGACCGGTGAATGAAACAACCCAACCCGACTCAGGCACGGAGTGGAAGTGTCATGTTCAAGAGCGACTTGCTACCAATAAAGATTCTTTGAGTTTTCTTCCCAATTTTTCCCCAGTCATTGCTGACCAGTACCTCTTTATTTTTGTCAAGCTTGAGGAGGATAACATATGCTTGTTCTATAATTTGCCCTTCGGGCAAACCCATCGCTATGTTTTAACGAGCCTAGCGATAGTGAAACTCGTTCTCGTCTAAAGACAAGTTTGTCGTTATTAATCTTTTTAACACGTTTAACGACAAAGATAACTCGGTCCTTTTCATTTTTAGAGAGTCTGAAAAGGTACGTAAAGGTAACTCCAAAATTTCCTTTTTCGTCATCTAATCCCTTAAGTCTAGAAAAGTATAAAACAATACAGAAGGGATGAATTTTCGATAGTTTTAACGAGCCGAACAAAACAAGCGCTCGATCTTTTTGTGCAATAATCCCTCAAGTCCAAAAATATTAAAATCTAGAGGAGGGATAGCACTTCCTGTCGCTTTAACGAGCTGGAAGGCCAAAACTCGGCAATCTTTTCATATTTTACGAGTCAGTTGAAAAGAGCTTAAAGAAGACTCATCTTTTGAGGAACGAGTGATAAAATGGGTAGCCGCTGATTCCAGGTAAGGTTTGGAATTTTCCAATCACGGCAGTGTCACAAGGATGGCTAGTGAAATCACTCTTCGCAGCTGTTCCTAAAAATGGGTAAACAATCAAATGGAGGTGAATGATCGGCCAATGGAAAAGTGGAGGTGACGGTGCAAACACGACCAAGGCTTTAATGGCTGAAATGCTTCATTCACGGTGGTTATTTACCGGGGAATAGTTCATTTTTTAACGAGCTTAAACGCGGGTGGAAACATTTGCTCATGTCTTATGTTTATTTTTTAACGAGCTTGAACTATGTGCTAAAACTGCTCGATTAATCCAGTCATATGATAAGAAAGTCTCATATAAAAACGAAAATTTTTAGATTTTTGCCCCACATCCTTTCTTTATGCAAGTTCGGTGACGACTAATCCTACGAGTTTAAAGGGTTAGAGGTCCTAAAAATTTAAAAAAATAAATAGTCGCCCCTCGCTTGCACTCCAAAAGGTTTGCATGCCCCCAGGTATAAAATATGGTTTCAAAGTTACCCCTCAATTTGCAGACAAAACATTTGTTCTATCAGGAAAGGCCTACCTCTTACAGGTTACCCAAAGATTGTTCTATTCGCGGTGCAAACAAAACACTTCTTCGGCGATGTTTACCAAGATAAACAAAGGTGAGTGACGACGTCCGCCAACTCACATAACTTTGACAAGAGAATCTTATTCTAGAATAACCCCTCTTCCACCGACGGACGGGGTACAGACTAGTCATATTCTCCCGCGGAAACCTACCCTATACCCGAAGTTTTCCTGCCGAAGTAGACCAGGACGCATGCCCCCTGGGTTTCAGTCATATCCCTCCAAATTACTCGCGCTCATCAGGAGGACGGACTGGGGATTGAGACATTTCTTGCGTGAAGAGACCATTTAGAGATGGTATATGACTATTTGCTATGCGTGATCCGGGAAATGAAAGCTGGTCCACGAGCTTGACCACTCTTCCTTCGTGCGGAAAACACATTACTCTAAAGAGTGAGGAGACGACGGCTCCCATGCAATAAATATAGTCTCGTCCAAGGAGTAGATTATAATCCAAGGGTCCTTGAACTACCATTACGTTCATTTGAACTGTCTTCCTTCTCAATGTTATGGGCACATCGGGAAGGATCCCTAAAGGTCGACTGGTTCCTTTATCGAAGCCTGTCAGATTTCTCATCTCAGGCAACAACGATGGTGAACCAAGTGCTTTCCAAGAAATAGAGGAAAGGATACTCACAGAAGCCCCCTCATCTATGATGGTACCAGCCATGACCATTCTATATATTTGAACGATAATTCGGAATGGTATGCTTGCTGGTAAACGGGGTCTGCCTAGTTGATTCCAGTCGAAGGAGACAACTAGGTTGCTTGGAGGTGGGACCGAGTAGATGACCGGGTATGGCTCTGACGAACTTCCCTCCTGCGGTAATGGAATGGGTAGATTGACCCCATGTTCGTCGTAGTCTGTGTTGATGAAGAGAATTTGGACGGTGTCATCCTTGTTCTCTTCAGTGACTGTATCATCCGAAGATAGAACCTCTGAAGGCAAGACCCGGTCAACTGCCGCCTCGACCTTTTGACTTTCGTCTGGTATGGATACAGATGGTTTATCTTTGATGATAGGCGCTTCAGCCGACCACTTGTGCGGGCCAGCTGGATTCTCAACTAGCGACGGACTCGGCAAGAGTTTTTTATATCCAGGAGGAAGTCGTAACGGTGAAACCAGACAATCATCCAAAACTCTTTTTGCTTCGTCTAAGAAGGGACAACGGTGGATGGCATGATTGCCTTCGCACAGTTTTCAAGGAAATCTAGCTTTCCCTTTTTGTCCTGGGGCTTCACTTTCGCTGGTTGACGGTGTGCTTTCAACATGATCATTAGAGGTTGATGACACCGGATTGTGCAAATGAGGAGACCAGTCCCTTAGTATCCGAGGGATGCAAGGACACTCTCTGTGAAAGTGGTCTCCTTTGCAAATGACACATGGCGATTTAGGCATGGTCGGTGCAGTGTGTGGATTTTCGTTAGACGACACTCGTTTTCCCCCATTCGCCTTTGGCTCCTTCTTCTTCTTCTCTTTCTCTTCTTCTCCTTCTTCTCCTTAGGAACTTGACTTTTGGCTTTGCCAGCCCCATCAAGCGAAGAGGAAGGAGGAGAGGAAGAATTAGAGGAAGTAGAAGGTTGGTGGGCAACTCTGGACTCGTCTAATTGTTGATTCGATTGTTCAGGAATGGTGGTGTTCTGAACGACATTGGTTGAGAAGAGCTATACTGGCAAGCCAATTGTCAGTCCTGGAAGCGACAATGTGGCCATATGGGGTGCACCAACATCTCCCCAAGAGGAGAAGGGACTAGGATTTCCACCAAGGGGAATTCCTTGGTTGGTAGACTCCATTTTCTCAACCTAGGATCAACGTAGGAAAAGGGTATGAATATTCCATTTAAAATAAATTTTTAGACGCTTTGACACAACTTGTTTTTTCAATTTTTAAGAGTCGAGAAAAAACAAAAGATGACTCTAGTCTCCTTCGATTTTTAAAGAGCCTGAAGTGACAAGTGCTCAGATGGACCTTTTCCGTTAAGGAGTCTGAAAAGGAACGAAAGGGACTGCTCTGGATATCTAGGTAGAGGGAGTACCAAACCAATCACAAAACTGCAGAATACTTTTTACGGTACGACAGTCAATCTTCCCGAATGCTGTGTTCAGTGCATTGCGATCAGTAGGGCGGCCGACACGACTTCCTATGGATAAAAGGATTTAAGCCTATAGGGGTCTCCCAATATATACTCGACGGTACGTGGGAGCACAAGTCCATACTGGCACTTATCATCTCAAAGTGGAGGAATCACCCAACCATCAGTGAGGACAACAGTTACGAGGCTTTACGACGCCGAAATACGTCTCTAGCCTATACCTCTAAATGTTGTGCGTTAAGTTCCAAAGCGTTGTTAGATTCATTCAATTTATTTTAAGTTGATCTTTCTTATGAAGTTTGCCTTTTGGGTTCACCACGAGATGTAGATGTAATTCCTAAAATGCAATCTAAAGATGATAAGCAAACTTTTATCTCTTTTCAGCAATGAAAATCCTAGCTACAAGGGGAAAAGAAAGACACAATCTTTTCTCAAAGAGCAAAGAGCACACTGTAAATGCACTTTTCCTAAATCAAGCCAAACAGACTGTCAATATGCAAATGCACATGTGCATGTATTTGTTTTTCACTTTCTTAATATTGATGCCTAAAAAGAAAGTTGATGTACAAATCTGAATTTGCTTTCAAGTGACAAACACAAACAAGCTTCTTTTCGAAATCAAAAGGTAGAGATGATTACGACACTTTATGATTTTGAAATAAATACTCGTTTCGACACTAGAAAGTCACAAATTCAAACCAAAGGCAAAAGTAAAAGCATAATCGACTGTCAACAGCAAATAAACTTTCTCCTAAGATCAAAATCGACACTTACGACAGATCTGAATCAAAGGACGACAGTATGACTATTCTACTTTTTCAATGGAAAATTGTAAATGATGTAACAAACACACAAAAACATCTACAGTCTTTTTGTACAAAGGAGGCGGAATTAAGGCAAAGAAAAGGGGTTTTTAAACAGACACATACACTGATCACAGGCTGCAAAAATCAGAGACAAAACTGAAAAAATGAAGCAAAGAACCTCAGCTGCACAAGGCCAGGCTGATCAGTGCACCTATTACACAGAGAAACTGGATTGCAGCGCAGGTAGCCCTCTCAGGAACTGCGTTGAAATGTAGAATCTCTTCACAGAGCCTGCGCTGGGGCAGAAACAAGAATTCTATCCAGGTTCTGGGTCACGGTTTGCAGTTTAATCTATGGTTTTTGGCTGAGTAAAAGCAATCAGTAATGCACAATCAGAGGGTAGATTTAAAGGAGGTCTAAGAGCTATCACAAAGGGCAATCAGATCATTTGTGAATCAGCTTTTCAGATCATAAACAGATCCAGTGAATGGATTGATGTAGCAGATGTCTACTTTGCATTTGTTAATGGCAAATGCAGTTCGATTGCTACTTCTATGTTTATGAAACAAACAACAAGAGAAACACAAACAAACTAACTAGACATGATCCCCAGCGGAGTCGCCATTTTGTTAACGGGAAAAGTGTCTATTCAGAATGACCCTATCCCACTAAGGTGTGACAGTGACCTTAGAAACAAACAGGGAAAAACTACTTTCGTATTCTTCTTTATGAACTATAAACGAAGAGGAATAGGATGAACCAACCTGTGTCTTGCGCTAGTCCTTTGATCCAATCTCTCTCCTCTTTGACAGCTTCCAGCTACCTGCTCCCTTACTTGCCCAGCTTCACCAAGTTCCTGTAAGATCACAAAAGAAGAAAACTACACAAAGACATGGATTTATATTCATAAATAGCTTAGGATCAGATTTAAGCTAAACATACAAATGTAACAAACATCAATGATACACAAGCATGTAGGAGAAACTCAAATAGTTTTATTGATATAACAAGAAGATCCAGGAGGAGTTACAACCGATGATTCCTGATCCAGCATCAACCTCCCAGCAAAGGAATCCCCTCTTCACCTCCAACAAAGCATAAATCACCCAATACTCTGATATCTATCTCAAAACCAACAACAATTCTCTGCAATGTACAAAATTCCAGCCCCTGGATCTCTGGGATGAGGGATCCATATATAGATGTATGCAAAGAGGATCAGTCAGCTTATGATCTGACTAGTGGCTTCTCTCTGTCAGTTCTTGCTTCCACTTGGAGACTGAGAGTCTCTTACTCATCCTTGGTCGAACTCAGTCAGGCAAGTGTCATTGGGGAAGATTCTGGAAGCTTCCATTGTTTGTCCACCTCGCGGAATGACACTGCCATTTGTCATTTCCCGCTCAACGCACCCTGGTAGTGCATTTAGGTGCATTGCAATGCACCTAGCTAGTGTACTTGGGTGCTATGCAACGCAGCTAGCTAGTGGAGCAGCTGAAATGATCCTGATTTGACTGATTCTGAGCAGTTTCTGGTGGAGAACTTCTGGGAGAAGCTGTAATTTGTTGACCTTGTTCCTTTAGGGGCTGGAACAACACTTTTAGGGACTTAGGATCCCTCGGTTTATGGACATTTCATGCTTTAGAGCTGTAAGGCACAAAAATGACTATAACAAGCTTGATAAGGATAAGCAATATAGGCACAGTGAAAGGATTACCTAGATTGTTAAGGCTTGATAACACCATCTGCAAGTCATGTCAGTTTGGAAAGAAGACTAGGAATAATTTCAAAAAGAAAGAGTTCTCCTCATCTAGACCTCTGGAGCTTATTCACACATATATTTATGGCCCCACAAGAACAAAAACGTCAAAAGGAGAAAGGTACTTCCTGATGCACATTTATGATTATGCAAGGGCTACTTGGATTCTCCTCCTAAAACAAAATTCGGAAGCATTTGAGCACTTCAAGAAGTTTAAGGCTCAGGTAGAGAATGAGAAAGATTTGAAGATAAAATTATTGAGATCAGACAGAGGGGGGCATTTTACCTCCAAAGAGTTTGAAGAATTTTGTGAATGGAAAGGTATTAGAAGGAAGTTCTCAGTGGTCATAACTCCTTAGCAAAATGGAGTTGTGGAGAGGAAGAACCGAATGATCCAGGAAATGGCCAAAGCGATTTTAGATGAAGCTAGAGTGGCTCACCACTTCTGGGGAGAAGCAACTTAGGCAGTAGTATACTTGTCAAACAGAACTCATCTCAGGCCTGACAATGACAAAACTCCATATGAGTTATGGAAGGGTAGACCTGCATTAGTTAAACACCTCAAGGTGTTTGGAAGAAAGTGCTTCATTAAAATAAATGAAAAGAACCTTGGGAAGTTTGACTCGTGCGTTGATGAAGGAACATTGCTTGGGTATTATATTCGAATCAAATGGTACATATGCTACAACAAGAGGACAAGAAAGATAGAAGATTGTAGTGACATAGTGGTTGATGAAGTAGGCTTACAACCTAAACTCTCTGAACATAACTTGGACTCAGATGATGAAGAGAGTACAGAGTTGAGGGATGCAGATCGAAATGAAACAAATTCAGATAATGAAGGTGAGGAAGCACACACATCTTCAAGGCCAAAAACGCCTTCCAGGTGTGTGCAAAAGGAAAACCCTAAGAGTCAGATTCTTGGATATCAAAGAAATGGTTTCCATACTAGAAGGATACTTGTGGAAAATACAAATCATGCATATTTGGCTCTACTATCACAAATAGAACCCAAAAGCCTCTGTCAAGCAAGTGAAGATAAGTTATGGGTGAAAGCCATGAACGAAGAGCTAGACGAAATTGAAAAGAATGACACATGGGAGTTTGTCCCAAGACCAAAAGAGAAAAATGTTATTGGAACCAAGGGGGTTTTCACGAATAAGTTGAATGAAAAAGGTTAAGTAATCAGGAACAAAGCTCGATTGGTTTGCAAAGGGTATGCCTAGATAGAAGGGGTAGACTATGAATAAACCTTTGCACCAGTGGCCTAACTAGAATCCATAAGAATATTCCTTTCTCTTTCCATTCACAAGAACATCAAATTTTATCATATGGATGTAAAGTTTGCCTTTCTCAATGGAGACTTAGAAGAGGAGGTTTACATTGAGCAGCCTAGAGGTTTTCTTCTCTCCTTTGATGAAGGGCTTGTATGCAAATTAAAGAAGGATTTGTGTGGTTTGAAATAGGTCCCTAGAGCCTAGTATGAAAGGCTACATAAGTATCTCCAGAAACAAGGTTTTAAGAAAGGTTCAGTTAACAACAATCTCTATGTAAAATCCAAAGATGATCACCTACTGATAGTGGTTGTGTATGTGGATGACATCATATTTGGCAGCGATGTGGAGCAGTTGGGGCATCAATTTGCAAACTCTATGCAAACAGAGTTTGAAATGTCCATGATTGGTGATTTTTCCTTCTTCTTGGGTCTAAAAGTTACGCAATCCCCATGAGGAGATTTTATATCTCAATGCAAATACCTCAAGGAAACTTTGAAGAAATTTGGAATGGAGGACTACAAACATATTGTCACATCCATGACTACAAGTTTTAAATTGTGCAAGGAAGATGTAACGCCACAGGTAAATCAGACTAAACACATATCAATGATAAGAATATTATTGTATCTGACAACTTCAAGGCCATATATCATGCAAGCAGTGGGAATTGTTGCATGATTTTAGTCTTGTCCACAAGAAATTCATGTGGTGGTTGTTAAGTGGACATTCAAGTATCTTCAAGGTACAACAGAGCATGGTCTGTGTTATCCTAGGAGTAAAGACTTCAATCTGAAGGCCTACACATATGCAAATTGGGCTGGAAGTATAGATGATAGGAAGAGTACTTTTGGTACAACTTTCCTTTTGGGTGAATGCTTAGTATCATGGGTTAGAAAGAAGTAGGGGTCCATCTCTCTATCGACTGTTGAAGCAAAATATATTTTTTCTACGACTTGTTGTACATAGATTATATGGATTAATAAAACCTTAAAAGATATATAGGAAGAGTTGTCTAATCCCATTCCAATAATGTGTGACAACACTAGTGCAATCAGCATCTGAAAAAATCCAGTCATGCATTCAAAAATCAAGCACATTCCTATCAAGTATCATGTCTTGAGGGAATAAGTTGCAACCAATATTAATAAACTTGTATATGTGCCCACTAAAGAGCAACTGGAAGATATCTTTACCAAGCCACTTGCAAGAGAGCCATTTGAGTATCCCAGGCAGCAAATATGAGTTGTGACTCCTCCCTCCAAATGACTTCATTTTGGTAGGAGGTGGCAGCTACTCAGCAGGTGGAACTTATGGCAGAGTAGGCTGCTTTGGTTCAAGGGGAGTGCAAGTGAATTTTTCTTTGCCATGATGTCAAAGGGGGTGGGGGGGAATTTGGCATGAGAGAAAACCATGCCAAGCTGAGCAGGAGTGCAGTGCCAACATCAATGCCAAAGGGGGATATCGTTGGACATTTGATGGTATGAAGGTAGCTGGTTGTGTAAGTGTTGGCAATGATGTCAAACAAGGCTCAGTCTAATGATGGGGCTTCATGCCTTGGTGGTTGTTATTCCAGCTAGGTAGAATATTTGGAGCCATATTTTGAGGTAGAATATGGGTTTAGTGGCTAATCGGACTCCTTTCATTGGAAAGTTACCAAGAAGATATTTCCAATGGTATGCAAAAGTCTAGAAATGGACTTATGGTTCGAGAGATATGGCTTGCTGAAGTTCAGGTTGATTCATGCTTTGTGCAGTGAGGTATATTAGATATCAGAGTTCCAGCCGAATTGGAGGTCCTAACGAATTGCATATCATAGGTCCCGAAGAATCGCAATCGATGATTGGAGGATCAGTGGTGTAGCACAACAATGTATGAACTTAACTGATTAGCAACTTGCGATATCGGCAGTCATAGGTCTCGAATATTAGAGATCAGAGATCGAAGGGCATGCCATATCAGTGATCACACATTGGTGATCGTAATCAGAGGTCCCGAAAATCATAACTCTCACAAATCATAGATTTGAACCTCTACTGTTAAGTTGTCGAGAGAGCCAACAAGGAAAACAAAAAGGAATTCATTGCAAAACAACTTTATCTCTCCTCTAGGAGGACACGTGGAGGCATTTGATTGGCTCTGATAAGGATAGAAGGCAGCATCGGAGGAGCATTGATGAGGACAAGTGGCAGGATCTTATTAGTTTTGATAAGGGACACGTGGCTGCTTGCATCAATATGACGTCACAATACAGAGGGACACGTGGCAAGCTGTTTTAGTGTTTATGGATGGCCTAATGGGTAATATATGAGTGACACATGTCATTGGTCAAAATATTCCATGTTGCATGAGATGACGTCACTTCACTAATCAGCGATGCGAGGTTTGCAATGGTTGGGTCATGTGCCACAATAAATGTTCACCAGGATGCGAGATGCGGGATAGCAGGTGGTCGCGAAGGGTTAAGGGAACCAAGGACCAAGGCTTAATAGACGGTGCCTATCGCCTATCGGAAATCGGGATCGGAGATCCTTGGTGGCTGGCATCGGTGCAACAAATAGAAAAATGTTGATAAAGGGCCTCCATGTGTATTTAGCATCAATTTCATGAAACACACATGAAACTGTGTGTAAAGGGTTAACGAAGAAAATATAGCCCCTGTCGAGGGTCTGGAGGCCTTAGTGCCTTGAGGATGAGCCCTTGGTCCTATGGAGAAAAACATGAAAAAGGGGTTTATACATAAGGGGCTAAGGACTATCGGAGTTCGTTGTTTTGTATGGATTTTATGTGTAAAAGCGTCAATTTGAAAAAAGGCCCGATAGTGTTTTGAAGTGTAAATCTTCCGATAGAAAAACTATACAGAGTTGTATTAAAGATGTATGAATCAAAAATTTTGGTCTTGAATGCAGAACAAAGACTCCATGATGACATACAGATAGAGATGTGTGAACCATAAAGAAGCATGGGGACCCTCTATGAAATATGTAAGGGGGACTGAGAGTTAATACACAGCATGGAGAGTCAGTTGTATGACAAAGAAGTGATCGTCACCCATCCTTATGAGTTTAATGCAATCACTGAACAAGAGTTAGCATAAATCACTAGAAGAATGGGGTGCCATGCTTGGGGTAAATGCATGGGTAGAATCGATGATGACAGTGACTAAATTGAGGCAAGAGCAACACATGGACAAAACGGTGAACCTCCATTGAGCTAAGGGCGAGAGTTAGCATACTTGCGAGAGAGCAAAGCATTGAACTGTGTATTGGAGCTAAGTGTTACAAGGGTAGTGTTGTGGTGAAACAGTGGAGAGCCCTGAGCAGAGAAAGCAAAGAACAGAGCAAGTGTTGCAGTGGGCAACAAGAGGAAGACCGCCACAAGTGTTTAGAAAGAAGAGTGTAGAAGTTGAATCTCCAGACAACCATTAAGTTGGTATTTTACTTGTAATTTGTATGCCTCTATTTTTAGTATGAAAATTGTACGAAATAGTAAAACAGTGGCAATGACAAGTTGGTGCATGCACACTTAAGGGGTTGGTGCCTCTAGGAAAGTTGGTGCCTCTAGGCAAGTTGGTTCTTGCTAAACAAAAGAGGTTGGTGCCTCTTGGCAAGTTGGTGATTGCTAAAAAAGAGAGATTTTTGCCTCTTGGAAAGTTGGTTCTTACTAAACAAAAGAGGTTGGTGCCTCTTGGCAAGTTGGTGATTGCTAAAAAAGAGAGATTGTTGCCTCTTGGCAAGTTGGTGCTTGCTAAAAAAAAGAGGTTGGTGCCTCTTGGCAAGTAGATGGTTTTTAAACAAAGGGGGTTGGTGCCTCCAGTGAGTAGGTGCTCACAAACAAACAGATGTAATTAAGTTGGTGCTTAAATTACATCATAAAACAAACAACAAATTGGTGGTTTTTTCCCTTTGGTTTTCCATGTGAAAAATTGTGTCAAATGTATGTTGATCATGAGATTGTTGTTTGAGTATGTGTTCTGAAAGCTCATAAGATTTACTAATTCATGAATGAATGCTTTCACATATGACAGAACATAAGAAGGAACTATAAGCACAGCAAGAAAAGAAAATTAAGAGTTTCTTAAATTATTGATTCAACACCCCCCTGGAAATTCCTTAATTCCAACAATACCACACACTACCCGAGGCAGAAGTGGATAATTGTGTTAATGTACCTAAGGATTGTTGACATTAATCCATAAAAGCTTTCCTATACCATATTGACAAGGAAGAGTACATTGCAGCTCTGCATTTTGAGGTTGTTTGTCTCATTATTTACCATGATGGTGTTAATGGGTGATGGGTTTATTTCCATAAATGATGAAAATGGAAGCTTTTGGGTTCGTTCCCACAAAAAGGTGCCAAAGAATATCAACTAGTGTTAATGATGTCATTTGATCTTCTACTCAAAGAAGCCAAACCTAAATTGCCACTACACCACATGATAAATTTCTAATCTCACTTCTTCTTCAGATGTCGGCCGCAACTATCTATGGGAGTGTGGTTGATGATGTTGTGAAAATGTTGAGATACAAATTCTAGAGAAAAGGCATTGAAAACAATGTTCATACTGAAATCCAAGAGCTGTGAGAGTTAAATAATTATGAAAAGTAGAGCCTCGTGTTGTTTTCTATCAAATCCATTCCATTTCCGTGAACTCACCACTTCCTTTTATACTTGAGAGTTAAATGTCATGATATTGACATGCCTTTGAAACTATATTTTCATTGATTATAGCACCTTAGGCAGATCGATCATCAATTAATACAAGAAGCTTAGGAATTTATATTTTAGATGGAGGTTGTCATTGATATATTTGTCACTTCATTACCTGAATCTCTCAACTATGGAGATCTACGAAGAATCATTTAAAACATGGTGGTGATAGTAATGTCATGATAAGTGTTAGTTTATGTAGCTTAGGGAGGTGTCCTAGTTTCATATGGTGTCCATGAGGCTAAAGGATAGTGGATTAATTTTCTCCAATGCCCAAAAAATGTTTCTAAGGAAAAGTACCTTAAATAGAATTAATTAGTAAGTTTATTAATTTTCTTAAGTATAACTTAGGGAAATGGCTTAATTAATCAAGCCTAATTGAGGTAAATCAATTTTCCTCTAGTGACTTCTAGAAAAATATTTTGAAGGGTTCAAGATGATCTTAGCCATCGATTGAGATTAGATCATGGTCTTTAATTGTTCAACGAGAGATTATTACAGGAAATCGATGGGCATTTGGAGAATACATCAAAGACACAAATTTGCAGTGATAGAAAAGGAATAGTGATAGCGTGGAGGACACCAAGTAATGAAGAATCAATAATGATTGAGTAGAACATCTGTAGAGAGAATTTCTTCATCAATTTCTTCCAGTTTCTAAGATACAGTGCGAGAAGATTTGTGAGTCTAATTTGTCTACAAGAGGCTGAAATTATTTTGGTGCACAAGGTTTTCAGGGAGGTTGAGTTTGTATTTGCATGTGGGGGAGAAAGGGTTGGCTTTTGAGGTCAACTTCTTCCAAGGAAGTTCGAGAGCTCAAGTCAAGTTTAGTTGTTTGAGGAGGTCGAGTTTGCTAGAGGTAGTAAGGCCAAATTTCCTTAAGACCTGGTCGCACATGTGAGGTCATACACACATGCAGAGGGAGGCAGGATTATTTTAGGAGGGTTGAGTTATCTTGTAGAGGGAGTTCAAGTTCCTTCCAGTTATTTTTATTTGCTAGAAGCTGGAAAAAAATAATTACCGAAGATTTACTAGTTTACGGCAAGTAGTTGAAATTTTTAATCACATATTTTTTCTGAAGAATAATAATAAAAATCCTCATCTTTTGCACTATTTTTCCCCACAGTGGTGTTTTTCCAGGTACATTTGTCCAAAAATATTGGTGTTCATTGTTTGTATGCATGTGCAATATTTTCTCAAATCCCATGGTTTATTTATTTTCCGTGAAGTTGCAATAGTGTTTTATTTAGTATTTGCCGTATACTAATTCCAAAAGACAAATAATCAAAGTTGATAGGAGAATAATAACTAGTAACTACAATATTATTAAAATTTCACATGGTATCAGAGAAGATCCATGGGTAGAAAAAGGCTTTGTGTAGGAAAAGGAAGAGAAAAGTCAAGGGTTTAGAACCCAGTTTATATTCTTCAATTTATTTGGATTTCACTTATTTCCAAGGGTTTATAAAATGGCATCAATAGGATTGAGAGATCATGACAGATTGGGCAGAGACTCAAATTTTGGCGTCTAGAAATCCATAATTTCCTTATTGTTGGAAGAAAATGGTTTCGAGGTGTATGTGACTAGTGTGATAGTCATTCTAACAAATCCATCATAGCTTTCAACATAAAAAAAGAAATATGCCAAAACATGGAGGATAATCCTTGATGGAGTTAAGGACCATATAGTTCTACATATTATTGAGTTGGATACAACAAAGAAGATTTGGGATACTATTTTCATTTTTTTCCATGATGCGACCACTAACCGGAAGCTACTTCTCAGACAAAAGAATAGGAATACGAAAAATGTAGAAGGGACAAGACATTAACATTTACCTCACCAAACTTATATTGTAAAGGATGAGTTAGCTACACTGGGAGATAAACCAAATGATGATGAGATGGTGTGTATATCCCTAAATGACTTTATGATGCAATGGGTTATATTCATCTAGGTGATCAATGGACAAGATACGTTATTGGTTTGGGATTGCTTTTGGAGAAATTTCACCCAAGAGGAGCTGAGACTCAGGCTTGTTAGTGGAAACAATAGTAGGACTCAAAAGAGTGGGGAGTAGTAGGAGAATGTGACCCTAGAACGGAAAGAAAAATCAAAGAATGGGTCCACCAAGGGACCGAACCCAAAATGAGATAAGAAGAAGAAAGACCTTTTGAAGGTCAAATGCTATGGATTCCACGATTTTGATCACTATGTCAACAATTTTCCATAGAGGAATAATATTGAGAAGAAGGGAAATAAGAAAACAATGGCTTTAGTAAGTGCAGATGAGCTCTCTAGCAGAATGGATCAGGAATTCACACCTATTGCTTACCTATATAGCTCAACCTCACATGGATTCTGGTATATAGATAGTGGGGATCCATTTCATATTATAGGAGTACAGAGTACATCTCTAGTTATAAGGAGGATATTAGATTTAGATTCATATTAAGAACAAGTATAAGTGCAATCTAGTTGCAAGAGGGATTGTTATGTTTTATAGGGAGAATGTCAAGCCAATTTTGATTCATGACGTTTTACATGTGAAAGGCTTGGGTATTAACCTCATTTTTGTATCTATCCCTTAGGATAAAGGGGATGATGTACTCTTCAGAGGGGTGCAGGTGCTACTCAAGAACAAGAATTGGAGATCACCTATAATGATTGGAGTTAGGAGCGTTCGTTTGTACAGGTTGTAGATGGACAATCCTAAGGTATTGGTTAGAAACAACAATCTGATGGATTGGGGGGAGCTGTGGCATAGGAGGATGGGCCATATACATCATGGAAAACTTAAATAATTTCATGAGACCCAGACAGGTGTCCTAGAGGTGAGCACAGAGCATGATGACATTTACAAAGGATGTGTGTGTTGAGCTAATTTTTTTACCGAAATTAACACAAATATTTCTTATCAATCTGGGTTGTTTATACTTTGAGGCAAGTTCACTATATGTGAATATCAGATGTAATCAAACCTTGAAAGATAAGTTATTCAAAAACTTAAAGCAATACATACTACAACTCCAATTCAATTAGTTTGAAAAGAGGAAAAATATTGAAATGGTTCTTAACTCAAGAAGTCCACTTCTGCCTCAATTACTACTTAATGAATCAGAGATTGAAACTAAGAACTTAATATGGATAAATTATTAATGAAAGAATGCTCCTAACTTAAGAGACACATAATGTGTTTCATCATAATTCATTCACCTCAATGCCAAAATCACATAAAGAAACTACTTGCATGCAATCAAAGGAAACTAGTTACAATTCACCATATTAGTAGAAGGGGTGCTCAACTTGAACACTTTGTTTTTCCAACTCAATAAAATGATGAATAAGCTAAGATCTAATGAAATCAATCACCATACATTAACCATAAATCAATCTGAAATAAAGCATGAAAAACCAGTTCTACAATAACCAGATTACAAGAAATAAAACTAGTTAACAAGGAAGTGTACTTAGCTTGGAATGGGGGCCCTCCACCCTTGCTTTGCACACTTGAAGAGTGATATCAGAAGCTCAAATTCAGTCACACATCCATAGCATTGAACAGCAAAATAATAATAGCACAAGTCTTCAAATTAACTCTCCAATCCAAAAGTGTCTCAGCATAAAAGTATAATAAGTCAATACATAAGCCATCAAAGTCTTGGCTTTTAAATAGAAGTCTCATGAAACAAACTGATCTATATTCACTCAAACAAACCCATCTACTCTTATCCATCTATCTAAGTTGAATTCATCACTCCCATCCCAAGAGATATGATCAATCCCATAGAATCTCAAAACTACCCTATTTCTATGGGATTTCTGAATGACTAGTCATGATTGACTAGCACTAAATGGGCCTAATAAAGCTTGTTCTGTTCGAGCTAAGCATAGCTGGCTTAGTCCTAGTTCCCAAGCTGTCCATCCATGCATTCAATTCGTGCCCAAGTGTCCTGCAACCATATCAACCATAGAGCTATTACGGGAATTTTTGAATCTGCCAATTTTTGCACTTAAAACCAAACTTTCATAAAAACTTTAGAAATTGAAAAATTAAAATTAAATACCTGAATAGATATAAAATATATATCAAAATGGGATGAATAAAGGGAAAATGGATGGCAAATAGATGGATTAGTAAGTTTCTTAGAGCAAAAACAAGACCAAAACTAAGGCCCAACATCTCCCCCTTGCTTATCATCAAGCATGTCCCCATGCTTGCTTATTCCTCTTTGATCTTCTTCTCTCTGTAGTAGATGTTGTACCTGTAGATGCTTCCTGTTGTGCTGCCCTGACCAAACAATCCAAACCTGAGTCATGTCCTTCCTTGAACAAAGCTGCTTTTACCTTCTGTTTTTCATACTTTGCCTGCCACATATTCTTTTCCTTTAACCATTTAAATGCTTGTTTAGAAAGTAGATCATTTTTCCGTCTTAGTCTCCCTAGCTCTTCATTTAATTTTTCATTTGCCTTGACCAACTTAGTATTATCCTTCTTACTTGCCTTGTTTTCATCTTTTAATTGTTTTTCCATGATTTTACTAATTTCTAGTTGGTCAGTTAAGTCCCCGATTCTTCCCAAATTGATTTCTTTTTCAAAGTCTTGTGTTGTTTTGATTAGTGATGCTGCTGCTGCATCATCATATGAAGAATCCCTCTCAAATACCTCCTGTGCAATGTCATTTTCTACCTGTTTTCTTGGAGAATATGTGTCTACTTCCTTTTCTAAGTCAATGGGACTTTTATTCCTAAATCTTCTAGGAATAGACATAACAGATGTTTCATTTTCCTGCATGGCCATGTTACTTTGTTGTTTAGCTCTTGTTCTGGGATCCAAGGGTGCATCAATCCTCTGTTTTCCTGCTCTAATTTATCCTGCAATTCATTAACCTGTTCATTAAACTGGTTTCTAGACATGAACTCCCTCCAAACTATGCCTTGCGACCTTACTTGATACTCAACCAGGATTTTGATCAATCCCTGGTGGTAAATCTGTCCTGCTTTGGGCCTGTGTTCATGTCTCACTGTTTCAATCATTCTCAAGAGGCTCCTAAATAGGAAATATGGCAAGTTAATCCTATCTTCTCCCTTAATATGATGTAGAAGCCAGACATGATATAGGTGGGCAACACTATATCCTCTATCACAAGTCAAAAACTTCTGGTTGACAAGAACCAGCTCACCCCATGGTTCATTGAACCATTCCCTTGGTATCCCCTTGGTTCTCTCAAACTTCCCTTTCTGGTTCTTTTCAAGGAAGAAAGTCCATGCTTTCTCCTTGAAGTGCAGGCCTTTGTGATATTTTTCACCTATCATTGGAAGATCTAGAGCTTGGGAAAGGTATTCCTGAGTCACAGGAATAATGACATATCCTACACGTGTTTGGTCCTGACTGTTGTTGTTTATGAAGTCCCTGGTTATCTCCTCACTGTGGCCATCAAACTTTTGCAAAAGGCCTATCAATCTTGCCTGGTAAAGCTTTTCTATGGTTTCCTTTTTCTAGCTCTCTATTTGAAATTTGGGCTCTATTCTCGCTGACATTGTTTCTGAAAACCAATGGATATATGCTTCTACTGTCATTAATTTCATCTTAACAATAATAATTTACAACTATTGTTCTGTCGAAAATTAAATTCTGAAATCAGAGAAGCTTACCTGCTCTTTCACAACAATTTTAATTCAATTTCCTCCGCCTCTATTTACCCTTTCTATGCAGCAACACTGTTTTAAATCCCTGGCTATTGACGAGCACTTAGGAGTGTTAAATGGCGCTCCGAATCCCTGTGACTGCGTTTGGCTGACTGGTGGCAAGAGCAGGTGCGTTAGTCATTAAATAACAGCACTGTTTCAACACGACTCATGGTTTGCGAGCTAAGCAAATCACGCCATTACCTGAGTTATCCCGAGATTTCAGGATCACTTTGCATTGTATTCGGGACGTTTTACCTTCTTATATCTCCACAGACCTGCTTCAGTTTCCTCTTTGCTTGCGACTATGCAGCTCTCAACACAACGCTCTGAGCTATTCGGCGATGATGAAGTTGTTTTACCAGGCGCAGGAGACTGTCGGTCAGTTTATGACCGTTTACGTGTTTTGGCCATGCATTTGGCTGAGCTGAGCCATATGATTTCCTATTGGCGGTCATGGGCACGTAGGCATGCCGTGCAAGTCATGCGAGTCCTTTTGACTAGTCGCCTGACTACGTCATTAGGATGGCCTGCCTATTCTCATGATTCAAATTTTAGCCTACCGTCCATGCAGGTCGTGGCTGTCCTCCTATGCAGCTCACAGTATCATGCAAATGTTTGATGGTTTACATGTACCTCCATGCCACGTTGCTCAAGCCACATCCGCGCTTGAAGGTCTGTGCAATTCATGCATTGGGTTGGTGCGTGGGTGGATTGTCGTTGCACTCATAACCTTTGGCACTCACCGTTTATGCAATAGTGTTTGATCATATGCAATAACCTTCGGCACTCACCGTATATGCAATAACCTTTGGCCGCATATAAACTTAACTTTGTGTTGCATGCGGTCATGTCTCCTTGTTCCATATGCATATTTCCTTGTGCCTTATATCCTAAGTTTATTGCATATGCATATCATATATTCATTCGTCCACATTGCATATAGCGCATATATTGCATATTACATATTCATTTGTGGCTTTTCATATTGCATATATTCAAATAGATTTACATATAGCGCATTACTTCTAAAGTTATATGCACACCCTTATTATAATTTTAAAATGACCATCTTGGGTCATATTTAAAATTATCACCGTTGCTAATCATTGAATTGTATGTGCAGGTTGAAATGTTGTCCTCGTTTGGTCCCTTTATGCTTCTAAAGAAAAATACTTAAGGGTAATGAACATGAAATGGGATAGGATGTTTATGGATATGAAATGGAATAGAATGTGTAAGGGTTATAGGGTATGTACAAGGAATATAGGGTATGGAATGATAATTAATATCTTCAGGTACTAATTTCAACTTAACAAAGACTAAAAATTTCTAAGAAAAATTTGAATTTTCAAGCACAAAATGACTATACATATACTCCCCTGGATGATGTCTGTACAAGTGGGATGAAATCAGTTGATCAAATGTTGTAGATGGATTGAAAAGTAGAATTTATTGCTGCTCCTTGTTCTGCATGCTCTGGTTCTTGAATTGCTGACTGTTGTTCAGGTCCCTCTGTAATGATTTCTTGATTCAGGTCCCTCTGTTATGCACATGCTTATGAAATATGTACATGTTGCTTTGATATTTTCAGGTCCCTCTGATATTTTTTAGGTCCCAGCTGTTGACAATACAAGTTCCATCTGTACTTCAGCTGCACAGCTAAAGTTCTTGTGCAATTCTCCCCCTTGCTTAAGATTTGACTTGTCCTCAAGTCAGATGTGTGTGGAGAATTTCCTGCATTGAATTTTTGTGAGAACAGTAGAACAAGAATAAGGAATTCATAGAGTCCAAGTTGCCTTGGTTTTCCCCTATGAATTCGTGTTTGCTTGGTGCCAGTTTCCTGGTTTTCACTAGCAAACAATTTATTTATTTATTTATTTATTTTTTATTTTATTTTATTTATTTATTTATTTATTATTATTTTTTATTCTGCTACAAGACTGGAAGATGGTTGAGCCTGTTGTGCCATGATTTCCAGTTCTGTATCTTCTACCAGTTGTTTCATAAATGCTTCCTTACTGATAGGCCTATTATAAACTTTGAGCCTATGTCCATTTACTAAAAATGAGGTGGAGTCCTGGTCGATTGTCCTGATCTTGACTGCTCCATTGTCAAAGATTTCTTCGATTTCATATGGGCCTAGCCAGTGTGTTGTGAACTTTGCTTTGAAATCTTTGAATTTGGAGTCAAACAGTAATGCCCAGTCTCCCTTGTGAAATGTCTTGCTTTTGATAAATCTGTCGTGCCACTTCATTCTTTGCTGTTGCACCAATGTGGTATGTTCTATGGCTTGCTGACGATGCTCATCTAGTCGATTCAATTCCATGATCCGCTGCTGTTGTGCTTCAGACAGGTCTAGTCCTAGTTCAGCTGCCAGTTTGTATGTGTGTATCTGAAACTCTATAGGCAATAAGGCCTCTTTTCCATATACCAACTGGTATGGGCTAAAGCCAGTTGTATTCTTCCATGTGATTTTGTAGGCCCATAGTGCATCCTTTAATTTTTCAGACCAATCTTTTCTGTTCAGCTGTATTGTTTTAGTCATGATATTTTCTAGGACTTTATTTGTTGATTCAACCTGCCCATTTGCTTGAGGGTGATATGGTGTAGACTTCCTGTGTTTGATCTTGTATTTCTCTGTTAGATCTCGTACCAGCTTTGAAGTAAATTGTGCTCCTTGATCTGTTACAATTTGTTTGGGTACTCCGTATCTTACAAAGATTTCTTCAAAGAGAAAGGTGACCACTGTATCTTCTATTGCTCTGGTGACTGCTTTGGCCTCCACCCATTTGGTGACATAATCTGTACATACTAGGATGTACCTTTTTCCATTTGATGGTGGATTAATAGGTCCAACAAAGTCGAGCGCCCATTGCTCAAATGGTTCTATGAGGACTTTTGGCTTGAGCGGCATCTCATTTGATACGATTGGTCTCCCTGTTCTTTGGCAACTATCACCTTGCTTGACATATGCCTTGGAGTCTTTGAAGATGGATGGCCAGTAGTAGCCCAATTGCAACACCTTGTAGGTTGTTCGTTTGTCTGCAAAATGACCACCACATGGTTCATCATGACATGCTTTCAAGATGTCTAATATTTCATCTTCTCGCACACATTTTCTGATTATCAAATCTGAACCAGTATAAAATAAATCACCATTTACCCAACTATACCTAGAGCTTTCTCTAACAATTTTTCGTTTTTTCTTTTTAGAGAATTGTGTTGGAAACTTCCCAGAAGATAAATAATTTGCAATGTCTGCAAACCATGGTGTTTTTACTGTTATTGCAAACAGGTGTTCGTTTGGAAAGTTGTCTACAACTGGATTTGAACCGTTGGGTGAATGTATGCGGGACATAAAGTCAGCCACTTGATTTTGTTAGGCCCCTATACTACTAGTGTAACCCCTTATTGTTATTAGTACAACCTACTTATTATATTGATGTACCCATGTAGTGCGCATATTGTTACTATTGTGCCCCATAGAAGCCCACTATTGTTATTATTGTGCCCTTACATTATTATTGTTATGTCGGCTCTGATTATGTTATGACCCCTTAGACTCCTATATATAGAAAGGAGGTCTTTTCATTTGTATCATTGAAGAATTGTTCATTTATGTAATGTAAAGGAGGTTGCCCCCTCGAAGAGGCTGAATTCTAAGGCGTTGATCTATCTTTTCTATCTTTTCTTGAGCTGGTTTCATAAAATTTGGAATTCTAAGGCGTTGATCTATCTTTTCTTGAGCTGGTTTCATAACATTTGGTATCAGAGCTTTTGATTCTAGGGTTTCGCTGCTCCAAACAGGTCATCGTGGAATTTTCGCTATAACTTTTTTTCTGCGATGTTTCAGAAGTTGCAAAAAAAACCCATTTGAGAAGAAATCGAGCTAAACCTTGGATCTAAATTTCAGAGCTTTTTGCGCTATATTCGCAGAGATATGATCTGAGGAAGTTGGTCTTTTTGTAGACTCCTGAATTACATTCCAAACAGGTGACCTGGGGGAAATCGTCATAACTTTCTCTCTGAGCATTGGATTCAAATTTCGTAAGAAGGTACATAAAGAGTACGGACTTTAGTTTCTTGTATATCTTTTTCAAATGCAAAGGTCGAAAAATTGACACATGGCACTTCATACAAGTTCGCTCTTCTGGAAAGGTCTATAATCAGGTCATCTTGGGAGATTGTGCATAACTCTTTCTTGGAGAATCCAATTTGGATCATACTGGTGGCATTGGAAATAGGACACAGAGGGCTACTACAGGTATCAATTTCAGAACTTAAATTTTCGAAAGTACAGAGTTACAGTCATTTCAAGATCGAGGTCCTAAAATCAAGAAAAAGCAAGATGAGGAAGTTTGATGGCAAGGATCCGGTAAATTGGATACTTCAGATGGAGCAATATTTTGATCTACATGGTGTACCACTGTTACAAATGGTATGTATTGCATCTTCATATTTAGAACCGGATCAATTTTTATGGTATAAAGGGCTTTGTTCTCGTAAACAACTTGTTACATGGTCAATTCTCACGGAGGAAATGATAGCACATTATGAGGATACAAAGAGCAACACCTTCTTTAGAGCAACACCACAACAATTGGAAAGAGTAAAAAGGCTTTGTGACATATTTGAAAGTAAAATTATGGCAACAAGGAATTCTACCCCTCACAACTATAAATATGGATGTGTTGTTTCTCCTAGCCTTCCACAACCTACAAGGGTTACACCACAACAATTGGAAGAAAAAAGAGAAAAAGGGCTTTGTTCCAATTGTGATAGCAAATGCACTAAAGGTCATAAGTGTGCTGAGAAGAAATTATTTTACATAGAGTATGAAGAGGAGGAAGAAAAGGATCAAGAAACATCAAAAGAAGAGGATATATGCCAGGACCCGACCCCAGATAAAGAAGAAATGAATCAGAACATATCTTGTAAACTATTGGCAAGAATGACCACTCCTCAAACTCTCAAGATAGAAGGACATATCAAGAAGAAAAAGGTGCACGAAGTGAAAGATCACATCAAGAAAGAAGAAATGAATCCAACCATATCTTGTAATTCACTGGTTGGAATTACCACTCCTCAAACTATCAAGGTAGAAGGACATATCAAGAAGAAAAATGTTCAAGAAGTGAAAGATCACATCGAGCGTCAAGAAATGAATCCGACCATATCTTGTAAAGGATTGGAAGAAATTACCACGCCTCAAACTCTAAAGATAGAAGGATAACGCCACTTTGGTGCAAAATCAAATGAAACAACAGGTAGATCAACATCATAGTGAAAAATGTTTTGATGTAGGTGATTGGGTATTTTTACTGCTACATCTAAAGCAAGCTATTTATGAGAAGGAAATGTTGGCAATACTACATGCACTTAAAAAATGGCGACCTTACCGAATGGGAAGACTCTTCAAGGATGAGGATGTGGAAGCATTGTTTTGTGTTATTTCTATTATCCAACCAGATTGGATAAACGAAGCAAGGGATGAATGGAAGAAGGAAAAAGAAGTATGGCCACTTATTCAAAAGTTGCAAAAGATCCCAATTCAAACAATATTGCCAGAAATTGAAGAGGAAGGAAAAATCATATTGGAACCTGGAGTAGTCACAGAAACAAGAACCCGACAGCTACGAAATCGATCAATTTCAGAGTATCTCATCAAGTGGAAGAACCTACCTGCTGAAGATTCCACATGGGAGGACAAGAATTTTATACAGAAGCATCAAGAACTACTCAAGCGTTGAGGACAACGCTTTTTGAAGGAGAGGGGCATGTTAGGCCCCTATACTACTAGTGTAACCCCTTATTGTTATTAGTACAACCCACTTATTATATTGATGTACCCATGTTGTGCCCATATTGTTACTCTTATGCCCCATAGAAGCCCACTATTGTTATTATTGTGCCCTTACATTATTATTGTTATGTCGGCTCTGATTATGTTATGACCCCTTAAACTCCTATATATAGAAAGGAGGTATTTTCATTTGTATCATCCAAGAATTGTTCATTTATGTAATGTAAAGGAGGTTGCCCCCTCGAAGAGGCTGAATTCTAAGGCGTTGATCTATCTTTTCTATCTTTTCTTGAACTGGTTTCATAACAGATTTTCTTTGCCTGGCCGGTCTTGTATTGTAATGTTAAACTCTTGCAATAACAGTAACCATCTTGTTATTCTCCCATTGGTGATGGGTTTATTCATCAAGTATTTTATTGCTGAATGATCTGTATGAATAAAAACTTGGTAACCTGTTATATAGTGCCTAAATTTGTTTACTGCATGTATTACGGCTAACATTTCTTTTTCTGTGACTGTATAGTTCAATTCTGCAGGTGTTAAATTCTTGCTTATAAAGTATATTGCATAATTGAACAGGTTCTCTTTCTGCCCAAGTGAGGCACCTATTGCGGTATCAGATGCATCAGTTGAAATATGAAATGGCAAAGACCAGTTTGGCCCACGGAGAATGGGTGCAACTGATAATTTTTCTTTTAGTATTTGAAATGCATTTTGACAACTATTTGTCCAGTGAAATTCAATATCTTTTGCTAATAGTTTGAACAGAGGTTGGGCTATTTTACTAAAGTTTTCAATGAATCATCTATAGTAGCTTGCATATCCCAAGAAACTTCTTACCTCTTTTTGTGTTGTAGGAGGCATTAAGTTAACTAGGACTTGGATTTTTGCTGGATCCACCTTAATTCCTGAAGCGGAAATATGGTGTCCCAAAACTATACCTTCTGTCAACATCATATAGCATTTCTCATTGCTCAATGACAAATTTGTTTCAATGCATCGTTTCAAGACTTTCTCAAGGTTGTTGAGGCAATCATTATATGTGTTTCCATAAACTGTGAATTCATCCATATAAACCTCTACACATTCGTGGATTAGATCAGCAAATATTGCAAGCACTGCTCTTTGGAAGGTTGCAGGTGCATTGCATAAACCAAATGGAAAAACATTATATGCATAGGTTCCCCATGGGCAAGTGAATGTTGTCTTGTCTTGGTCTTCTGTTGCTATTCTAATCTGATTGTACCCGCTAAACCCATCTAGGAAGGAGAAAAATTTCTTTCCAGCTAATGAGTCTAACACCTGGTCAATGAATGGTAGGGGAAAATGATCTTTTAATGTGGCTTTGTTTAATTCCCGATAGTCCACACATACCCTCCACTTTCCATTTTTCTTTGGTACTATTACCAATGGAGAAACCCATTGACTATCTGAAATAGGATAGATGAATCCAACATTTAACAATTTTTGCAGTTCCTCTTTCACTATTTCTTTCATCATGGGATTCATTCGTCTTTGAGGTTGCCTTACAGGTTTGAGTTGATCATCTGTATAGATGTGGTGGATACATGTGCTGGGATGGATTCCTTGCATGTCAGTATAATCCCAGGAAAAAGCTTTTGAATATTTTTGTAATAATGCAATTACCTCTTGTTCTTGTGCTGATTGCAACTGGTTTCCAATGTTCAAATGTTTTCCAGGATATACCTCAATTGTTTTTGTTGTTGGATTGGAGATTGTGTTTATAGGAAAGATGTCTATAAAAGAATTCCGCAAAGTTTGAACAGTACAAGTTTCCTGAAAACATTGATTCAAAAGATTACTTGCAGCTTCATATTGAACCTCTCTAAGCTGCTCTGAAATATTTGGTTCTGAAATGAAAAGATCCATTAAGTCTTCATTCTCTTCTTCTTCTCTAAAGTCAAAGAATTGATTTATACTTAAAACTGATTTAGTTTGTTGTTTTTCTTGAGTTTCAAGTACTGATTCTAAAGAAGATGATTGTGCAGGTGAATAAAGAGAAATGTGTTTCCTTTCATCTCCATGTGAAATAATCATGCTTCCTGATCTGCATCCTATAAAGGCATCAGCGGTAGCTAACCATGGTCTGCCTAAGATTAGAGGATGTCCTCCCAAATTTGTTTTTGGTTGCAAGATAAGGAAGTCAACAGGATACTCCCATGAATCCAAAGAGACTATGATATCTTCTAATATTCCTTCTGGAACAACTTTAGATCTGTCTGCTAATTCTAAAATTGTAGAAGTTGATCTAATGTTGTTTAAATGCAGATTTTTCATTGTCTCCATAGTCATTACATTTATAGCTGCTCCCAAGTCTATTAATGTGTTTGGTACTGAGAAATTATTTATTGATATAGTAACCATAGGGATACCAGGATCAATATATTTCTCTACAATGGTTTGTGTAGACATGAGGCTTGCTAATTTACCAATGACTTGGATTGTAGTAGGATCCTTCTTCTTTTTACCTATTTTCTTAATGCACAATTCCTTTATTGTTTTAGCATATATTGGTATTTCTTTAATTGCCTTCAACAAAGGAATTTTTACATAAGCATTTTTTAATTCATCTAAAATATCAAATTCAGGAAGGGTCATTTCTTCTTTTTGTTCCACTAACCTTTCAGGATAAGGTGGTGTTTGAGTTGTAATGGTTTTTCCTTTCTGAATTTGTGTTCCAGTTTGTGATGTTTCAGGTGATTCTCCTTGTTCAATTGGCTCTTCTATGATTGGTGGAGAATCCTTTTTAAGCACTTTTCCAGACCTTAGATGGACATCATTTAGAGGAAGAATAGAATATGTGGGAAAACACGCTGCTTCCTCTACAGTATATGAAAATTTGTCCACTTTATTATTCGTATTTGCCATTTATTGGGCTGGTAATTGAGTTGGTCTGGGTTGGTTTGAGGGTAGCTGTAACTGTTGTGGTTGGGTCAACAATGGTGGTGGATTCTGCTGTGGAAATGGCATGGATTGTGGATATGCAGAATTTTGTTGTGGAAATGGCATGGACTGTGGATATTGTGGATATGAAAATGCCTATTGGTATTGTTGCTGGTATTGTTGTTGATACTGTTGAGGTGGCTGGTTTCCATAACCATATCCTCTCCATCCTTGTGCAGGTTGTTGTGGATATTGTTGTGGAGGCCAAGCTTGCCATGGCATTGGAGGGTTCCAAATATTTTGAGGTGGATAGAGGTAATTTTGTTGAGGGAATTGTTGCGGATTTTGTTGAGGCATCCTAGGTTTCCATGGTCTTCGTGGTGCTACATAATAAAAACCTTCTATTCCTGGCACTTCTTCCATTGAGTTCATTTGTAATTCTTTCAATCTTAGACAGTTTTCTGTGGAATGATTTTCTGTACAAAGACCACATACCTGAATACTATCCAAAGGACATTCTCTTAATGGATGTTTCTTTCTACATTTGGAACAAAAGATTGCTAGAGCTTGTTCTTGTTCTTCCTTCTTCTTATTTGCCTTTAGAACATCTAATTGTGTTCCCAATGTACTTAAGAGGTCAATTTTGAAGTTTTCCAATAAGCTTCCTATTTCCGCCCTTGTTATCCCCCCTGCAGCTAACTTTGCTGCTTTTGAACTTGCTTCTCTTTTTCCGGTTTTTGATCTTCCTCTAGAATATTTTTGACATAACTCAACAATTTCTTCAAATGGTAGGTTTGAAATGTCTCCTTTACCCATCACATTCAAAATGTCAAGGTATTCATCCCTTACACCCTTGAGAAAGATTGTTCGAATGGTTTCTTGATTTAGAGAGTGTTGTTTAGATTTTTGTAGATTATAAGCAAATCTTTCCAAATATTCTTCTAAACTTTCATCTTCTTGTTGTGTCATTCTGAAAACATCTTCCTTTGAATCTCTAGATCTACAATAAGCTTGATATTTTTTAAGGAAGACTGATCTCATATCATCCCAAGAAGCTATTGTTTGTTCTCCTAAACCCATGAACCATTTTAAAGTTGCTGCTTTTAATGTAGCAGGGAAAAGATGAAGTTTGTGAATGTCATCAGTGTATCCATATGTTTTACATAGAATATCAAATTCAAACATAAAAGCATCAGGATCTTCCGTTGACATTCCATAAAAATTTGGCAATACAGAAGGTGGAATATTTTTCATTTTCACCTCTTCTCCTAATATTGCACTTGTGTCTACTATTGGAAAGCCAAAGGTAGCTTCTTGATCATGACCATCTTCTTGTCTTTTCCGATCATTTTCTATCTTCCTATCATTTTCTTGTTTTGCCTCCTCCTCTCTTTTTCTTCTCCATTCTCTTTGTTGTCTTTCATACTCAATTCATTGTTCAGGAGTGAAAATAACAGATCCATGTCCCTCTTCTGCCATTGGTTTAGTTGTTTCAATTTTGAGTGGAGATTCAGGTTGTTGAAAGACAGGTTGATTTATAGATGGAAAGACAGGTTGTTTTTCTTTGATAATTTCTTTTTGTTTTCCTGAAGTTGAGGGTTGTTTTTGTTTTGCTTCCCAAGCTAACAAAGTTTGCCTCTCAATCAAAGTTAACCTTTGTCCAGTTCTTTGTTTTTCTGCCAATTCCTCAATTATTGGATTACCAGTAACTGGGGTGTTTGATGATCCTATCTCTACTTGTGGGGGGTTTTTAACAAATCTACCTTGAGGATCTCTATATCTAGGCATAAAGAAACATAACTAAAAAGGAGTGTAACTAATGTTTTTGTTTTTTTAGAAAAATTTGAAATTTATCTTCCTATTGACTATGCCGATATTTGCCTCCCCGGCAACAGCGCCAAAATGTTGAGCTAATTTGTTTACCGAAATTAACACAAATATTTCTTATCAATCCAGGTTGTTTATACTTTGAGGCAAGTTCACTATATGTGAATATCATATGTAATCAAACCTTGAAAGATAAGTTATTCAAAAACTTAAAGCAATACATACTACAACTCCAATTCAATTAGTTTGAAAAGAGGAAAAATATTGAAATGGTTCTTAACTCAAGAAGTCCACTTCTGCCTCAATTACTACTTAATGAATCAGAGATTGAAACTAAGAACTTAAGATGGATAAATTATTAATGAAAGAATTCTCCTAACTTAAGAGACACATAATGTGTTTCATCATAATTCATTCACCTCAATGCCAAAATCACATAAAGAAACTACTTGCATGCAATCAAAGGAAACTAGTTACAATTCACCATTTTAGTAGAAGGGGTGCTCAACTTGAACACTTTGTTTTTCCAACCCAATAAAATGATGAATAAGCTAAGATATAATGAAATCAATCACCATACATTAACCATAAATCAATCTGAAATAAAGCATGAAAAACCAGTTTTACAATAACCAGATTACAAGAAATAAAACTAGTTAACAAGGAAGTGTACTTAGCTTGGAATGGGGGCCCTCCACCCTTGCTTTGCACACTTGAAGAGTGATATCAGAAGCTCAAATTTAGTCACACATCCATAGCATTGAACAACAAAATAATAATAGCACAAGTCTTCAAATTAACTCTCCATTCCAAAAGTGTCTCAGCATAAAAGTATAATAAGTCAATACCTAAGCCATCAAAGTCTTGGCTTTTAAATAGAAGTCTCATGAAACAAACTGATCTATATTCACTCAAACAAACCCATCTACTCTTACCCATCTATCTAAGTCGAATTCATCACTCCCATCCCAAGAGATGTGATCAATCCCATAGAATCTCAAAACTACCCTATTTCTATGGGATTTCTGAATGACTAGTCATGATTTACTAGCACTAAATGGGCCTAATAAAGCTTGTTCTATTCGAGCTAAGCATAGCTGGCTTAGTCCTAGTTCCCAAGCTGTCCATCCATGCATTCAATTCGTGCCCAAGTGTCCTACAACCATATCAACCATAGAGCTATTACGGGAATTTCTGAATCTGCCAATTTTTGCACTTAAAACCAAACTTTCATCAAAACTTTAGAAATTGAAAAATTAAAATTAAATACCTGAATAGATATAAAATATATATCAAAATGGGATGAATAAAGGGAAAATGGATGGCAAATAGATGGATTAGTAAGTTTCTTAGAGCAAAAACAAGACCAAAACTAAGGCCCAACAGTGTGTTAGGAAATTTGAGAAAGCAACTTTTCCAAGGAGTTACAATAGGTCGAAGGGTACTCTTGACTTAGATCATTTAGATATATGTGAGCCAATGTCTACGAAGTATCTCAAGGGATGATTTCTCTAGGAAGACCTGGATATACTTCCTAAAGACCAACGATGAGGTCTCCAGTCACTTTCAGGAGTTCAAAGCTCTAGTAGAGAATGTGACAGGTAGGAAGATTAAGGTTATTTGATCATAAAATGGTGTTGAATACATAGGAAATGAGTACTAGGATTTTTGTACTAGGTTAGGAATCAGGAGAGAGTGGACGGTTCCTTAAAACCCACAATAGAATGGGATTGATGAGAGGAAGAACCATTCTAATTTGGAGGTAACGAGAGTAATGTTGTATGACTAGTATCTCCCATGTTACTTATGGGAAAAGGCATGCAGTACACCAACTTAGATATAGAATTGGGTCCCACATAAGGAATTGGACAAGATGACACTAGAGGAGGAATTCACAGGAAAGAGGCTAGATTTCAGTTATTTCAAGATATTTGGAAACCTAGCATATTGTCACATTTCGAGAGACATGTGTTCAATGTTAGATTACACTATAGAGAGAGGCTACTTCACTGGGTATAGTTAAACCTATAAGGCATATCAAATTTTCATTCCAGGGGATAGGTGGATTATAGTTAGGAGAGATGTCAAGTTCCTAGAGGAAAAGGTATACATGAGCTCCAGAGATGTTAGGTCCCTATATTACTAGTGTAGCCCCCTTATTGTTATTATTAGTGTAGCCCCCTATTGTTTTTTTTGTGCCCATGTAGACCCCATATTGTTATTGATGTGCCACATAGAAGCCCATTATTGTTATTGTTGTGCACTTACATTATTATTGTTATGTAGGCTTTTATTATAGTGTGACCCCTTAGACTCATATATATACCAAGGAGGTCTTGTCATTTGTATCATCCAAGAATTGTTCATTTATGTAATGTAAAGGAAGTTTTCCCTTGAATATGATAATTTTTAATTCATTGATCTACCGCTGCTTCTATTTTGTGTTCTGGTTGTATAACATTTGGCACCAAGCTTTGGATTTTAGGGTTTCGCTGCTTCAAACAGGACATCTTGGAATTTTAGCTATGACATTTTTTATATGAATCTTTAGAAGCTGAAATTTCAACCATGTGGAGTAGAAATATTGATGAAATTCGTGTAGAAATTTAAAATGTTGGTTCACTATATTTTTTGAGATATGGTTCGAAGAAGTTAGGAATTTTGCATGCTCTAGAATTCAATCTCAAATAGGTGACCTAGGTAAAATCATCATAACTTTTGTTTCAAACATCGGATTTGAATTTTGTAAAATGTTAATGAAATTTCATGGACTGTAGTTTCTTGTGTATCAATCTAAGGGATGAAGGTTGAAACAAGGACACGTGGAATACCATATAATTTCACTCTACTAAACTAGTCCATAATCAGGTCATCGCAGGAGATTTGGCATAATTTTATATTGAAGAATCCAATCTTGGTCTAACTTGTGGAGTTGGAAAGAAGACTCAAAGTGCTACCATAGGACCAAATTTAAGACCTTGGAGGGCTGAAATTACAGAGATATAATAGTTTCGAGATCAAGCTCCCAAAAACAAGAAAAAAGGTGTGTATTTTTTAAATTTTCATAACTTTTGTGATTCAAAGGGCATAGTGAAGAATATATATCATTATTTCCAATATACCTCATAAAAAAAATGGATACACCCAGTAAGAAACTGGAAATATCGAATATTATGCATGAATAAGAGGAATAAGAGGAAGAAATACAATATGATATATCGAAATTACGAGATCAAGTGCAACAAATTTCACTCTCACAAAGAGTAACCAAAAATGAATTGGAAGTGATGATGAATGTTAACATGGATGGTTTAGAATAAAAAATAAAAAGGGACATGGAAGGTTTGAAGGATGGTTTAGAAACAAAAATGGAAGGTTTGAAGGATGGTTTAGAAACAAAAATGGAAGGTTTGAAGGATGGTTTAAAAGCATAAATGGAAGGTTTGACAAAGTTTCTACAAGAAATGCTTCCTAATGGCAACAAGGTATTCCATGAAACTCATGATGAGAATAAAATGAATGTTAATCATGATTTTAGAGACTCTAACTTTGGGTTGAAGACCAACCACATTCCAAAGATTGATATGAGGAAGTTTGATGGAAAGGATTCAGTAACATGGATACTATAGATGGAGCAATATTTTGATCTACATGATGTGCAACCCTCACAAAACGTAGATATTGCATTTTTATTTTTAGAACCCAATTAGTTTGTATGGTATCGATGGCTTTGTTCTCATAAACCACTTGTCACTTTTACGGAGGAAATGATAACACACTATGAGGACACATTTCAAACAAAAGGGTTTAATGGCGAAGCACATTAAGGACTTCCAAAAATTGAATATCAGGGTAACTGATATTCCATAGGAGCATAGGATGGATGTATTCATAGGGAATTTAAAGGATAACATCCAACGTGAGGTTACCATTTGGAAACTTGATTCATTAGAGAAGGAATTCAGGGTGGCAATAAAATTTGAAAGAAAAATTATGGAAACAATGAATTCTACCACTCACAATTATAAAGATGGAAGTGTTTGCACTCCTAGTCTTCCACAACATACGAGATTGACACCACAATAATTGGAGGAAAAAAGAGAAAAAGGGCTTTGTTATAGTTGTGATAGAAAATACAGTGAAGGTCATAAGTGTACAAAGAATAAATTATTTTTCATAGATTTTGAAGAGGAGGAAGAAAAGGAACAAGAAACATCAAAAGAAGAGGATGTACACCAGGAACCAATGATAGAGAAAGAAGAAATGAATATGATCATATCTTGCAATGAATTAGTGGGAATTACCACTCCTCAAACTCTCAAGATAAAAGGATATATTAACAAGGAAAAGGTAACAATGTTGATTGATTCGGGTAGTACCCATAATTTTATTCATTGTAAGATAGCCAAGGAACTGAACTGCTTTCTATATCCAACACCAGAGTGTCAAGTGATGGTTGCAAATCGAGGAACTATAAATTTCTCTAAAAAGTTCCATAATATCAAGATAACCATGGGGGAATATCTACTGAATAGTCCAATGCTTTCCATTCCAATGGGTGGTGTTGATGTTGTACTAGGAGTCTAATGGTTACAATCTTTGGGGACAATAGATTTTAATTTTCAAGAACTTTTCTTGAATTTTTTTTGGAAAGGAAATGAAATTGAATTAAGGGGTATTGTAGGGAAACCATGTAATATAATCAGCTCTAATGGTATGAAAAATATTTTAAAGAAAGAACAATGGGTGTAATTTCACAATTATGCTCATTAGAGGCTCAAATATCGAAATCATTTATTTCTCTAGTTCTCCAAAAATTCCTGGACAATCATTCCAATTTATTTGAGACTCCAAGAGACCCCCCACCTATTCGTGATTATGATCATGCTATTCACTTGATTCTAGGAATTTTTCCTCCAAACATCAGGGCTTACAAATATCCCTAGAGGCCAATATAATTCAATGTATGGTTGCAGAAATGTTAGAGGTCGATATAATTCAATGTAGTAAACATTCTTTCTCTACTCCAGTATTGTTGGTGCACAAGAAGGGTGGATCATGGCATATGTGTCTAGATTATAGGGAGATCAAAAAGCTCACTATTAAAGATAAATTTCCTATTCCTCTCATTGATGAATTATTGGATGAACTACATGGAGAAGTTTACTTGACCAAGATAGATATTCGTTCAAGATATCATCAAATTAGAATGAATACTGGAGACATTCTAAAAAAAACATTCAGAACTCGTAAAGGTCATTATGAATTTTTGGTCATGTATTTTGGCCTTACTAATGCACCTTCCACATTTCAAGGTTTGATGAATTCCATTTTCAAACCGTTCCTTAGAAAATTTGTGTTAGTGTTTTTTGATGATATACTAATCTATAACAAGTCTTGGAAGGATCACATTCAACATGTTGATAGGGTGCTCAAACTATTGGAGGAGAAACAATTATATGCAAAAACCTCCAAATGTCTCTTTGGAGTACAAGAGGTGGAATATTTGGGTCATATTGTATCTCATGAGGGTGTTAAAGTAGACCCTAACAAAATTAAAGACATTAAGGAATGGAAAATACCCACAACCCTGAAGCGTCTTCGAGGATTTATTGGGTTGATAGGGTATTATCACAAGTTTGTTAATATTTATGGGAGAATATAAGTGCCTCTAACAATGTTACTCAAGAAAGGTGCAATTTCTTGGACTCCAAAAACAACTAAGGCCTTTGAACATCTTAAAGAGAAAATGTGCCAAGCACTGGTCTTATCTACACCAAACTTCACAAAAACCTTTATTTTGGAATGTGATGCCTCAGGAAATGGAATTTGTGTTGTTTTAATGCAAGAAGGAAGACCCATTTCTTTGAAAGTCATCCAATCAAGGGAAAGTATTTACACAAACCTATTTATGAGAAGGAAATGTTGGCAATACTACATGCACTAAAGCAATGATGATCTTACCTAATGGGAAGACACTTGGAATTTTACATTGCTGGCCGGTGGAATTTTACATTGCCTTCCTGGACATTATTGGTCTGAGTCTCCTTGCAGTTATTGAGGAAAGCCAGGCCTTGGGCCGCATATATGCTCCCCTCAATTTCACCCACATCACTCTCATTCCTAAATCCGACTCCCCTGCATCTTTCAATGACTTCTGCCCCATCTCACTCTGCAACTGTCTCTACAAAATTATAGCCAAGATCATAGCCAATCGCATAAAGCCTATCCCTTCTGATCATATCTCTTAGGAACAATTCACTTTCCTTCATCACCGCCATATACATGAAGCCATTGGCTTGGCCCAGGAAGCCCTCCACTCCATCAAACTTAAAAAGCTTAAAGAGATGGCTCTCAAAATAGACTTATCAAAATCATTTGATAAAGTTAACTGGTTATACCTCAGAATGATCCTCATATATCTAGGCTTCCCACTAGGGCTCATAAGCTAGATTATGGGTTGTATTACATATGTTTCCTTTGCAATTCTCATCAATGGGTCTACTTCCCATCCCTTTCAGGCGAAAAGGGGTTTAAGACAGGGCTGCCCCCTATCCCCACTTCTCTTCCTCCTAGTGATGGAAGGTCTAAGAAAATTGATAGACTCGAAGAAGCAATCGGGCATCCTCAGGGGTTTAAAGATTACTGAACATTTCACTTTGACCCATCTCCTCTTTGTGGACGACATACTCATCCTCCTCAGTGGAAGTGTACAGGACATTATGTCCATGAAAGAGTCTTTAAAGCTCTTCTGTAAACCTACAGGGATGGAAATCAACAAGGACAAGTCCTTTATCTCTTTCTCAGAGTGCTCACAGTAGGAAACTAAACTCTCGCTTCAACATTTTTCCTTTAAAGTCATGGATTTTCAAAATGGCCTGAAGTACCTGGGATTTAGACTCAAACCAGATGGCTATAAAATAGCTGATTGGATCTGGCTTATCACTAAGGTGGAAAAAATAATCAATATTTGGTGTCATCACTTCCTATCTAGGGTGGGAAGACTAATTCTTATCAAAGCCGTATTAGAAGCCACCCCTGTTTTTTGGATGTCATTGGCATGGATACCCATGGGGATACTTAATAGATTACAAAGAGTGTGCAGTCACTTCCTTTGGAAGGGGCAGAAGGAGGGAAAGCCATTTGCCTAGGTTAAGTGGAGCAAAATTGCCATGCCCAAAAAATGGGGAGGTTGGGGTCTAAAGTAGCTCCCGGCCTTTGCACAAGCGCTGGCTACAAAACAGGGATGGCTATTACTAAAACACAAGAGTCTTTGGTCAGAGGTGGTTTCCCATAAGTATATCTGGCCAAATACCATTTTGGATTGGATCAAGCGCCCCTCCTAGAGGAGAAAAGGAATCTCTGTTATTTGGAGGGCTATACTAAATACTCTTCCCATCATCAAAGGAGGGCTCATCTAGAAAATTGGTAATGGTGCCTCAGTTCGCATTGGGATTGACCCCTAGGCTGGCAGTGGGAACTCATATCAACTCCCACTAGAGCTGATCACCCACTTAAGCAATTTAGGCATTCAATACATCTTGCATCTTGGAGATCACCGCAATACCACTTTTCTTTCACAAGCTTGGCTCTCTGGAGTGGATTGGAACATCCCGAGGCATTGGGAAAGAATTTGGAACAATTATAAACAAGCCCTCATTAAAAGCCATGTCAGACTACAGGATGTTGAGGACGAGTTGATATGGGGTCACTCCAAAAAGGGATATTACTCCTCTAAGCATGGCTATGACATCATTCTAGTAGAGACAAAACTAGATAGAATGAAAAGCTGGTGGCCACTTATCTAGAAATTGAAAGCCCCCCTGCGCACAAGACTATTGATGTGGAACATTCTCGAAGACAAAACACCTACAGGAACAAATTTAAGGAAGAGGGCCTACACTGGTCCGTCATCGTGTGTCCTTTGTAAACAGGAGGAGGAATTGACTCATCACCTATTTCATACCTGCCCTAAGACGAATATGATCTGGACGCAAGTTCTGATATCACTCAACATAAACCAAACTTGGCATGGAACTGATATTTCTTGTGCTTGGGACAGCTAGTGGGGTGAAGCAAGTGATACAAAATTAAGAAATCTACCACTCCCAGTCTTCTAGCACATCTAGTTAGGTCACAACTGTATCATCTTCAAAGACAAGCCTATTCTCTAGACCCTGATTATTCCCAAAATTTTCTCGGGGTATGTGGAAATCCCAACCAAAGAAAACTTTAGTAGACCCATAACTCTCTACCCGGAACATATTGACAAAACTCGGCCCTGGCCATATTTTTATGGGGTTGCACGAGCCCAGGGCTGCGAGGGTGGCATACTCTTACACCTCATAGACTCACACTACTTTTAGATTTGCATGGACCTTGGAGAAGGCACAAACAACTTCGCTGAACTGATTTCCCTTCAACACCTGATTTACTTTGTTATACTAAAACAGTGCAGATACATTCACATTTTTGGGGACTCCAAGAATGTGATAAACTGGTTTAACAATGCAGCAACATGCCATGCATTTTCTCTAAGATCTATTATGGATGAAATTGTTTTTTTCAAAACACATTTTGACCATATATCTTGCTCTCACATCTATAGGGAGTGTAATGAAAGTGCGGACAGGCTTTCGAAAGAGGCAACGAATCATCCTCGAGGGGAATGGCTGATCATTGAACACACTCCAGAAAGAAGCTACCAGTATTTCCACAGGCCATACATAGATGAGGAACTTCGGAGGGGGGACATCCCCTAGTTAAATTATCAGCGGTTTTTTATCTCAGTATCTATTTTTGTAAAAATGTAATTAACAGTTTTTGGTATTTTCCAAACAGCTCATCACCGTCTGTGTGACATTTTGGTTATGTAATTAAACAATAGTTATGTTTGGCCCCACGGGGTCTACTCAATTATTTATTTTTTGAATTACAATCAGTTGACTAAGGTCACAGTTTGCACATGATCAAGGGCATCTACAACATGCAATTTCAACAATTAATGGAATTATGATATTTTCTCCCCGGGAAAAAAAAATAGATCATGATAGTCTTAAATACTTTTTGGAACAAAGATTATCTTCAGAAGAGAAACAAAAATGGGTCACAAATATGTTGGGTTATGACTTTGAAATAATCTACAAAAAAGGGAAGAAAAATGTTATTGTGGATGCACTCCCAAGAAAGGATAAGGATGTGGAAGTAATTCTCTATGTCATTACCATTATCCAATCTGATTGAATAAATGAAGCAATGGATAAATGGAAGAATGACGAATAGGTGTGGACACTTTTTCAAAAGTTGCAAAAAGATCTTAGTACATCAAATACATTTATCTGGAAAAATGATTCATTATGGTTAAAAGATCACTTATATCTTTGTAATATTCCCAACTCAAACAAAAGATTCTTTTGGAATTGCACACCTCCCCCTTAGGAGGGCGCTCGGGATTTTTAAAAACTTATGACAAGGTCAAGAAGGAATTTTTTTGGGATGGTCTTCAATCTAATATTCAAAAGTTTGTTGCAGAATGTTTGGTTTTCCAATAAAATAAAGTTGATACAATTAAGACCCCAGGTCTATTACAACCTTTAGCCATTCCAAGTCATCATTGGGAGGAGGTATCCATGGATTTTATCACAATTTTACCCAATTTGGAAGGAAAGAGTGTTATCATGGTGGTAGTTGGTAAAATTACCACATATACCCAATTTTGAAGGAACGAGTGTTATCATGGTGGTAGTTGATAAACTTACCAAGTATGCACACCCTTCTACATTATCTCGCCCTTTTAAATCTAGTACAGTTGCTACTACATTTATGGAAACAATTCAAAAGCTACATGGAAACCCAAAGATTATTGTAAGTGACAGAGATCCCATTTTCATTGGACTTTTTTGGATGGAATTATTTTCTTGTCTTGGTACTCAATTAACACATAGCTCATCTTATCATCCTCAATCTGATGGGAAAAATTAGATAGTGAAAAAATGTTTGGAATTATATATTTGTTGCTTTGTATCTGATAAACAAACACAATGGGTCAAGTTATTACCTATGGCTAAATGGTGGTATAACACTTCCTTCTATACTGCAACAAAAAATGACCCTATTTATGGCATTTTATGGATATCATCCATCATCCATAACATCATCTTTAAGAAAAAATTCTAAGGTTCACATAAAGCATCAACAACAAGTTATCCAACTCTTAAAGGACAACCTCACTCTAGCACAAAATCTAATGAAAAAACAGTCAAATCAACATCGCAGTGAAATAAGTTTTGATGTAGGCGACTGGGTATTTTTAAGGCTACAACCATACAAACAAATGTCTCTCAATCAAGCTAAGAAAGAAAATAAATTATCGTTCAATGATCCTTAAAAAGTGTTGCAAAATATTGGTACTATGGCATACAAATTGGAGTTTCATGCATCTTCCCGAGTACACCCAATTTTCCATGTTTCGTGCTTAAAGAAGGTTATCGGTGACAAGCTCCCAATTCAAACACTATTGCCATAATTTGAAAAAGAAGGAAAAATTATGTTGGATCCTAAAGCAAGCATGAAAACAAGAAACTGACAGCTACGGAATTGATCAATTTCAAAGTATCTCATTAAGTGGAAGAACTTACCTGTTGAATATTCCACGCGGTAGGATGAGCATTTTATACAGAAGCATCCAGAACTACTCAAAAGTTTAGGACAACACTTTTTTGAAGGAGAGGTGCATTTTAGGTCCCTATATTACTAGTGTAGCCCCCTTATTGTTATTATTAGAGTAGCCCACTATTATTATTGGTGTGCTCATGTATACCCCATATTGTTATTATTGTGCCCCACACAAGCCCACTGTTGTTATTATTGCGCCCTTAAATTATTATTGTTATGTAGGCTCTGATTATATTGTGACCCCTTAGACTTCTATATATATCAAGGAGGTATTTTCATTTGTATCATCCAAGAATTGTTAATTTATGTAATGTAAAGGAGGTTTCCCCCTCAAAGAGGCTAATTTTTAAGTCATTGATCTATATTTTATTTTGTTTTGTGAGCTGGTTGCATAACAAGGGATTTGCCAGTAGCTGATGATTAAAGTGAGAAAGCAATAAAATCTCCTAGAGTCGAGCAACAGGATTAGAGGAAACAGAGCAGGAGTACTATCGTCAGTACAAGAACTTGCTCAGGTGCATGTGTTCCTAACACTTCATAGAATATGGAGCAATAGATGCAACGTATCAGGGAGATGCATTAGGAGGACATAGAGGTGGATTTTCATAACTCTACAATTGGTAGGAGGAAACGTGAGGTTCAAAAGACACTTAAGGATTCTCAAAACTTTGTGAGAATCCTAGGATGGGCAGGAGAGAGTGTAGACAACTAGATAGGTACATTGGCCACATGGAATTAGTTAGTCAATTAGTTAATCACAAGCCTTCAAAATATCAGGAGGCCGCACAATACCAGGTGTGGCAAGATGTTATGGTTGAAGAGCACACCTCAATCATGTGGAATGATGTGTGGGAGGTTGTGCCCAGAATGACAGATATAGTGGTGCTTGGATCACACTTTGTCTTTAAGATCAAGCAAGGTGTAAATGGTAGCATTAAAAAATACAAGGTGAGGCTTGTGGCCAAGGAGTTATCTCAGAAGGAGGAATTCACTATGAGGATGCATTCTCTCTTTTGTCTTGGTATATTTTTATCAGGGTCATGATCTAATTAGTAGCATAGATGGGATGGAAGATCCATCATATGGATTCCAAGACAAGGTTCCTTAATGGTGAGTTGGAGGAGGAAGTGTACATTGAACAATCAGATGGATTCATAGCACACAATAGAGAGACCCACATGTGCAGGTTGAAGATAGAATTATATAGGCTTAAGCAGGCTCCCAGGGTGTGGTATAAGTGTATTGACAAGTATTTACAGAGCATGGGATTAATGAAGAGTGAGGTGGATGCTAATCTCTACTACTTGGTGGTTGGGGGTGAGATTTTCATTCTTGTCTTGTATATGGATGACTTGTTCCTTACAGGTTTACTAGTACTCATAGAGAAGCACAAAAGGAATTTTGCAACAAAGTTAGAGATGAAGGACTTGGGGTTCATGCACTACTTTCTAGGCATGGAGGTGTGGCAAACAAATGGGGATATTTTCCTTGGACAAGGGAAATACTGCATCGAGATCATGAGGAAGTTTTGGATGGAGAATTGTAGAGCCATGTCTAAACCCATGATCATGGATTGGAGGAAGGTAGAAGCTTCGACAGGGAAGGATGTGGGCCCCACCTTGTACAAGAAGTTAATAGGATCTCTCATGTATTTAGTCAACACTAGACTAGATATATCGTATGTAGTAAATTCTCTTAGTCGGTGCAAGGTGGAACCGAAGAGAGTGCATTGGAAAACAACTAAACATGTGCTGAGATATTTGTGTGGCATTTGAGTATGGGATTAGGTATGCTCGAGGTGATGGTGTCAAGTTGGTGGGCTATACTGATGTAAACTGGGTGGGTAATACAATGGATTAGAAAATCACTTCAAGATGCTGCTTCGACATGGGATCAATAGTTGTCTCTTGGTATAGTTGGAAACAGAAGCTTGTGGCACTAAGTTCTATAGAGTCAGAGTACATAGCAGCAAGCATGGTTACATGTGAGGCCATATGGCTTTGAAAGCTGCTAGTAGCATTGTTTGGTCAGAGGGTTGAGATGACAATGATACACTGTGACAACTAGAGCTGCATTAGGTTAAATGAGAATCTAGTATTTCATGATAGGTTCAAGCATATAGATATAAAGTACCACTTCATCGGGGATTGTGCATAGTGCAAGATTTTTTAGTACAATATATACCTACAGATAAGCAAGTTGTAGTCATTCTAATGAAGGCATTAGGGAAGGTGAGATTCATCTTCTTAAGAGACAAGTTGGATGTTATGCAGAACACCTTCCTCGTTAAGAGGGAGTGTTAGTTTATGTATCTTGGATGGGTATTTTAGTTTCAGATGGTGTCCATGAGGCTAAAGAACATAATGGATTAATTTTCTCCAATACCCAGAAAAAGTGTCTAAGGGAAAGTACCTTAATTAGAGTTAATTAGCCAGTTTATTAATTTTCCTAAGTCTTAGGGAAATGGCTTAATTATTCAAGATTAATTGAGGTAAATTGATTTTCCTCTAGTGACTTCTAGAAAAATCATTTGGAGGGGTCAAGATGATCATAACCGTTGATTGAGATTAGATCATGGTCATTGATTACTCAACGAGAGATTATAAGAGGAAATCAATGGGAATTTGGAGAACACATCAAAGACACAAATTCACAGTGACAACAAGGGCACAGTGATAGCATGAAGGAAACAAAGCAGTGAGGAATCAACAGTGATTGAGTAGAAGATTTATGGAGAGAATTTCTTTATCGGTTTCTTCTAGTTTCTAAAATACAGAGGGAGACAATTTTACAGTTTCATTTGTCTGTAGAAGGCTGAAATTATTCTGGTGCACAAGGGTTTCAGGGAGATTGAGTCTGCATTCAAACGTGCGGGAGAAATAGGCATTTATGAGGTTTATTTCTTCCAAGTAAGGTCGAGAGGTTAGGCCGATTTTAGTCGTCGAAGAGCGTTGATTTTGCGAAAGGCCATGAGGTTGAATTTCCTTTAACCAAGGTTGCATGTGTGAGGCTATATGCACTTGCATAGGGAGGCTGGATTATTTTAGGAGGGTTGAGTTATCTTGCAAAAGGAGGTCAGGTTCCTTATAGGTATTTTTATGTGTTGGGATCTAGAGAAAAATAATTACCATAGCTTTGCCAGTTTACAGTAAGCAGTTGTAATTTTCAAACATAGATTTTGTTGAATAATAGTAATGAAAATCCTCATAAGTTGTGGTGATTTTCCCCACACTGGTATTCTTCCAAGAAAATTTGTCCAAATGTATTGGTGTTCTTTATTTGTGTGTGTGTGTGTGCAATATATTTTCAGTTCCTATAGTTTATTTATTTTCAGTGAAGTTGCAGTAGTGTTTTATTCGGTATTTGTCGCATACTAATTGCATGAGACAAATAATCAAATTTAATAGCATAATAATAACCAGTAACTGCAATAGTATTAAAATTTCACACTAAGTTCAGGGGTGAGGTCATGCTGAGAATGACCCAAGGGAGTAGTGATTACTTTCAGCAATGCAAAAAGCAAGAGATATGACAGACTAGCATAGTCAAAGACTAAGAGCCCCTCATAAATAATTATGTCGAGATAAAGGAAGGTCACAAACCCATGGTTATGATGCCACTAGTAGACACAGGCAAATGGCAAATTTAGATAAATGTGTGATGAATTTAATTATAGTGATACACATGTGAGTACAATATTTTGGAAGGAGTGTGGGGTTAATGCAACATTCACTCTTCGGACAAGGGTGATGGGGTTTCCTTGTTGAGCAATGGGGTTGTAATTCTCCACCATCCTTTGGCATGAATTGGACTTGCAAAAAATGAACTTCATGATTTTAGAGATATGGGAAATGATGTTTGAATATCACTTTAAGAAATGGGTGGAGGAATGTTCTGCAATTTGAGGGATCCTTCAATTGTAGAGTCTTGTGTCTGACATTTCAATTCAATATTTTAGTAAATTTCCTCTCAAGGGTTTAATTTATGATACTTAATGGCATTTATAGGTCCTAATGGGTTTTTATTTTATTTTATATAGGGATCTAGGGCTATAATTGGAATGAATTATTCTCCATGGATTTGATAGGGTGTTGTGGTGTTTGCATCTACAATTAGACTCTCCATGTCTTAGATTGGGGATATCTTAATTAGGCTCTTTGTTTTCTTTCTTGGGATATTGTTTGTCCTTTGGGGGCCTGGGCAAAATGATGGGGTCAAGATGATTCTCCCCCAAGTGTTTCCCTAGATTCTCCTTCCGTCTTGGCCCTCTAAGGAGACCCTTTCTATTCTAGTGTAGACAGTGCTATCTTTGGATTTGGAAATTCTTCTCTTGATTTATTAGGTTTTGTCTTGGAGCTTGGGGTTTTTTTGTCTCTTTCCTTATGGCTTCTTTACTCCTTTATGTTGGTTTAGTGGTGTAGCACTATTCTTTCTAAACTACCTTTTCATGGTTAAAAAAGCAATGGTTTCAACTGTAAAATTGAGCATAGTAGTGGTGGTTTCAAATGCCACTTTTTCTTGCAGATCATTTGGGTCTCTTCTATGACGCAATATCAAATGGGCTTGTTAACAGTGTTGGACCCGCCAACATGTAAGGGGATCTCCCCGATAAGAATTCCCAATTAGACCTCAGACCATTTGGTGTAGGAGTCCCAACAGTGGGTCGTATGGTAATGCCTTGACTGCGATTTCGCACAGAGGCAAGTAAGATAACTCTGTCAGTAGAAAGGGTGTGACCGCTGCAGTGAGTCAAGGAAGGTGCATGAGAGGTTCTAACACAGGTGGGTTGAGATGAGTGTGCCCCTTGGCAACCTGTAAGTGTACTCAGCTGGGAAGGGAACACACGAGCGAAGATGCATCACAAGCTGGAAAGCAGGTCAATCTAACAATCCAAAGTGATGGTTAAACCAACAACACATCTGCAACAAGATTCATATAATTGCATACAAAAGTGTTCATACACAACTACGTAAGTTAAACAACATACATTATTACAGCAACTGGAATAGTCCAACTACAATAACAACATATGCATGAAAACATGTTGCCTCTTATTATATAAAGAAGTGTAAGTTCCAATCATACAATACATCCATGTAAACCCACTAGCCCCAAAAGTGGAATGTTACAATAACATCTGCCTGCTCCTCCAAAGAGATGAACTAGCTCCATGCAGTGGAGAAGCCAAGGCACATTACAATATTGTCCAAGCTCTTTCCAAGATAGTCTTATCAGAAGCTTGCTGACCAAAATCCCTTACAATGAGGGACTATTTATAGCAAAGGCTTGGGTGACCCTTGACATTCCCCTTTGTCACAGTTCAACTACCCTCATGACACTTCACCTACTCTATGACTGTTACATCTAACTATTGACACTTGACTTACACTTGACATGACTCAACATTACAATGCACATGTACTCATGTGAGACAACATGGCTTGAGCAAGCCATGCAAGACATCACTGACACTCAATCCGTTTTGATGAGACCAACTCTTTGACATGCTTGTGGTGGTGAAGGTGGTGAGTTTATGCCAATCTTGGTCATCCATGATGGTTTGCATGCACCTCATGGTGACATCTTGCTGAAGCGAACTCTTGCCTCCGTTGCAACCAGTGCATTGGTTTGGCCCCTTCATCCAACTCGTCTTCTAACATGTGCATGGTCTTCTTGAGTGTGGCTGAACCGACAACACACGGTTGCATAGTGTCCGTGTTGATCTTCAAGTGTGTGTTGGTGGTCATGCACATCAACTTGTCGAAGTACATGTTCAGCTCTAGTTGTACTTGCTTCTTATCTTTGTATTGGTGAGTTTGTTGAATGGGTTGGATTGCATGTGTGCGCCCAATGACATGCATGTCACCGAATCCCTTGCATGTGATCAACAACACTACTCACCATGTCTACTCTGTGTCAGCTGCGAGGATGGATCTTTAACTTGTACGGGCACGGTTTCATCTGTGAGTGCATGTTGCACCCACTATTGTTCCTGCTTCTATTGCAATTCATTCGTTTGTCTATGCAGCTTCATGTTCTTCCTGAGTTGTTGATTCATCACATGCAACTCCTTCTCTATTCCATTCTCTATCTTCACGCGATCTTCATGTTGCGCCATCACCTCATAGCATGAGTCTCCAAATTTAATTTCATTATCATTGGATCTGCTTGATCTTGCAACTTTGTTTTACCTCTGTATTTTCAACAACCTTCCTCTTGCATTCATTGCATTCACTACATTCACTGCATTCACTATGTTTATTGTATTCATTGCATTCATTGTGTTCGCTGCATTCATTTCGTTCGTTGTATTCACTGCATTTGTTGCATTCGGTGCATTCGCTGCGTTCGGTATGCTACCTTTAGTTGATGTTCATGATGCTGATTATTGTGATATCTTGATGTTCTTGTCTACGAACAACTTGATATCTCCGTGAGTAGGCAAGCTCATATACATTTAATCGACTGCATTTCCAGGTGTGCTTTGAATGGTGTTCTTCATCTCTGCTCTCTTGGAAACCATGTACCTACACTACTGAGAGGCAAATGAACACCTGCAATACCTGGAGACATGGAAACACTCATGGCAAGCAATCTGTCAGTCGAAAACCAAAATGAACTTGAGAACTAACTTGCAACATACCTGTGTGACTGATCATGAAGGTTACGCAATTTTGGCCGAGAGGTCGAGAGACTGACTGCCAAGACTGCACAAGGCACATTCTGGGCTGCTGGGAGACTGATTGATTGTTGGAACTACACAATGCACAGTCCAGTCTGGCTGTTGACTGCTAGAATTGTGCAATGCACAATCTCAGCTGGAAATGGCTACAGGCTCAATCACTGCATTACACAATTTTCTTAGCCAACTATCACTGTCCCTCAGGAATGTGGAAATCAAACCTGGGGAGTAGATTCTGGGTAGAAATGTGCATTTCTGGAGAGGAAGGCAGAGCCTTTCCTCTCAGGATTGCGCAATGATGTCTAGTGAGGAAAAGTTCGGGCCAAGGTTGCCCAGACTTGTCGACGGGCAACTAAACGTGAATGTGAATGTGAATGCATGTTGATACTAAGTGTAAGCATAAGTGAATGATCATGCATGCAAATGGTGAATGATAGATTCAGAAAATGGAACAACATGCATGTGGGTGAGGCGAGTCGCCGAATCGGCGACCGTTCGCGAAAAACAGTTTCATGCATGCGACAGCAGTGAGATGTTGATGAAAACTGAAACAGTGCTAGGACAAGCTAATATACATGTAAATGACAGCAATCATTCAAATAAATCAAGAAAACAGTACTCATACAAGTGAAAACACAAAAAGCGACAGAAATGCAACACAAGGCATGGGAAGCGGGCTTACCCCAAAATAGCTAAGCTGAATGTGTTGACTACTCCTAGATGTGATGTGGGATGTCAGAGCTGCAAGGTTGATGTGAGGAATGAGATTTGTAGCATCTGATTGATGAGTTTTGATAACATCGAGGTTGTGACGCGCATGCCACAAATCTAGGGAAAACAACACTTGGTGGGAGGTTTCTGAAATGATCCTTGCATGTAACCTCGAACTACTAAACATAGATCCCTAAAACATGGGATGTCTTTGCATGTTTCCTTGAGAGAAGCAGCCCATGCATGCAAGTCTATTTTTCTCGGTCCCAGAGGGAACCAGTCAACTCAGTTGCACATGCAAGAGGTTATTCGACTGCTGGGAGAAAATGTGCATTTCTCACTAGGAGTTGGGCTAGCTGCCCAGGAGATTTGTATAATTTATGGGCAAAGCAGCTGACTACTACCTAGATTTGCGCAAATTCTAGGCTGAGCAACCCTGTTGGGAAATTGGGCAATTCCTGTTGGGAGTGTTGGCTGGAAGAATTGCACAATCTTGGAGCCTAGCAAGCTGCCAAACAGGATTGCGCAATTTCTGGAGGGAACGTTGGTTTCCCTCCAAAAATGCGCAATTTTCTTGGGGAATCTGCTCAGCCTGCAGCTGGACTAAGTCTGGGTGAACAACCTGTGAGGGGAATGGATCATGTTGTGATCGACAGGCTACCTTTATGCAAGAAAAACATTGAAGCTTGTGTACTTGACGAAGCAAGACAAGATGTTGCGAAAGGTTGGTAGGGAGGCTCCAAAACAAGCTAAGGCAAAACTTGGGAGGGTGGTTGTAGCTGCTACAACAAGGCTCTAGGCTATTGATTGCATGGAAAATTTTGATTGGGAAAAGGCCCTTGCTTAATTGTAGCAGGGAATAATGCAACTTCAACTTCAACATGATCAAATCGTGTCTTCTTTGACTATTGTCATTGAATAACTAGTAAAACGCATGGTTAAAATACATGGTATTCATGATGAGTTAGTAGCTCTTTGTTAACAATTGTTGGATCTTCAATTTCTTTTGGATAGGTCCCTTGAGGTGATTCCTCTATAGTGACCTCCTATTTTCCAACTATGGGGCATCTTATAGATTTGAATATTTCTCCTTTTGATGAGTCTAATCAGGGCACTATTGTTCTCCCTCCTTCTTCTAACATTTAGAATGCAATTTAAATGTATTGATTTCTAAGGGATTTTTTGGAGAGATTATACTTTGAAGTTTATTGTATTTGTCATGTATACAAATAGAGAACTTTGGATGTGGATGCTTGAAACTCAAGGAGAGAAAAACTCTAATTTTGTAATTTTGATGTATGGTCATGTCTCCAAACAAAAAATTTCTCATTAATATAAGAATTCTCAATTTTGGTTTAAAAAAAGGAAAAGAATATATTCAAATTTAAAAATAATGTTGTCTAACTATGAGATGTTTTGGATATTTTGGTCAGAATGCATTGATTTTTTTATCAAATCATTATTTTTGTTATTTAAATCAGGTTTTTGAATGTATATATGAATCCATCACCCTGAAACACATCTGGCACCCAGATTATGGAGAGTTCACAACTCAAAATTGTGATTCCAACGAATCCCTATCATATTTGAGGAAATTTTGAGCAAAAAATATGCCAAAAAAACCCTCCAATAATTCTAACGGATAGCCTACGAGTTTAAAAATATTTTAGAAATCATATAAAATTATTGATTTTTTTTTTGGTGGGAAGTTAAATTGTGTTTGAAAAATCAACATATTTCCATATAAGACTAACATCTAGCAATTTCTCACAACCAAATATAAATCAATCAGTATATTGGTGTTTTATGTGATTAAAACCTTCAAAAAGGGAATTGTTTCATGGCCCCACCAAACACGATTATTTGAGGCAATATATTAATGCCAAAAAAAATATTGTGCACAAAAAAAAAAATTCATAGTTAATCTTTAGTAAATGGTGCTTCATGTTCTTTATGCTCTTCAAATAGAGATTATGTACATATAGTGCTGTGTGTGGAGTATGATTGTTCAAAGGTCTTTGTTTCAGCATGATGTATACCCCAGGAAGTCTTGTACACCCCTCCATGCGGGGGGTACTTGTCCCCCCCGCGGGGGTCCGGGGGGGCCGATCCTCCCCCCCCCCCCCCCCGCTGGGGGGTCCGGGGGCCAATGGTCCCCCGGCAGGGGCTCGGGGGCAGCGCCCCCAAAGCTAAAAGCAAATGTAAAATTGCCTTGTAAAAGTATAGTAATTTCTAGTCAATCTGGGCCGTTCATTAGGCGGATGATCTAACGGTAGAACTTATGTTTAGTTTAGGGTTTTTTGCCCTAGAAGGCAACCCCTCTCTTTGTATGAGGGTATTGTATTTGAGGTTAAGATATAGATGTGTATTCTGTGAGCGAGAAACAGAGAGGTGAGACTGTGAGAGAAAACAGACGATATTACAGCAAATTTGCCGTAGGTTGTGTCTCTTCATTTTGCTGGATAATAGAAAGGAAGGACTGGTTGTTCGGGGTGGACGTAGCCCAAACTGGGTGAACCACATATATCTGTGTCTCTCTTGTTTTGTGCATTTTCTGTGTTTATATTTCTGCAATATTTTATGTGTTCCATTGCTCCGTAATATATAATTTTCTAACATATGGAGTATTAAGCTATATTCATGTTTTTTATTCTCTTTAAATAAACATCATTGGCTAAAAGAGTACTAAGCCACATGTTGTAACTTCTTTTTACTTATGCAATTTATTTCTAAACTGTATAGTTTTAAAAACAATTAAAAAATAAGTTAATTTTATTAGCACTTTGTAATAAAGTCGAGCATATGTTAAAATGTTGGCTTCAATTAGTATAGATGCAAATAATTTCTTCCAATGATTTTGAAATATTTTTGCCAATGAAGTTAACATCCGAGTAGTTTTTAGCACTCTAGATCAAAGCCACTCAAATCAACGATTCAATATTGCAGGACCCCCCCCCCCCCATACTCCCGACATTTAATGCAAGGTGGGAGGGCGGGGGGCGGTTCGCAAATCGGTTTTGTACAAACCACCCACCATGACGTGTCAAATTCTTAAGATTTCTAGGACCCCCCCCCCCGCTCTCAAACCACATAACACCGCTACCCCCCCGGTCTCAAACCACATAACACCACTACCCCCCCCCACCCCCACAAATCACCTTCCACCCACTTTCTCCCACTGCTATTACCTCCGCCATCTTAGCATTTCTACCACCATAACCACCAAAATGACCCTCGTTATTTTTTTGATAAAGTTGGTAAATTAAATATTGTGGTCATTTATTCCATCATGCCAATGTTCCAATACTAAATTAGTGATGCACCAAGCATTAAAGCCAATAAAGGCTATTAAAAATTAATTCTCATAAACCCAATCACCCTTGTTAGTCATATCAGTTTCTTACATTTGTCCAACATATGTAGAATTTATCAGTGATAACAAACTTTCAAATTACGTAGTCGAACATCCCTATCAGTCAGCAAGTTGTTGGGTATTTTTAAATTCCCTATTCTCTTTTTATTTTCCAAATGGCTAGTCAGAAAGGGGAACCTAAGATCTCTGTTGAAAATCCTATGCTTCCCTCTATCCCTAATTTAGATGAATTCCCCCTAGTAGACACCCAGTTCAAAATCATAGAAACTAAGTGTGAATTCAACTTGTATGAGTTACATAATTGGGCATTTCAAAAGTTTGAATATGTTAGTGATGAATTCAACCTTTGGGATGAATTTCCCCCAAACTCATCATTTCCCTTAATTCATTACCTGGTGTGAAAATCATTATCTGCCAAGATAAGAGCCACATTTTCCAAAAATAAAGAAATTATGTTGTCCATAACTCCAGGATCCATTTGTCAGGCCCTTATCAAAACCTCACTTTTCAGCAGAAAGCCCATATCTTTGAGTCATTTTTGCCTGAAGGTTCAGAATTCCCTCGAACAATCAACCATATTCTTCAGCAATGTTTCCCAAAATGTCGAGAGTGTAATTTCTATGGTTTGTTGTCTTTTGGGTCACCAAAGTGATCAATGGGTTGATGAATTCATCCTAGGATTTATGTTAGTATTTTCATCTATTAAAAAACCCTCTGTCATTTTTTATTTTAGCCAAATTATTTTAGATATTATCCATGAACTATTTAGTGCAGAGGGTTCTTTCAAGCATTAATCAGTATTGGTGTATTTATTTTTGTACCAACAGTTTGAAAGATTCAAAATGACTCTCCAAAAGCTTGATTCACAAGGAAACTCAGAGTCTATCATCCACTGGACTTCATTGGTTAGGAGAAATTCAAAAGAATATTCTTATAGTGATTTTGTAAACCAATTTTTATATTTTTCACTGTGTCTCCTTAATAATGACGTAGTTCCAAGAACATTTGTAGACATTAAAAGGATTTTGCATCTCAGTGAATAGTCAAAGGTGAGGGATTGGTACTTATATCAGCATTTTATAGAAATTAGAATTTATGGTTGTGAATTTCCATCATATAAGCTGCTAGTTTTTGCACCCATGAGGATTTTTTCTTTAGAGTTTATAAGAGAGAGGATGAATGTCGATGAAATTCATTTTTTTATGTAGGAAGCAAAAATCCCAATTCAAGTTAAAATCTCAAGTTGGTCCATTCATAGTAAACAGGAGAGTAGAAGACAAAGAGGTTTAGAGTTTATTGAGATATATGACTTTCAAGTTAAGTTTTAGTTGGCCTTATGACCCTTTAGGAGTGATCTCATCAATTAGAAGTGAACATAAATCAACACCCTATATTCATATATCAGAACTTGAAATTTAATAGTATGCAAACCGGGAAGTATGGTAGGAAAATACTTTGCAATAAGTTGAAGAGCAGAGTTTAAGCCAAACAGCATTAGAGACTCCAATATTGAAAGAAAAATATTAAAAGATACCAAGTGAGAGTATGTCCCCTGTTGGGTCAAGTTCTAGATCTGTAGGATTTAAATTTTTCAAAAGAAGAAAAACAATGAATATAGAGGAAGAATTATCAGAAGTTAGAGATATTTAGGTCTCTACAATAGTTAGGTTATCAAGCAAGCTTGTGTTTTCTCTATAGCAAACTAAAGAAATAATTTTTGATACACCTACTTCCCCTTCTTCTAGTCAGCAAAGTATATTTGCTAGGTTCAGGGAAACGAAGAAGAGGAATGAAATGTTAAATACTACTACATATTCTGAGTTTTAGAAGTATACCTCTACCACACAAACCTGACTACTTTCTGTGTTTGACCCTGAAAAAAGGACAATCTCAATTGGCATTTCTTGAGCCAAAGGTTCTGGTTCCTAAAAGTGCAAAGGACTAAAAAACTTCAGTATTTTATTTTGATACTAAAATTTTCATCCAATAGATAAAATTGATCTACACAAACAACTGGAGAAATGATATATTCCTCTTTAACAAGTTCTGCTATGGCAGCCTCAAAGCTACAAGTTTCTCTAAATAATATTCATTCTAAGCTTAAATTAGAAAATATGTCCTCATTAGCAAAATATAGAAAGATAAAGGGCTTAGAAGGTCTTGTAATCAAGTTGGGATTAGATCATAGTGATATTAATGCTACTAAAGAAATTATTAAGAGTAGGAATGCATATATTTAAGCATTAAGAAAGTGACTAAAATTACCAACAATGGAGCATCCTCAAGCTCAAGAAGTTGGGAAATTAGAGAAAGAGAAGGAAAATATGTTACGTATGATTTTTGAGCAGAACATTCAGATTCAAAAAATGGAAGCAGATATGGAAAAACTCTTCAAAGAGAAAGAACAACAAATTATTACAGGAACTTCTACAACAAAGATAGAATCAGCCAGCCAAGAAGCCACTAAATAGTTGTCAAAAGCTATGGGAGATATGTCATTACGAAATGTTGAAATTGAGAAATTAAAGGCATCACTTCAAAGAATGGAAGAAAATAATTAAGGAAGATAATGCATACATCTCAAAAGTACAAAAGAATTTCAATCTTACTAAACAACTTGAAAAATATATGGATGATTCAATCAGTGCACAGACATTATTAGAAGCCAAGGAGAAAATTTGGATTGATATCAATTCAACCATTTTAGAATTGTGGACATCTATTGAAATTATTTTTGAACAGGAACAATTGGTACATAAAGAAAAAGCAACCATAGCAGAGATTAAAGAAGAACTAGACCACAAACCTAGAGAGGCAACAAGGATCATCAAAGTGTTAAACTCAAAAACTAAAGATGAGCTTGAAGACATGGGGATTGAAGACAAGATAGATGCAGTCCTAGAAGTCAGAAAGGTGTTAACAAAAAGGAATTTGATGTTACAACTGAAAATAAATTCCAAAACTTAGAAGCTCAAATCAAAAAGTTCCATAGAATTTTTTCTATCCTTTAGCAAAAAGGACTCCCATCCTTAAGAGATTCTCATAGTCAATTGATTCCATAGGAAAATTACCAATATAAGTTACATGACATAGCAAAAGATAACTTAAAGTTTGCTAAAGTAAAAGGAATCATTGGTGGCAAAGCTTTTCTTGAAGGTTTAGAATATGATTTATTTATTGCTCATGAGGTTTATCATCTTTTTATTACCAAGCCTACTTTTGAAAAATACACAAAGGTGGATGAAGCTTACAGGAGGGTAATCAAGTTTTCATGCCTTGATGATGAGAAGTGGGATAAGTTTCTCGAACTTATTGAGTAAACAGAAAGCATATTTTCAGGTGAAGTTGCAGCGAAGACAGGAGCATAATCAATAAAATCAGCAGAGTCAGATTTCAAGGCAGCAGTTACAAACAACATCCTCAAATATTGTGTTGTTTCCACATAATCAGTTTCAGAATCCCTATTTTGAGTTGTATTAATTGGAAATATCCAAATTATTTTGGATAAAACTTTATTTTTTGTAAAATATTGTATTAAGTTAGATATTTTTGAATTACACTCTATATATACATTGTAATTCGAAGTAAGAAGGGTTGACACTTTGAGGGAGCCAAGAAACACTATTGTATTCTCTGAAATTTCCTTGAAGATAATCAAAGGCTTCTGACTTCAGTTCTAGCAACATTTGTGTTCATGTGAGTTTTTCCTATGTAATCATTTATGTTTTTCATCATATGTTCAAGGTAACATAGGAGTTAGGGTAAGGCTAAGTTAAGGATTGACTTCCCTGAAAACCCGTTGCAAAGTTATAATCATTGTCAAGAATAGCTAATTAAACATGTTATTTAAATTAGTACCTCTGCATCATTAATTTGTTTCCTTTTGTCATCTCTTGAATATATGTGTTAGTTGTAGAAATTTCTCTACACGCTTCTGTTATATCTGATAATTAAGTATCCAGGATGAATTTTTAATCTTCAAATATATTCTTCTTTCATCTATCACAATCAATTGAAGAATTATATGTTGTCAGGATTGAAGATCAGCACTTTGAAAAATATTTGAAGCTTTAGATTGTATAAGTATAAATAGTTTGAATCATTGGTCATCCATTTAAATCAAATCCCACACTTAGATTATTTGGCATAGTTCCCAAGCCTGTAACTGTATTCAAAGATACAACATTAGATTGGCATCGTTGTTGGGGGACATATTTTGAAGTTCATTTCCCTGGGAAAACGATAAGACCTACCTCTTAATGGTGAATAAGAGGCTAGTAGGCTAAAATCCTTCACCTGATGACTTCATAAATTAAATATGGCTTCACACAGGCATACCAGATCTCACTCTGATCCTCAAATTTTCACTCCATTATCAGATCCAGAAATACTTGTACGAGTTGCTTCCCTTAGACATAGACTTGAAGCTTCTACTTCTACTTCTCTCCCACTTGAATCAGTTTCACAGCCTGAGTAGTTTCAATCAGTTCCTATTTCTCTTGATTTATCTGATCTACCACCTAAAGTCTCAGAACTCCTTTCTAAGGGAGTAGATCTGCAATCTTCTTTGTTAGTTCATTAGCTTGAATCCTTTGAGCTTCTTCCTATCTCTCTTTCAGAATCATCTGATACAAAAGCATAACTTGAACTAAAGTTACCTGAGCTTAAGCCTGAAGACTTTATATCCTTTGTTATACATACTTATCCTTCTACTTTTGACAAGCCTGAAGAGGAACTTAAAATCTACACAAATCCTTCAGCTTTTGAAGACCAAGAAAAGATAGTTCCTGAAGTTCAAAAGTTAATTGTCCATACTCAGTTTCCAAAGAAGCCCATAGTTTCAGGCCAGTCATTTTCAAGTAAAACTTTATCTCCTAGACAACCAATTTTACCACAACAAATGGTTGCATTTAGACCAATTGTGACATCTTGGTATGCAACACTAACACTATCATCAACAAATGAAATTCATGATTTCCCTGAAGGATATCTGAAGCATCTGCCTAGATTCAATGGAGAAACAAGACCATCAATAGAAGATCATTTATCTGCATTTCTGGACTTTGCAGATAATATGAACATAGAACATGAAGATGTTTATATGATATTGTTTATCCAATCATTAGAAGGAAATGTTAGGATTTGGTTCAGACAGTTACGAGAAAATTCTATTAATACATGGGCAGAATTAACAACTATCTTCATAAACCAATGGGGAATAAAAAAGGATCTTGTTTATTATCTAATAGAATTTGAAGACCTCAAAAGGAATCCTGGTGAACCAGTTGCAGACTTTATTAAAAGGTTTAATAATATTTACAATAAGATGCCACCAGATTGTAAACCTTCGGTTATTGCAGCTAAGGTTAGATTTTCCAAAGCATTTGACAATGATTTTGCTTTAATGTTGAGAGAAAGGAAATATGAAACCTTAGAAGATATTCAAACCAATTCAATTGAGGTAGAAGCTAATAGAGAAACATTAAGTAAATTGAAAGCAAAGGTAGAAAAAGTAGAGAGGAAATTGAAAGCTAGACAAGAAACTAGTTCATCATCTAAAATGAAGGAAGAGGAAAACAAAATTGATGAGATTACTTCATTATTAAGAAATTTTTCCAATAGAATCTCAAGGATGGAAACTCAACCGAGAACATTTGTTATGCTTTTGACCTGCGATAAATCCAGAATACAAGAAACACGAAGAAATATAGCCCAGAACACAGAATTATCACATGAAATGAGAAAAATTGCAAAGTATTTTATTATTCAAAAACAGATTCAAAGTTCACTTGCCTCTTTGAGGGGGCAACCTCCAGCAGAGAAGAGCTTGATTACAATAAGACTCGATGATCTTTCCCTTACTAACTAAGACTATTTATAGCTAAATGACATCCAACACCCTAACTACTAGTGGTCCCTTGCATAACACTAGTTAACCACTTTATTTATTAATTATGGCCCATTTACAACTAACTGTGGTCCCTTTTCTCTAATGCAGGTCAACCACTTACAATTACTAATATGGGCTTTATTAACTCTCTAACTAAATATGACTTGGACTCAGCCCATTGGGCTTATTACATAAATAAAGGGTTTAGGGTTGGACCCTAACATGCCCTCCCCCATCCAAAGCAGCCTTGTCCTCAAGGATGAAGCTACGGAAACGACTGAAGAATAGTGGTTGGTTCACAGGTCACATCTTCTGGAGAGGTTCCTTTCCACTTGATGAGGACTTCCTTTATCGTGCAACCATGGATATTTCTTTCACAAGTGTCGAGGGCCTATTCTGGTCAGAGCCAAAGTGACCCTTCCTCAAGCAATTAGGGTAGACTTGTTTGAACTCTACAATTGTTCCCCACCAATTTCTTGAGGCATGATACATGGAAGACTGGATGTATTTTTGAAGTTGGTGGCAAGGCTAGTTTGTAGGTGACTTCTCCTATGCGTTGAAGTATCTGATAAGGTCCATAGAATTTTGGTGCCAGTTTCTAACAGCCCTTTTCTTTGAGTGATGTTTTCTTATATGGTTGCAATTGCAAAAACACCTTACCCCTCCTTGAAATGCACACTCGGAATGATGTTGGTTTGCATATTGCTTCATTTGGTTTTGAGCTTGATGTATATTATCTTTGAGATGAGCTATCATGGTGGCACATTTATATAGGAGTTGATCAACTACTTGTACTTTAAAACATCCAAGAATATAGGAAATAGGTGAAGGTGGGAATTGGCCATACATTGCCTCATATGGAGTCATCTTGGTGGCTTCATGATAGTTAGTATTATACCACCATTTAGCTAAAGGTATCCATTGTACCAATTCATGTTGATTTTCTGAAGTGAAGCACCTTAAATATGTCTCCCAACATTTGTTGACTACTTCTGTTTGACCATCGGTTTGGGAATGATAGGTGGTACTTAGTTGGAGTTGAGTGCCTTTTAGCTTGGAAAGTTCTTGCCAAAATTTGCTGTTGAAAGTGAGGTCACGATTAGACACAATGGAAGTCATCATGCCATGCAGTTTGAAGATCTAGTCCAAGAAAACTTGAGCCACCAAAGTGGGGGTAAATGGGTGTGGTAGAGTGCAAAAATGAGCATATTTAAAAAGTTTATCCACAACCACCATGATGACTGATTTGTTTCATGACTTTGGGAGACCAATGATGAAATCCATGGAAACATCCGTCCAAATAGAGGCAGGGAGTGGAAATGGTTGTAAGGTTACCAGTAACTTGATTGTTTCCCCTTTTTTACATTGACACACATCACATTCAGCTAAAAAAGTAAGAATGTTGTTTTTCATGCCAGTCCAAAAGAAAGAACGACATGCACGAGCTTAAGTCTTCTAAAAGTCTGAATTTCATGCAATTAGAGATGAGTGCAACTCGTCTAAAATGTGAGTTTTGAGAGTAGATGTTGGTGATATAATTATTCGATCCTTGTAGTGAAGAATATAATCCTTCCAAGATTAGTTGACTGAGGAATTAGGATCTTCTCTCAATTTATTAATAAGTTGGGAAAGAGAGGGGTGGGAGAACCATTCCTTGCGAGCCTCTTCAATCTAATCTGGTATGGGCAGAGAGATTGATAGCAGGGTTCTCTCATCCTCAAATTAGCGCGATAAAGCATTAGCTACTACATTGTCATGACCTTTCTTGTAAATTATCTCATAATCATATCCCAGCATTTTGGCAAGCCATTTATTTTGTTGTGGCAATGATAAATGTTGCTCCAGAAAATATTTTAGGCTTTGATAGTCCATGCGGATTTTGAAATGCTGCCCTAACAAGTATGGTCACCAGGTGTCTACTACATGTAAGATGGCCATCATTTCTTTCTCATAAGTAGATTGACCCAGATTTTTTCCACTGATTTGTTGGTTGGTGAAAGCCAATGGTCTACCTTCTTGCATTAATACAATGCCAATACTGGTACCAGAAGCATCACATTCAATCACAAAAGATTTGGTGAAGTCTAGTAGGGCCAATAGGGGAGTGGAGGACATGGCCTTCTTGAGAGCGAAGAAGGCCTGTTATGCTGCATCAGTCTAGAGAAATGAATTATTCTTGAGAAGATTAGAGAGGGGTCTAGTAATGCGACCATAATTGTGGAAAAAATTGCGATAGTAGCTAGTGAGACCCAAGAATCCCCTCAAACTCTTCAAGGTTTTTGGTTCGGGCCAATAGAATTGCATTTTCTGAATCTTTTTCAAATCAGCCCTCAGTATATCACGAACCACAATGTGTCCCAAATACTCAACTTCTTCCATGCCAAAAGAGCACTTGGATAATTTGACAAATAATTTGTGATCTCGAAGCAGTTGCAATATCAAGTCTACATGTTGAAGATGTTTGTCCCAAGTTAGGTTGTAGATGAGAATGTCATCAAAGAAGACCAGGACAAATTTTCGGAGAAATGGTTTCAATAGGTGATTCATGAGGCTTTGAAAAGTATATGGATCATTACAGAGAACAAATGGCATGACGGGGAATTCATAATGGCCTTCATGAGTTCGAAAGATAGTCTCGGGAATGTCTACTTCCTTCATGCGTATTTGGTGATAACTCAAGCGAATATCTAGCCTGGTAAAGAATTAAGCACCATGCAGTTCATCAAGAAGACCATTAACAACCAGAATAGGAAAATTTTCCTTGATAGTGAGCTTGTTGAGGGCCCGAAAGTCCAGACACATGCGCCATTCTCCATCTTTCTTTAGAACCATGACCACTAGAGATGAATAAGGACTGATGTTGGGATGAATAACACTGACTTCAAGGAGTTCCTTTATGATTTTTTTCAATTTCATTCTTTTGGGTAAAAGGATATCGATATGGGTAGACATTAAGTGGTTGGGCCCCTAGGACCAAAGGGATGTTATGATCTTGTTCACCCCTAGACAATGGAATCTCTTTAGGCTTTTCAAATATCTGTTGGTGGCGATCTAAGACCTATTGCATCTTAGGATGAATATGAGTAGTGGATTCAATGTCTTGGATGACATTAAATTGGGTGACGACTCCATGATGACCCTTTTTCAAAATCTTGTCCATTCGATATGAGTTGATGATAATAGGAGCACCTTCCTAGATTCCTCGTAATGTATGAATGTGGTCATTCTGATTAAAGCTCATATATAACTCCTCGAAATCCATTGTGATAGGGCCCAGTGTGTGAAGCCATTCAGTACCCAAGACAATGTCGCAACCACCCATTTCAATAGCAAACATGTGGGTCTTTAGGTGGTAGTCTCCCATCTTAAGCTTAATATTTTCAAAATGGCCTTCAAATTTCACGGTCCCCCCATCAATGATAACGAATTGGAAATTAGATGTTTCCTGCACAAAGCAATGAAAATCTTATGTGACTCTCTTATGGATAAAGTTATGAGTGTTGCCCCTATCAACCAATACCACTATTGGTTAATGTTTAATAAAGCCTCAAACTTTTAGAGTTTGAGGTGAAGAAAAACCAACCAAAGCATGTAGTGAGATAACTAGCTCATTTGGCGTAGCTGTGAGATCATTTTTGGGTTGGGTTTCCTCAACTTTGTCCTTGGGAACCTCAAAGGATGGAGCTTCCTCAGGTGAATTATTATCAGTAGCATCAATTTGAAATAATTTTGGTTCCTTGCATTTATGTCCAGGGGAGAACTTGACATCACAATAGTAGCACAATCCTTGTTTTCTTATTTTGGCCATTTTTGTTGGTGACACCTTTTGAACCTTAAGTGTTTGGGTAGGGCCCTGAGCCTGAGTGGTATGTGCCTTAGCGATGAAATTTAGAAGATTGTATTGGGCAGTTAAGGCGATTTCCACCTCTAAGACCATTTTCAGGCATCCAATAAAGTAGCTAGGTGGTGCATCTAGACATGGGCTTGGATGGCTTCTTTAAGGCTAGTGATAAAACACTCCAAGTAGAATTCATCTCCTAGACTGTCAGTTCTAATGGACAATTACTCAAAGGCTGAAATGTAGTCCCTTACTATTCCTATTTGTTGGAGCTTAGTGAGACATCCCAAAAAATTAGATTCTCAGTCAAAGAAATCACATATGGCTTTTGAGAACATGTGCCAAGTTACTCTCCCTGAATAACATTTCTGATGCCACTGCTACCATTTCCATCTCTCTTGGTCCAAGTAAAGGGTTCCCACATGTAGTTTAGTTTGATCTTCATAGATATCATTAAGGGAGAAACATTGTTCCATTTTTGCTACCTATATTGCAGGGTTAGAGCCATCAAATTTGTACATGTACAACTTGGGTGTCTGGTGGTTGGAATGGTGGGGATTTCCATGGAAGTGAATGTGATGGCTAGATTCTCCTTCTATGTGTGCATCAACACTAAGCTCCTCTCAATGATACTTTTGTATAAGTTCTGTTAGATGTGAGAGTTGTGTGTTAATATGGTCCATATTTCCCTTGAACTCTTTGAACCTTTTTTCAAGGTTTTCGATCCTCTCATTAGCCATAACTTGAGATCTGGTACCTAGCATACACCAACCCTGATTAATTACTTAAGAGTAGTCTTCTTGGAAAGAGGGCGAGCTTGAGAGTCTAATGGCGGGGGTCACTTGAAGTCAATTAAAAAAAAAACAAGACAAAACAAAAAACAAAATAAAGAACAAAAAACAAAAAACAAAAAAAAACAAAAAACAAAAAACAAAAAAAAAACAAAAACAAAAACAAAAACAAAAAAACAAAAAACAAAAACAAAAAAAATAAATAACAAAAACAAAAGCAAAAAAATGGGACCGCCGGAAAATTGAGGCTTACAAGTGAATGGTACCACTGCGACCAACTCGTCATCCTGAAGCTTATGGGCTAAGTCTCTTGCAAGAATCCCAGGATGCTATCAAAATACTTTTTTTCTTTTTTCTTTTTTTTTACCCTCTGAAAGGAGTTTTACTCCCCACTAATCAATATTGCAGTGATTGAATTCCAAAAATCTTCCTACTGCCAAATGTCCTGCAAAAATTGGGCCTTGAATGTAGTAATAGAAACCCCAAGGTCTTGGTCCTGCCAAATGTGTTGCGATAATCTGATCTAGACTATGGTAGCCAAAACCCTCACTACATAACAATCTCATCTACACTGTGAAGACCCAAACTATTGAATTTGAGTTGTACGGAGACAGTAGAACCCCAACTGTTGGATCAGATCTGGAAGATAAGGTAGAGGGCGATCTTCAGATAGTCAGGGGAACTATGGTCACAAATCAGTGTCAGGTGCTACAAATCGTAATATCCACAAGGGTCCACCAATAGTACTTGGCCAAATATTTCAAGGCACTAACTAACGAGGATCAACCATACCCTTAGCCATACTACCCGACTACCGTATTCTATGTGCAAGTAATCTCCCTTAGTGTTGTTCTCAATGTACTATAGCAGAAAGATGGCTAGCAGCTTATCTAAGTTGAGGTTTCATGCAAGCCTATGGGGATTTTGATATACCCGAGGGTACATGGAAGTGTAGTCCGTGCGCTACTACTTGAAGGGGTACCCACATGGGTTACAAGGGAGTCCAACAAGCATGCACACCTATTGTAGTTCTTGTGTGCATGCCTCCCCAAATCCACAGGTTTATGCGCTCAATGACAGATCCCATGGTTTAAAGACATTGGAACGCGTCTCAAGCCTAAAAAATATTCTACGAAAATTGGAGGTACAACTAGCCCTTGAAAGTGCTTTGATACCACTTGTTATGCTATTAACCTGCGAGAAATCCAAAATACCAGAAATACGAAGAAATATAGCCCAGAACATTGAATTATCACATGAAATGAGAAAAACTACAAAGTAATTTATGATTCAAAAACAAATTCAAAGTTCACTTGCCTCTTCGAGGGGGCAACCTCCACCAGAGTAGAGCTCGATTACAATAAGATCTTATGATATTTCCCTTACTAACTAAGACTATTTATAGCTAGATGACATCCAACACCCAAACTACTAGTGGTCCCTTGCATAACATGGGTTAACCACTTTATTTATTAACTATGGCCCATTTACAACTAATTGTGGTGTCTTTTCTCTAATGCGGGTCAACCACTTACAATTATTAATATGGTTGAGTCTCTAACTAACTATGACTCAGACTCGGCGGCTTATTACATAAATAAAGGGGTTAGGGTTGGACCCTAACACCATCACAACAAAATGTAAATAGACATCCGGAAAAATACAGAAGACCTTTCCAGCCACAAATCTTACATAGAGAAAGACCAACAAATTTAGCCTCCATTGATTATTGATGATTAGGATCCTGAAGTAATACCAATTGTGACCAATGACATCAATTATTTTGCTGATCAACCATCTGAAAATGTTATTGTCCCTTTCAATCAAATTCATCCTCTTGTTCAAAATGAAGAATCTTCTGAAGTTTCCAAATACCAAGCTTTTTCTGAATTCCTTATTGTCAAGTTAAATAAAATATATGATTTAAGACCCAGACAAGGCCTAGGCAGACCAACTAAAAAGGTTACTTTTGATGTCCCACAAGATAAAGCTACTGAAAATTCATCTGTTCAACCTCAAAATCAGCCTCAAGACCAGTCAACTGCAGAAAAAATTGTGTCTCCTATTTTTAATGTGGAAAAAGAATTAGAAAAGGTTAAGATTCCAATTCCTTTATCTAAACTTTCAAGAAATATAGGTTACAAGCAACAAGTTTCCAAATGGATATAGTCTTCAAGTGTAGATGCTAAAGGAGATGTAATTAGCCTACAAGATGAGAAACCTTCTTATGGTTTTTGGTCCTAGTTTGGATATGATGGATGAAAGTGTTCCACCTTTCTATGTCACTTTAAAATTTCATGACTTTCTTTTGTACAATTGTATGCTAGATTCTAATGCCTCTCATAATTTAATGCCTAAGGTTATTGATGAGCCCCAGAAATGGGTAATTATATGGGCTCATTTAGCCTCCTAACTTAGCTTAATCCACCATTCTCATTATTTTAATGCATGTTTTTGAATATATTTATGCTAATAGAGTGAATTGGGTTAGTCACTTTTCCATGTAGTCTAATAAGTGTTTATTGCAGATTTTTTGGACAATTTTGGACAAGGACCAAGAATTTATGAGCAAAATGGCAGCCAAACTCGAGGAAATAGGGAAGAGGACTTGTAGGAGGGGTGTCTCTTTCATTAATGACCCCTTTCCTTGAATCCTCCATCAGCAACTCAGAGTACAAAGGCCCGCATTGATGATTCCAAGGGGCAGCTGAGCAAGTCAAGTAGGACTGTTGTTATCTTCAATTCTAGGAAGCTGAGTTCCTTAATTTTAGGAGGACTGTTGGGAGTCCTCATTTGTATAAATAATAAGGCTTCGAGCCTCAATAGATTAGCTAATTCTTAGTATATTTTTTCACTTTTATGCAGCCTTGTACTCAGCTCATTTTCGAGCTCTTTTTGAAGACAGTTTATGTGATGTAACTACTATTTTTTTATAAATGAAGATGAAACAGTTTTTGAGCCAGAACTGATCTTTTCCAGAGGGCTGAAGCTCTTGGGTTAGGGCCCAACCCAAGCTTCCCAACACCTTCTTTGTGTATTTATATGTTTTTGCTTTCGTTCATGAGATAATTTCTCTTTTTTAGGTTCATATTGCTTTGTTAAATTAGGTCGCTTTTGATGGTTAGAATAGTTGTTTTTATTTCAAGTTGTTTAAGTAAGTTGTTGCAATGATAGAAAAAGATCCAAAAATGCCAACAGCAGGTCTTGATCTCCTTTCTCCCTTCTTGGGACCATGGTTTGAGGTCAAGGCACTACTGCTGCCACCAAAAACACAGTTTTTGCTCTTCCATGCAACTGCTAGTGTGATCCTTTGATTTGGAAAAGTTGATATTGGTCCATATTTAATTGCTTAGATCATTCCATGTCCTTTTACCATAGTTCTCTCACATGCTTTTCTGTTCATAAGGTATTGTTCAGCATTTTCTAGTTTTAGGTCAGAAATTAGGTTAAGATAGACAAAACTCTATTTTTTTTTCTTGCTTTGGTCAGTTTTGAGAAGTAAATGTGCAGATCTCTTGCAGGACATCCCAACTCATCATTCCTCCATAAAACAGCCAGCACCAACTCACTTCTCCCTAATTTCCCAACTCATTTGCAACATTTCACCAATCTGCCCTAATTTCTGTGTTTTTCCATAAAGCTGCTTTCTTGCCCCTTGAACAAATCCAACCATCTCCTTCATCCCTGATCTTCCTTGACAAGTTATAGACCCCCCAACACCTTCATCCAGCCTTCATTTCCCCTCTCCCATCATTTTTCCACCTTCAAACCTCCAAAAACCACTTTCAGCCTCCTCCTATAGAACCTCTTGTAGATCCCCTGCAGCCTCCTATAGAATTTCTTGTGAGTGATTTTTCTAAGTCTTATTGCAATGCAAGTCTTCAGAAGGGGACTAGGGGCTTATTAGGACCCCTCCACACCTTCCTCACCTTCTACAAAAGCCAACTCCATCTTCCTTTGCCACCAAACCTTTGCACAGCCACAACCAACCAAAACACAAGCATAATAATTCCACATAAAAATGATCAAAAGTACAAAAAGATGATTTCTTCTCATTTCTCTTCAGAAGTAGCTTGAATAAATGCAATTTACCTTTTAAGTAGTCAATGGCGCCCATTTCAGTAATTTCCATCTCTTTTCTTGCAAAAGTAGGGTTAGTGGGTAAACTAGGGCTTGCTAGGGTTTTCTAGGGTTTGCGTTTTATTTCAGTTTTCATTCTCTTTCTGCAAATAGGATAGCCTCTGTAGAGTTGGCTTTCTTCCATCACAATTAAAAGCTTCTTTTGAGAACTCATAGAAGTTGGCTTAAGCTCCTAGCGAACTTGCACCAGCTGATCAAGTGACAGCCTGCAGTAAGAGCTAGTACTTGTGCATACAGCACCATCGCTTCCAAGTTTTTTATGAACTACCGGGTTGATAAAAGTAAAGAAGGAAGCCCCAGGAGTTGCAGCATTATTGCTACAATACTGGAGCTCACCACTCTTTTTGGTGCCATTGCCAGGGAAGCGTCAAAGTATTTTGTGATTACTGCTTTTCTTCTATTTTTTACTGCAACATTCTGCTAAGTAGTTTATTTCATTTCAAATTCTGCAATTTTCATTTCAGCAAGTGTAGATTAGACATTTCCTGCTTTCATTTCAATTCTGCAATTTTCATTTCAGCAAGCGTAGATTAGACATTTCCTGCTTTCATTTCAATTCTGCAATTTCCATTTCAGCAAGTGTAGATTAGGCATTTCTTGCTTTCATTTCAATTCTGCAATTTCCATTTCAGCAAACGTAGATTAGTCATTTCCTGCTTTCATTTCAATTCTAAAATTTCCATTTCAACAAACATAGATTATTCATTTCTTGCTTTCATTTCAATTCTACAATTTCCATTTCAGCAAACTTAGATTATTCATTTCCTGCTTTCATTTCAATTTTGCAATTTCCATTCCAGAAAAGAAGATTAGTCATTTCCTGCTTTCATTTCAATTCTGCAATTTCCATTTAAGCAAGATTCATTTCAATTAGTTGCAATTTAATGTTCAATCCATTTTAGTTTTGCAGGTACAAGTAGAGGAAAAAAAAAAATCACCCAAAAAGAGATTTCCTTTCATGCCTCGTAGGAATAGAGATAATTCAGGAAAAATTTTGCCCAACTCCCCCACTCCTTCACACAGCCAACTGTCAGGAGGAAAGAGTCGATAGTGCGGACACAACCAACCTCCCTAGGAGCCTAAGACTCTCTGTGACAAACAAGACAAACAAGAGCAATCCTTCTCTAAACATGCATTTACCATACGAGAAATCAAGTGTTTAGATCCTACCTGTAGTCCAGCGCTGTTGTAGTAGTCCAGCCTCGCCGATCCGGATGAGCTCCTCCTTCACTTCGAAACCTGCATTCACTAACAATCAAACGATTAAATAGCACTTGATAATCTCATAAAATAAAACATATTTAACATATAGACCAAGGAGTACATGAAACAACTCATAGATAACAAGTTATTGAGAAGAATGGACTCATTTGCATTAATAGGAAACAAAAGGAACAATTACAACCTGAGCCTTGGTGTTGTGCAAGTCCCTCCCAGGGTCCATCAAGAGTTCTCCTTTACTTTGACAAAGCTCACCCACTTCCAAATAGAACAAGCAAAGATGGTAATCTCTCCTCACAAGCTTCTAAATGGGAGTCCTAATTCCAGCAGCATCTACCCTTAGAAATGTTTAGCTTTCAACCTCCCCTCCTTCTGGCCCAATGCCTGTATTTATAGTGTTCAAGAGGAAGTTAATCAGGTCCACCATCAATGGGATAATCCCCTCTTTGGATGGGATAACTCCTCTCTTGATGGGATAAGTTCCTCTTTCATAGGGGTACATGAACCATCTGGAGGCGCTCAATACACGTCGAACAACCTTCTAGAATGCTCTAGAAATGACCACAAGTAACTTTTTAAAGATGAAACTCGCACCTTTTGACCTTTACAGGGGTACGCACCTGCCCCTTTACACACAGAGCGTACAAGTACACAGCTTTTGTGAACATTAGGTGCGTATACGCAGGTAAGGCCGAGAGAATCTGCGTACCCAGAGATAAACACATTTACAAAGACTTTCTCTCCTTTTGGGGTTTGACATGGAGAGCAGAGGCATAAGACTTGCCCAGGAGGATAGCATGACTGTTGATAGAGCCATACTAACTGTAAATAGTCATGGTGACATTTTTTAGTGTAACAGATTGCCCCCTAAAGTGCGAAGCCTGTAGTAGATTAGGGTTTTGTTTTATCTAGGAAGGGTGAAGCGCTTTATCATTTCAAGGATTATCTCGTGGAGAGCCTGGTCAGAACCTGCAATTTTCAACACAAAATACATGTATAAGATTATATCATCGCTGAGGTAGGCATTCCCATACTCAGATCAAAACTTTAACTAACAGACTAACTACTCTGATACAGGAATGATCTTGCAGTACATCATAATCATAGACTTTTGTAGACACAGTATGGACGCAGCCATCTGTTTATAATTGGTCTACTATATAATGAATACAAAACTCCTCGCAGCCTGGATGGTGAGAACTAGATCCAGGGTCTTCATTTCTACTTCCCGAATTGGTACGATTCTAGCCATGCGAATAAATGAGTTGATGTCGAACATGGTAGAAACCACTTGATTACCAGTCGATGATGTAAACTGTTTAACAAGTGTGAGAGAAACCACCAGTAATGTCAATGGTTCTCAAAGTACCCAGTACAATCCATGAGATGTGAATGAATGAGTTGATGTCGAACATTTCACGAAATCCTTCGATCGAAAGTCAATGATGTAAACTGACGTCAAAGGCGAGAAACCTGCCATTGATGCATGCAGACTTCAAGGTACTGACGATTTCTAAGTCATCTCTCTAGATAATGTGCTGATGTCGATAGAAAGCGACCCGTTGCAGGCAAGCCCACAACATGAAATCATTGTTCAAGTTGAAGAAATGTTGCTGTAAGGACTGACTCAGGGATGGTCAAATGGATGACAAGTATTTTGCAGATGAAAGTTTATTTGCAGAGACCTCTTGAACACATAACGACACAACAGATGGCTTAGTAACAAATGACTCAAAGTTAATCCCCGGAACCCGGCTGAAGACTTTCAATGTGGTTTGATCAACTGTGAGGTAAAGGATTTCCCAACCCAGGTGAATGAAAAGTGTCGTGTTCAAGAGAGGTAATAAGGTTTCTTCTGAGACAAAGGATAACAAATAGGCTCATTCTTCTCTCTTTTCCCCCACCATTTCTGGCAAGTACCTCTTTATTTTTAACAAGCTTGAGGAGGATAACATGTGCTTGATTATAAGCTCATCCTTCGGATGAGTCCAACCTAGTTTTGATTCGAACCCTAGGAAGGAGTGGTTCGTTCCTGTTTGTAATTGAACAGGCCCTTTACTGTGAAATTTTAACGAGCCCAGTATAGGAGAAACTCGGCGTTTTTCAATTTTAGAGAGTCTGAAAAACTTAAGAAGACTCCAGGTTGAACTTTTTCGTAAATTTGTGTCTCCCAAGCCCGAAAAAGTATAAAATAATACCTGGGAGAACCGCTTGATCTTGCGACCAAGGAGTACTTTCATAATTAGTGCCACTGACCTGAAAAGTAAAAAGCGATCAAGGGCACGTCGTTTTATTTCCGTATCGAGTTTGAAACGACAAAAACCCGGCAATCTTTTCCTGTTTTTACGGTCAGGAAAGAGCTATAAGGGGACCGTCTTTTAATTCCGTTTTAACGAGTGTAAAAGAAACGCTCGGCAATCTTTTCATGTTTTAGGAGTCAGAAAAGGGCTTAAAAGATGACTCTGATGTTTTGGTTCGTGGAAAATGACAATTTTACTCTAAAGTCCTTTTGTCCTGCACAAAAACGACACATTACTCATACCTGTTTAAGATGGGTAAAAATACATTGAAAAATGTCCTTTCATGGTGAAAAATAAACAAACTTAGCATTCATTCATCCAAAAAACCTATAAAAAGACTTTTTACCATGTCATTTTTACCATTTTACTGTTGAGGTTGAGAAAAGGGCTTTTGACAAGAAAACTTCCCGTGGACATTGCGGAGAATCCGACCGTCAGAATCGAGCGCCGTCTCTTTCAGGTATTCCACAACATCCTCCTCTTCAATTTCATCCATTTAAAATTCATTTTTAGGTTTTAGTTTGATTTTTTAGGGGGTTTAGGGTTTTAGGATATGTTTCTCGGGGTACGCAGGTGCCCCATGGGTGACCTGCGTACCCCGACCTTTTTTATATATAGGAAAAAGGTCAAGGTACGCAGCCCGCCTTCAGACCAGCTGCGTACCGCCACTCTGTGTTCTGAACGCGGGGTGCGTACCCCGTGAAACACGCATTTTGAAACCCCAAACTCCAAATTCAACCAACCAAAATTTATTTTATGAATTCTAACTATTGTTTTTTGGTGTGTAGGGCATTCACCATGCTAGATTGGAGAGAAAGAGAACACGAGGACGTTGATTTGGCCGCAATTGGTCATCAACCCTCTATTGATGCGTTAAAAGCATGCGGTTTGTACAAATATTGGGCCATACCTAGCATGAGGGGCCAGGTGCCATTCCTTGAGTGGCTGGTTGAAAGGTGGAACATTCAGGATCAATGCTTCTACATCGGAGAGAACCAGCTCGAGATAGAGCCCTCCGACATATATTTTCTCTCTGGCTTGCCTAATAGGGGCGAGCAACTGACTCTGTCCGGGACTAGGCCAGGTGGCCAATCCCTTGCTAGCCTCCGGCTAGAGTGGTGCAACAATCAGAACCAGGAGAGAGGGATAGAAATCAAGTACATAACCCTGCCCGAACTTATGGTGATAGCCTTTATTGTTACCGGACTCTGCGGCGTAGCAGCCTTGCACATTGCCACCGGGTCCCAAATGCGGATGGCGATAGATTGCTACCGAGGCACCATTTTCAACTGGTGCAATGCTGTGTTGGCCAATATGAAGGGCCAACTAACCAGGGCAAAGAACAGACAACTGAAGACCTTTGGATATGGGCCTTTAGTTGTGAGCTTTGCCCTAGAGAGAGTTCCGATGCTGATCCCCCAGCAACTTACTGTTCCAGTTGGGGCTCCTCGGGAGCCTAAGTTGACGAGATGGGTTGCGGTAATGGCCCGGCATCCTGATGAGGGCGCGACAGTTGTTCGATTTCCTGATGGTTACTTTCACTGGCTAGAGAGCCAGGTCTTTGCTATTCAGGATTTTCCTTATGCCGGAATGGATTTTCGGAATGATCTGGACATGGTTCTTCCACAGGGAGAACAGTGGGACGACAGAGGTATTTCATTTTTCACAAGTTTTTAAATTATCTATTTTTTTTGTTTTTATATATATCGTCTCAAAACTGACAGCACAAATTTCCAAAATGCAGATGTAGGTCCACGGCGTCCGGCCAACCTTCGGGCTTTTGAGAGGAGAGTACCAGCTGCACCAGTACCAGCCCCACAGGATGCGGCCGCAGAGACCTTAGCCGAGCTGGAACAGGATCTAGAGCGTCTGACGGCGGGTATACCAGAGACCACCATAGATGACATTCCTATTCGACTTCAGCGCTATGTGGTCGCAGTCCCAGGACCTTTTAGGAGGTTCCTGTGTAGGGTAGCGCGGGTAGTGGTCTCGTATAGAGAGCACCACCAGTGATTGGCTAGTCACTTTTGTAGACACATATGACATTTTTGGTTTTTTGTACTTATCATTTTTGCCGATCATAAGGTGTTTTCCAACCTATGATCGAAGACGATGTATATTTTTGACACACTCCTATCTATATATATATCATTATTACCGGCTTATCTTGTTTAACATATGTGATGAAATGTTTTTAAATTTACTTGCATGATTATCGCAAATGTATGTCCAACATTCGAGAAGCAATTGCATCTGCTAATGTATTTAAAGACCTTGGAATATGCTGATATTCAATGTAATCAAATTCACGTTCCAAGAGACGCACTCTCAAAAATAAACCTTAATAACACAGGATTTCTAATGGCATATACTCTATTAAGCTGTAATACAACGAGTTCAGAATCTAACCTCACTATCAAACGTCGAATTCCAAATGAAATAGATTCAGACAATAATTCAACCACTGCACTGTATTCTGCAATGTTGTTCGTCGTTTGACCAAGGCTCACCCCATGCATAGAAACTAACTCGTCAGAGGGCGAATAGATAACCCAAGCTGCGGAAGAGATATTCCGTGTACTACGACAAGCACCATCGGCAAATCCAATGTACGTTTGGAGAGGCGTCGACATCTGCAATATCAAGAGTAAAACCAAGATAAGCCAGAATAACGACGAAAAACACACTTTCTAAGCTAAGCACACTATCTAAACTAACAATCATACTAGCTAGAAAGAAAACCTAACCTAACTAAAAATTCTCCATACCCATCATTTAAGCATAATACCTCTTTAGGTAAAGTCCATTTCTGGGTTTACCCAAAGAGTCCCCATCAAAATCTACGGAAGTAGCTGGGAGTAATTCGACAGCCATTTGAAGTGATGGGATTTCGCATTCAATGGGTAACACGGCTTCCAAGCCATAAACTAGCTGGAAAGGAGTGAACCCTGTTGAAGTTTTCACTAAAGTTCGGTATGCCCATAGCGCTGAAAATAACATGTTGTGCCAATTCGACCGATGAATACCAATGATTCGTCGGATCATGATAACTAGAACTTTGTTGATAGACTCAACCAAACCGTTGGCTTGCGGATAATAAGGAGTAGAGCTATCGTGGCGCAAACCAAGCTGGCTTGTAAGCTCAGTCATCATGATGTTTCGAAAATGGCTCCCATGGTCAGTGATGATTGCTTGTGGGACACCAAACCTAGTTATAATATGATTGAATATGAAAACTGCAGCTGTTTTGCCGCTTGCGTCGAATGTAGGCATCGCCTCAGCCCATTTAGTAAAATAATCAACCGCGAGGATGATATACGCATGCCCCCCGGCCGAGTGAGGGTTACAAGTAATAAAATCAATACCCCATTTGGCGAAAGGACCAACGGCAATTATAGGATGGAGAGGAGCAGGTGGTGCGCGCATCTTGCGATCAAACACTTAACAGTTGTGGCACTTTCGGACCGCAAGGATACAATCTTTAAACATGGACGGCCAGAAATAGCCAGCACGCAACACCTTATGAGCTGTGGCATACCCAGACATATGACCGCCACACGCTCCAGAGTGACAATCATTCAAAACCCTCTCAGCCTCTTCGTGAGTTAAACAACGTCGAAAAACTAAGTCTGCCCCCCGGCGATAAAGTGTATCTCCAATAATTCTGTATTGCTGGGATTGAAACCGAATTTTTCGACGTTCCGACTTTGAAGCTTCAGGCCGAAAGGTTTGGGTTTGGAGATAGATGATTATATCCCCATACCACGGATCTAAAGTACTGATAAGAAACAAAGATTCGTCCGCAATGGACTCTTCTACCACAGTCTCTGTGTCAGTATGCGAGAAATCACACATCAATTCCGCAAAAACTAAGGATTTCTTAGACTTGGACTTCTCGAACTCCAAGTCGAACTCTTGCAGGATAACGATCCATTTAGAGTACTTGCCCCCTAGCAGTTGTTTAGTCAAAATATAAATCATAGGGTTGCAATCCGAAATAACTGTAGTTTTACGGAGAAGAATGTAGTGACGAAAACGCTGGACAGCTTGAACGGCTGCCAGGGCCAATTTCTCCACATGCGAATATTTTAGCTCAGTGGGGTTTAACGTCCTACTAAGATAATATATCACATGTTCCGTTCCGAATTCATCTTCTTGGACTAACACCATTCCAATAGTGGAATGCGAAGCTACGAGGTATAAGAAGTAGTCCTGGTTGTAGTTGGGAGGATGCAACAACGGTGCATGGGTCAACGCGTGCTTAAGTGCATCAAAAGATTGTTGGGCAATCTCATCCCAAAATAATTGAGCATTCTGTTTCAACAACCGTGTAAAACCCTTAGTGACCTCGGCGTAGTTTAGAATGAATCGACGTAAAAAGTTTGCTTTCCCTTGCAAACTTTGGAGTTGGCGCAAACTCGAAGGAGGAGGCAATTTGATGATAGCTTCGACCTTCGAGGGATCGACGCGAATGCCGGCTTTTGAAACAACAAATCCCAGCAATCGACCCGTTTCTATACAGAAAATGCACTTGTGCGGATTCAACCGAATACGATAATGCCTACACCGCATAAAGATTGCTCGTAAGTGGACAAGGTGATCAGCTCGGTGTAAAGAATGAGCAGGCAAATCATCGAGGTACGGTTGCACAATGTGCTTGATGTCATGAAATGCATAATACATCGCCCGTTGAAAAGTGGGTCCGGCATTCTTATGCCCAAAAGGTAATTTGCAGTAAGCAAATGTCCCCCACGGACAAATGAATGTCGTTTTTGGTTGATCGGCAGGTAGAATATTGATTTGATTATAGCCCGAAAAACCATCCATAAAGGAAAACATTTCACTTCCGGCACAATCATCAATTATTTGATCGATATAGGGCGTAGGATAGTTGTCTTTTGGACAAGCTCGATTTATATCCCTATAGTCGATACAAATTCTTATTGTTCCTTGTTTCTTGTTAACTGGAACAATATTCGATACCCAATCTGTTAACGAGATTGGATAAATGAAACCTGCTTTCAACAGCTTCTCGACTTCTACTTTAATCGCAGCCGCTTTTCTAGGGTGAATCTGACGCAACCGTTGCCGGACGGGTTTAGCGTCCGGGTAGGTCTTTATTTCATGAACAACAATGGCAGGATCGATTCCTAGCATTTCCTCGTAAGACCAGGCGAACACATCGCGGAATTCTTGGAATAGGGCCTTGTAAACTTGAATTTCATCTTCTGTACATGAGGCACCTATATGAATGTTTTCCTCAATTCCGGACTTCACTGAAATATCAATGGGAATAGTGCGAGAAATATTCCCTAGATTCAACTCTGAATCAAAATGTTTCGTTGGATTCTGAGCGTCTTTGACATATTCAGCGGTAAAAATAGATGAAAAATCGTTTTCAAAAACATCACCCTCAGGTAAAAACGAAGAACGATGATGGAGATCTTCCCATGGTAGATCGTCTACACTTAGGATTTCGTGAAGTTGCTCGTCAGATGACACGACTTCGGGAAATGCTATCCGTTCTGAGGTTGAGGTGAAAAGTGATTCCTCACTGACCACATTCATTTGGTTGATTTGGGTTGAACGCGAGTCGGTAAAAGACATGACGGCTTCATAAGCAATTTCATATGGACTCAAAGGCATAGCATCACCTAATGAGTCTATCTCAGATTCAGATGGGACAATCCAAGGATCGTCATAAATAATGGTGTCTGATGTAATCATATGAATTGATGCAAATGAAGGGTCTGCGTTGATTGGAGGGAAAGGAAAAGTTCCCAGTAAACCGGAATCTTTAACTAAACCTACGCCAACGTCCCTATAAGGGATTGTCGTCTTACCGACATGCTGGATACTTTCTGAAGAGGCTGGGTCGGATGAAAAGTATGTCAGCTGATCAATTGTCACGATCTTGCCGTTATGTGGAAACTTTATTACTCTGAAGACCGATGAAACAACCGTTGTCATAGCATATGACCAACTTCGACCCAAAAGAAGGTTGTAGTCTAGAGGGGCATCAACCACCTCCACATCCAGACTAACCATTTTCCCTTCTACCCCTATAGGCAATTCCTGTAGAATACCAAACGAACGGAACCCACGGCCATCAAAGGCCTTAAGGATGGTCGGGGATTGGTTCAGCGAAGGAGAACCAAGCGATCTCCAACACTGAATCGACATAATACACGTGGAAGCTCCCTCATCAATTACAGTCCGATGAATAGGCCTGTTCTTGACTATCACTGGAATCTGGAAAGCCATTTGATGGGGAAGGCGCGGTGTACTATTTTCTAGATCGAAGATTATCAGATTCGGGTCCTGAACATCAACAGCTCCAATAGCCGACAAAAGTAATTTTCGTTGTGCTGGGCATGATTGCATCACTTCTAAAGCCGACATTGCTGAGGGTGAAACAGCTAAATCCTCAACAATGTTGTAATTCTGGGCTGCTCTCGCATGTGGATTGAAAGCAGACCTTCGAAGAACACCCTTGGCGGGCGGTTTAATTACTAAGTCCGGGTTAGGTTTTTCGATCTGTAGTGGATCGGAACCAGGAGCTGAGGTTGATGGATTAGAATGAGAAGATTCTGCTTCCTTACCATCAACAGGATTCTTACTACCATAATCTTGCAACCGAGTCGCAATCCTCACATGAGACATCATCAAAATGGGTTCTTCACTGGCAGTCGAGGAAGAACCTATCATCTTACTCTCCTGCTTTGGAAATGGATCTTTCAACACAGCAGGAGTGGGAGAACCTTTGACTATTTTCACAACCTCGGCCCGATGAGGGCAATCTCTTGTAAAATGATCCTCTTCACAAATAAGACAAGGATATCGAGGTTTGCGCTTTTCGTCATTGGTTTCTGACTTTTCCGATTTCTCCTTCGGAGCCTTGTCTGCTTTAGCCTTCTTCTTTCCTTTCTTCTTTCCACCATTTTTTGATTTGGCCGTAGATGACTCTACAGCATGAATATCGGCGGAAAGTTCAGGAGAAGACTCTCCCGTCGAGGAATCAGGCAAGGTGATTATAGGAGTAGTAGAATTCTTGGAAGACTTCTTCTTGCTCTTTGTGTTCACCGTACCAATCATACCATCAGCGGCATGAGATCCCGAAGGAGCAGCAGCGATTTGATTCGATTTTGAAAGATCTGGGATCTTCTCGTGTAACGTACCCAACTGAGTATAAACTAAGTCAAGGTACTGCGCCTGAGCAATGACTTGCTCCTCAGTAACTACTCTGACCTTAGCTACATCTTCAGTAATCTTCGGTAATAATGATTTAACAAACCATTCAGCTAAGATTTGGTCCGGAATAAAAACTTTCACTAACCTTCTTCGACGTCTCCACTCATGAATGTGATCAGAAATATACGTAGACGTCGATTGTTTTAGTGAAGTTAATAACTCCGTGCCGTTATCGTATCTGACCGGCAACTGAAAGTGAGTTAAGAACGAGGTAGCTAACTGGCTAAAATTGTAAAAAGAGGCCCGTGGTAACTCAATGTACCACTTGGCCGCGAGACCAATGAGTGTACGCTGGAAAAGACGTAAGCGGATCGAATCATCCGAGATAGAATTTGAAGCACACCAGAGGTGGTAAGTCATCACGTGATTGGACGGATCCTCTCCAGAATTTCCTTCGAACTTGGGTATATCACTGGGCAACTTATTTGGCATTGGCGGCCAGAACGGAAGATATTGAATTGGATCGTTCGTTAGGCGCGTCAAGTCTGGTAAATCCAAAGTTGCGATAAATGATAATTGCCGGTTAGGATCTCTAAAACTCTGGGTCACAAGACCAGTCCCAGGAGGAGGATATCCAGGATAACTTGGAACAAGAATCGCATTCGGGATATTATATCCTCCTGGAAAACCGGGATTAACCGGACCGTACTGGGGTTGTTGAGGTTGTTGATAAGTGTACCCAGGATACAGTTGATACTGGTAAACCGGCTGCTGGACAGCTTGCCCATATTGGTACTGTCCCTGGTACGGTTGATGAACAAATTGAGGTTGAGTAGTGACAACCGTACTTATACCAGGCTGACCTACAGGCATCTAAACCGTAGTTTGAATCGTAGATCCAGATATGGATAAAGATGTCTGAGGAGTAGTTACAGGGACAGTAGAAACAGGAGCTGTCGATACTCCAGAAGTAAGTGCGGCAGATGTTACGGTAGTTGCTGCAGCCGTTTGAGATGGAGTACTAGGTGCAATTGGCGGCTGAGTAACTACCAAAGTTATAGAAGTTTGAACATTTGACTGGACAGGTTGCGGTTGCTGGGGTGGACCAGAAACTACAGGTTGTCCAGCTTGAGGTAACAACTGTATACTTGGCTGCAACATCTGTTGACCTTGTCACGGATCCCACACTATCATTCCAGGGTATTGACCCGTAACAGGTTGAGGATACTGGGATCCATAACCAGATTGAGGATAGGATTGATAACTGAAAGGCACAGTTCCCATACCTTGAACATATGACTGACCTTGAGGTGGTTGATAACCTTGACTCAAGTATTGACCTTGAGGTTGATAACCTTGGGGTAAATACTGATACTGGGGTTGACCTTGACCTTGAGGTTGATACCCTTGAGGTTGATACCCTTGGGGTTGATACCCTTGAGGTAAATATTGATACTGAGGTTGACCTTGGGGTACATATTGAGGCTGGGGTTGACCTTGAGGCATGTATTGCACCATAGGTACATACTGACCTTGAGGCTGCCCCCCAGACACAATTTGTGTACCTTGAGGTTGCCCCCCAGGCGGTAATTGGCCACCTTGAGGTTGAGAAACGGGAACTGAACCTGACATCATGTAAATGTCTCCTACACCCAACGGTTTATTACCATTGTTTCCAGCTAATAACCCATGATCGACGGGTTGAGGAGATGCCCCCACAAAAGTACCAGCAAGTGACTGGTACCCGGTGGGAATAGAAGGACCGCCGTGTAAGAAAGATTCAGGAGATTGAGTGAACACGGACGACCGACCAGACATATTTACAGGAGTATAAATACCTCCAGGTGGAAAAGGAGTACGAGGTGTAGAAAAACCTATCCCTGAGTTGTCTAAATAATTGGTTAACGAAAGGTACCAAGTAGTACTTCTAGGAGGACTGTAAAAGATAGATTCACGCTCCCTGAGCTCAATAATAAGTTGATCTTCAAGGTTAGAGACGCCTATTTCTTCTTCTCGATCAAGTTCTTCAATAGCAATCAAACCAGTAGGAAGATTTTCGGTGATAACTCGTTCTACTCTTGGTGAATCTGGAACACTAGAAGTTGGAGTAACAGGTTCAGATATTTCAGGTTCTTCGCCTATATCACTAGTAGATGAAAAACTACCAGCAAGCTCAGAAACTGTAACAGCTTCAGGATTATAACCTGTCTTTAGACTTTGGTAATCTGGATGGACTACCAAGGAAGATTCTCCTTCTTCAGGTGAACCTACTCTACTGCCACTAGGAGGAGTTACAAGGACCTTCAATCCTTCGTACTGACCCGGGACGTCTTCAGGAGATCCACCCCGCGATCTACGGAGTTTCCTCAACAAATCGGTTCCGGTAACAATCTCAGGTGACTTGCCCCGAAGTCTACAGGACTGTCTCGGTAATTCCGCCACAGCGAAAAACTTTTAACTACTACACACGAAAACAAAGTAAAATCTCAAATCAAACCACCTAAAGTCGCTAAAGAACCAAACAAATTTGAATCACACGCCTAAAGAATCTAGGGCGTCAAACCAAGCACAAACAGTAGCCTTCCAGACCGAAAACGCTAGTTGGAGATGAAACCCAACATCGCCGGATTCAGTACAGAAGTGGCGGGTGGAACAGTTACCCCGGCAACCTGCTTAATGAATAGACCGGCACAAGTTCCTCCACGTTAACCGTCTCGAGTGAAGTGAACCCCCCGGAAAATCCAAGTGAGTCTAGCCGACGTCTGTTCCAGGTACAATGGGATCTTCCCTCCACCGTCACCTCGGTAGAATCCTAAAGATAATGGTCACTAAGGTTACCAACCGCAACAAATACACCTGGGGGAACAGTCTACACTCCGACAGCACGCAAGGGCAGAGTATCAAGCTCAATCCCCTTGCCGATTCCCTGACAATAATCCAAGGTTTACCGACAAGTGACCCTTGGCTCCTCGACAATGGTTAATCTGAGGTTTACCGTTTGTAATACGTGCGTGTCTGGCGTCGTTCCCAACGAGGGAGGATTGATCCCCTCACTGGTTCAGACACGAGCTCGTGCTTCTCCTTTAAGAGGAGCTTTCCCAGAGTACAAATGAGACAATTGGATTTATTCTATCACAAGATAAGCTACTTGTTTGGTTTTGTTGTCTTGGAGAGTTAATTACTCTCCTACTCCAAGACACTAGCCTGATCTAAATTGGTGTTTCAGAGCCCTAGTAAATAAAAGTTACTACGTTGATTTTACTTTAAGCGTTAATTTTATGGTTTTTCTTAAAGACAAAAGGTAGCGGAAATGAAACCAATGGTGTGTAGACTTGACTCAAACCACTACAAAGATGCTCCTAAGATGATTTACGCTACTTTTCTCTTTCAATGAAACTCCTAACTAAGAGAGTTGGAAAATGCAAATTTCATGGAAAACAACTTTCTTAGTAAAGACAATCAAAGAAACAATTCTCTTTATCTTTCCAAGCATACAAACATGACCACTCCTTACGTGCACGAAAAGTTCTTTTTCTTTCAAAATACCCAAAGCTACTTGAAACAAAACTTTTCAAAGGAGATGTTTTTGTATTTTTCTTATTTAATAAAGCATATAAATCTATTTTAACGAAAATCAATCTCAAAATCTATAAAAGCTATGAAAAATTGACTTACAAGCAAATCAAAAGGAAATTTACTCTTAAAGCAAACCTAACGAGGCAAAAGCCTACAAGGATGATTCTAGGTTGTTTTTCTTGACCACAATCAAGCCAAGGACCAGCTAATGCAGAATCAAAAGACCAGTCAAAACAAAACTCAAATCTTTTTGTTCTTTTTGTAAAATGGAATTCAATACTCAATCAACAAGCACTTCGAAATTCGCCAAAGAGACAACTCAAAGGTAATTTTCTCTCACAGGTAGACTTTATGACAGGTCTGACTCCTAAGAAGACTGACAAAACTAGAGAGATCTAAGGCTTGACAACTTCTACCGCCAAAGTCACTACAGGACCTACTCAAAAATCAAACCCTAGGGCTTAAACTTCTATGAAATCCACTAAAACACTCAATGCTATCGAAACAAGTTCAAGTGAAGATCTTTGACAAGAGACTAATGGATCTGGGCAGTAAAAACTAAGAAAAAGCAAAATCTAAGAGGAAAAATGTAAAAAATGAAAATTTCTTAATTTTTAGCAGGGTACGCAGGCAACCTGTTAAGACACGTGCGAGCCCGCTTTGTGCACACAGCAACAGTGCGTACAGGTACGCACTGTGCAATACTCAGAGGGTGCGTACTACTGGAAAAACCAAGAAAAACTAAATTCAATCTAACCCTAAGCTAACCCACCCAAATACAAAGTCACAGAGCCAAAAACCAGAAAATAAATGACTTTTCTCAGATCAAAGTTGCATACAAAGGAAAAAACTTTCACATCAATGGAGTCCCCAGCGGAGTCGCCAATTTGTCAGGCGGAAAGAGTCGATAGTGCGGACACAACCAACCTCCCTAGGAGCCTAAGACTCTCTAGTGACAAACAAGACAAACAAGAGCAATCCTTCTCTAAACATGCATTTACCATACGAGAAATCAAGTGTTTAGATCCTACCTGTAGTCCAGCGCTGTTGTAGTAGTCCAGCCTCGCCGATCCGGATGAGCTCCTCCTTCACTTCGAAACCTGCATTCACTAACAATCAAACGATTAAATAGCACTTGATAATCTCATAAAATAAAACATATTTAACATATAGACCAAGGAGTACATGAAACAACTCATAGATAACAAGTTATTGAGAAGAATGGACTCATTTGCATTAATAGGAAACAAAAGGAACAATTACAACCTGAGCCTTGGTGTTGTGCAAGTCCCTCCCAGGGTCCATCAAGAGTTCTCCTTTACTTTGACAAATCTCACCCACTTCCAAATAGAACAAGCAAAGATGGTAATCTCTCCTCACAAGCTTCTAAATGGGAGTCCTAATTCCAGCAGCATCTACCCTTAGAAATGTTTAACTTTCAACCTCCCCTCCTTCTGGCCCAATGCCTGTATTTATAGTGTTCAAGAGGAAGTTAATCAGGTCCACCATCAATGGGATAATCCCCTCTTTGGATGGGATAACTCCTCTCTTGATGGGATAAGTTCCTCTTTCATAGGGGTACATGAACCATCTGGAGGCGCTCAATACACGTTGAACAACCTTCTAGAATGCTCTAGAAATGACCACAAGTAACTTTTTAAAGATGAAACTCGCGCCTTTTTACCTTTACAGGGGTACGCATCTGCCCCTTTACACACAGAGCGTACAAGTACGCAGCTTTTGTGAACATTAGGTGCGTATACGCAGGTAAGGCCGAGAGAATCTGCGTACCCAGAGATAAACACATTTACAAAGACTTTCTCTCTTTTTGGGGTTTGACATGGAGAGCAGAGGCATAAGACTTGCCCAGGAGGATAGCATGACTGTTGATAGAGCCATACTAACTGTAAATAGTCATGGTGACATTTTTTAGTGTAACACCAACCTTCTCTCTTCTTCGATGGTTGTGATCAAGAAGAACCCTTAGGTGGATAGTAAGACATATTTGAAGAACCTATAGGGGAGAAGAAGAAGAAAACATTCCACTAGAGCCCATGGCTGAAAACAGAAATGTTGGGAGCAATACCTTTTCTTCCAACTCATCCCTTAAAGGTGAATTTGAAAATCTGCTGGAAGATTTCAAGAGCGAGATGAGGTAGATGCTTTCCATGAATATCAAAAGAAAAAAAGAGGAAGCAGAGAGGTTTTTGGCCATCTTTTGTCCCAGGTTCACTAGAAAGAATCCTAGGAACGAATGTCCATTGCACTCTATAGAAGTGTGTTTAGTCTGTGAAGAAGACCATCCTACGAATCAGTGCCCTTCCTTGCCCAGAATTAAAGTTGCATATCAGGGGGCCGAAGGCGCCACTGAACCACTCTATTTCATGAACCAAAGGAGGCCACATGGACCCAGACCATACCAGCAGGGGATGCAAGGGACATCTCAGGCATACTACAACCCCAACCAAGTCACATTCATACCTTCTTGGGGTCCCCCTGCTCATCCTTCCTGGTCCACACCCCCTCCTTGGTCATATCCTCCTCAATATCATGCTCAACCAACTACTCATTCATTTCACTCCTATGCTCAGCCACAACCTCAGTGGAATACACCTCATCAGGGGTGGAGGCCCCAGTACAACACTCCTCCCACTCTTTTTCCTCCACCACCTGCTCAACCGCAACCATCACCTCCTACTCCACCAAGGCAGCCCCAAATGCCTACTCAACCAAACCCGAACCCAAATAACAGAAAGGCTCAACAAGTATATAGTGGGGAACCACCATTTCCAAACCTGCACATTGGAGTAGCTCAACCCAATTACAATGCTGAGGCACAACATTTCCAAACAACTCCTCTTGAGCTCAATGATATTCACCATAGCTCAGGAAGAGTATTGCAAAATAGAGATTATATTGATATCATTGAAGGACCACATCCAGCAGAAGAAGATGCAAAAGAGAAGGTCAAAGAACCATTGGCTGCACTTGATGAAGAGAGGACATCAAAATCAGAGATCGAGAGAGCTCCCTCATGGTTACCATCAAATCCTCCATGTATTCAAGACAAGAATCAGCAAAAAGAGGAAGATATGAAGGTCATGGTAGAAGAAGATATGAAGAATGATCTAAATCAGTAGAAAGGCCAAGGACATCATAGCTATATTGAGATATGGTTCCAGATGGTCACTAAGGTGTAGCATCACTCTCTTTCTCAACTATGCTTAATCCCTTCAAAGTCACATCATTTGGTCTCTGAAATTCGGATATATGTCAAAGCATACATTTCAAGCCTCCACATCAATTTGTCTATCATCTCGTTGTGCACATGGCTCCATTGGAAGTATTCTTATACTTGAAAATGATTTTGTTTTTCAAATAGGGTAGGGTAGAGAAAAAAAAAATGAAAAAATGAAAAATAAGAGGAAAAAATAAAAATCTAAGGTGAAAAACTCCTCGGAGGCGCCTCATATTGGCTCATTGATTGAAATCCTCCATGAGGCGGTCAATGGATTAGAAAGAAGAGAAAAGAAAAAGGGAATAAGATCCCTGGGTGAAAACCTCCCTTGGAGGCACTCAGCACAGGCAATTAGGGTGAAAAACTCCTTGAGGCACCCTAGTTGTTTTCAAAAAAAAAAAAAAGAGAAAAAGAAAAAAGAAAAATGAATTTCCAGTTGTATTGCAGGTTTGCAAGAGGACTTCGGGAAACAGTAGCAAGTGCCAAGAAAGCTCTGAAACCAATAACAGCACCTATCCTACCTTCCCTCACTCTTGTCCATCATTCTTGACATTCTTTCCACCTCACTGTGCTTCTTTTCTGAAAACTGTGTTTTCTACAAGAGGCTCCTGTAGAAATTACAGAGAGCTAGAAATGGATTTTAAAAGCAGTTTGGGGAACATGGAAGCTTCATAACAGGTTTATAAATCCCCAGGTAGTCTTCAAACCTCTCTTCCATCATTTCCAAGTCTGCATTACAGCCCAAGCTCATTTTTTCTTACTGCCAAAAAACTGCAGAATGCTCTGATACAAAAATACATAGAGCAGAAATTTGTTTTTTTCCCTAACTTGAAAATCGTGCATCCATTTAAAAAACTATTTCATGGGGAGTTGTATAGGGATGATGGCAACATGCCCAAGTAATTTCAGCCAATTCTAGTGCACGGTTTCCAAGAAATTAGCCTCCATCACCTTCAGCCATTTTTTCATTTTCTCCATATCCGTGCATCCATTTAAAAACCTATTTCATGGGGAGATGCATATGGGTGATAGTAACATGCCCAAGAAATTTCAGCCAATTCCAATGCACGGTTTCCAAGAAATCGACCTCCATCACCTTCAGCCATTTTCAATTTTTCTCGAAATCCGTGCATCCATTGACCACAATTTTTCTATGGGAGGTGCATAATGATGATGGAAACATGCTCAAAAAATTTCAGGTCAATCCAGTCTATCGTTTGGGAGCTATGGACAAAACAAGTCATTGTCCTGCAAAAGTCTAGCATCAGCAGCATGAGGGTGCAAATCTGAAGGTTGAAGCAGACTCTTGAAGATCGAATCCAGCCAAAAAGGAACCTGCACAAAGCACAACCACATATCAGCAACCAGACAAGCATGCATCCATAGAAACAAAGGCATGCAGCAGAAGGAAAGGCCACAACACCTCATGGAAAATGCATTTGACTTCTAGGTAAGTGTCTAAACCCATTCCTCTGTTGCATCGTATGATTTGAAAACTGCATGGACAAATGAGATGGTTACGATTAAGCGAAATTGGCGGCCAGCTAACTGGCCACCTTCGGCCAGTTCAAACAGCACTCGGTGGGTGCACTTGGCACGTTTGTTCAGTCAACTCACAGAAATCTTAGAGCAGGTAGTGGCAGTGTCCAACACGAATGATGGAATTGATTACAGGCAGAAAACATGAAGTTTCATAATGGCACTGGAGTAGGGACCAACGATCCAAATGGGGATAACGTACCCATCCTTCCACCTCACCTCATCACTGCAAATCACACCATCAGCTTAAGTACACTACGGTAGAAGCCTCCACCACCTTTTGTTTTCATTGGCTTCGATAAGTTCTCGGCTGCATCAACTCACCTACCACCTTCGGAACATTGAAAAAGTCAGTCTCCCAATTTTCAAAACCCTCCCACTTATTGGGCTCTACAGGAGCATTATCGCATTCTACAGGAGCGGAAACACAATCTACAGGAGCCTTTCTACAGGAAGCCCAGAGAGCAGCTCTGCAAAGGGAAAATTCGGGATTTTTATGCCAAATTCGAGCTCGAAAAAGGTAGGCTCAGAGAACCCACTCTGCATTTCATATATCTATAAAAGGTGGTGGGATTTGAAGCGAAGAATTGAGTTGAAGAAAAGGAAAAGTGAAAACAAAAGTCTGCCTGTGTTTTTTTGAAATATATATATATATATATACAGTCTCTCCATTTTACTCTCTGCACTAAAAGTCTGTCTTTTTCTTTCCCGTATTCTCCTGTAAAGAAGGGATGCAACCATAGAAAATCAAGCCTGTTAAAAAAAAAGAGTGAATTTGCATTTGGGCAATCTGTTTATCTTGTGAGAAAGAAAAGCATTGGTTTATATACTCTCTGTTTTGTCAAAATCTTGATTTCCTCAAAAAGCCCGAGAAGTAGATTTAGGTTGAGAACAGGGTTTGAAGGGAGGGAAATTGCAAATTGTTGTTGTGAAAAAAACACGAAAAAATTCCCTCTTTGGTTCCAGAAAGACAAACCTCAGTTGTTCCTCTGTTTTTGGTCTTGAAAATTTGTTGCCTTCCTCCTCACCTAAGAATTTCCAGCAGTCACTAAACATCATGACAGGGGGTTTTATGAGAAAAGAGCCTCTGAATTCCACCAAATTGCATGAACACCTAGAAGTGGTAGCCCTCTTTACCATGGAAAACTGGATGTGTTTCTTTGAGAGAATTCATGGATATGAGGAAGAAGTGACAGAGGAATTTTTAATGTCTTTAAGATCCCATTCAAAAACACATGCTACAATCAGTTTCAGGGGTCTAACCATAGAGCTTGCACCAGAATTCATCAGCAGAATCACAGGACTTCCACTTAGGCTCCCTTGGAGCAAAGAAGAAAAACCATTAGGACAGGTTGCTAAAAATACATTTTTCCAACCTGATGAACAACCTGTAGAGGATAAGAATGGGGTCAGAAGGACAAGTATACCTCATCCATGGGGTGATTTCAGCTACCAAATCATGAAATATATCTCCTGTGAAGGGAGATACAGTATAGTCTATGGTTATAATTTAGATTATTGCATGAACTAAGATATGGAATGCACCTACCTGCATCTAGAAAACTCAGTCTCCCATATTTCCTCCTCCAATCTTTGATAGAGTTTGGCACCAAGTTGAATGCAGGGGTTCCAAACCAACTGGCCCACCATGGGCTCATTAAATTGTTGGTGGGGGATGCCCTCCACACTTTCACAATCCCCATAGCCTGGGAGATTTTTAGGAACATGACTAAAGAGGATGATATAAAAACTCTCATTGATGACCTTGGTTCATCTGGACGTGAAGAGGAGGAACAAAAAGGGGAAGCTGAGAAGGAAATCCATGAAGAAGAAAAGAACACTCAATTTGAAGAAGAGGAACCCCACATAGAAGATGAGAAGGAAACAGAAAAAGAGGAAAAGACCAAAATAGAGAAAGAAGAACTTGAAATAGAGGAGGAAATCAAAACAGAAGATGAGAAGGAAGAACCTGAAACAGAGAAGAAAAAGACCAGAGCAGAGAGGAGGAAACCCAGAACAGAAAAGGAAAAGACTAAAACAGAAAAGAAAAAGACTAAACCAGAGAAGAAAAAGACTAAAGCAGAGAAGGCAGAAACTAAACAAGATGAGAAGGAAACCAAAACAGAGCTTGAGGAAGCAAAGCTAACAGAGGCAGAGAAGACAAAAGAAGAGGAAAAAGAGGAAGAAGAAAGACAACAGTGGGAGGAGGTGGATAGAAAGGCAGGATTCCATGATAAAGAGGAGGATATCACATCAGAAGCATGGGATGTTAGGGAATCCATCAGAGCCATCATGGATGAGGAGATAGACTAGTTGCTCAGAGGATGAGCAACCCATTCAGCAGGGGGTGATGATGAGCCCCAAAAATGGGTAATTATATGGGCTCATTTAGCCTCCTAACTCAGCTTAATCCACCATTCTCATTAGTTTAATGCATGTTTTTGAATATATTTATTCTAATAGAGTGAATTGGGTTAGTCACTTTGCCATGCAGTCTAATAAGTGTTTATTGCAAAAAATTTTGGACAATTTTGAACAAGGACTGGGAATTTATGAGCAAAATGGTAGCCAAACTCGAGGAAATAGGGAAGAGGACTTGTAGGAGGGGTGTCTCCTTCATTAATGACCCATTTCCTTGAATCCTCCATCAGCAGCTTGGAGTACAAAGGCCCACATTGATGATTCCAAGGGGCAGCCGAGCAAGTCAAGTAGGACTGCTATTATCTTCAGTTCTAGGAAGCTGAGTTCCTTAATTTTAGGAGGATTGTTGGGAGTCCCCATTTGTATAAATAAGAAGGCTTCGAGCCTCAATAGGTTAGCCAGTTCTTAGTATATTTTCGCACTTTTTTGCAGCCTTGTACTCAGCTCATTTTCGAGCTCTTTTTGAAGACAGTTTATGTGATGTAACTGCTATTTTTTGATAAATGAAGATGAAACAGTTTTTGAGCTAGCACTGATCTTTTCCAGAGGGCTGAAGCTCTTGGGTTAGGGCCCAACCCAAGCTACCCAACACCTCCTTTGTGTATTTATATGTTTTTTTTTTCATTCATGAGATAATTTCTGTTGTTTAGGTTCATCTTGCTTTGTTAAATTAGGTTGCTTTTGATGGTTAGAATAGTTGTTTTTGTTTCAAGTTGTTTAAGTAAGTTGCTACAGTGACAGAAAAAGATCCAAAAAGGCCAACAGCAGGTCTTGATCTCCTTTCTCCCTTCTTGGGACCATGGTTTGAGGTCAAGGCACTACTACTGCCACCAAAAACACAGTTTTTTCTCTTCCATGCAACTGCTAGTGTGATCCTTTGATTTGGAAAAGTTGATATTGGTCCAGATTTAATTGCTTAGATCATTCCATGTCCTTTTACCATAGTTCTCTCACATGCTTTTTTGTTCATAAGGTACTATTCAGCATTTTCTGGTTTTAGGTCAGAAATTAGGTTAAGATAGACAAAACTCTATTTTTTTGTTCTTGCTTTGGTCAGTTTTGAGAAGTAAATGTGCAGATCTCTTGCAGGACATCCCAGCTCATCATTCCTCCATAAAACAGCTAGCACTAGCTCACTTCTCCCTGATTTCCCAACTCATTTGCAACATTTCACCAATCTGCCCTAATTTCTGTGTTTTTCCATAAAGCTGCTTTCTTGCCCCTTGAACAAATCCAACCATCTCCTTCGTCCCTAATCTTCCTTGACAAGTTATATACCCCCCAACACCTTCATCCAACCTTCATTTCCCCTCTCCCATCATTTTTCCACTCCAAAAACCACTTTCGGCCTCCTCCTGTAGATCCTCCTGTAGAACCTCCTGTAGATCCCTTGCAGCCTCCTGTAGAATTTCTTGTGAGTGATTTTTCAAAGTCTGATTGCAATGGAAGTCTTCATAAGGGTACTAAGGGCTTCTTAGGACCCCTCCACACCTTCCTCACCTTCTACAAAATCCAACTCCATCTTCCTTTGCCACCAAACCTCTGCACAGCCACAATCAGTCAAAACACAAGCTTAATAATTCCACATAAAAATGCTCAAAAGTACAAAAATATGATTTCTTCTCATTTCTCTTCAGAAGTAGCTTGAATAAATGCAATTTACCTTTTCAGTAGTCAATAGCATCCATTTCAGTAGTTTCCATCTCTTTTCTTGCAAAAGTAGGGCTAGTGGGTAAACTAGGGATTGCTAGGGTTTGCTAGGGTTTGCGTTTCATCACAATTTTCATTCTCTTTCTGCAAATAGGATAGCCTCTGTAGAGTTAGATTTCTTCCATCATAGTTAAAAGCTTCTTCTGAGAACTCATAGAAGTTGGCTTAAGCTCATAGCGAACTTGCGCCAGCTAATCAAGTGACAGCCTACAGTAAGAGCTAGTACTTGTGCATACAGCACTGTCGCTTCCAAGTTTGTTACGAACTACAGGGTTGATAAAAGTAAAGAAGGAAGCCCCAGGAGTTGCTGCATTATTGCTGCAATACTGGAGCTCACCATTTATTATGTACTAGATTCAGTTGCAAATCACTACGCCCGATCATGATTTGTATAAATTTGTTTTGAAGAAAGTGCCATGTTTGGGGTTAATCAAATATTTGGTTGTCACTCTTGCCCAGATTCATGTAAAGAGTATAGTAATGGATATAGTAGTGACATGTATCCCTCCTAAATTTGGTATGATATTTTCAAGATCCTGTTGAGCTAAGATTGGAGGAATCTTACAAATGGATATGTCTTACGCTACCATCCATGTTTATTGAGGAGAGTATCTAAGACTGTATAGAGAAGTGAGATTTATAAATATTGTGTGTAATGCTAATAAAGCAATAAATCACCCTATATATGCCATTGAGCAAGAGTTAGGGTGTTTTATTTTAGCAGTAAATGATGGATGAAATGTACAAAATAGAATTGAAGACACTATAACTGTTCATTAGTCTTCATAAAATGGAGCCTTCTCTAGATATTGGGCTAGAGTTAGGATTGTTGATTTCACCTTAAAATAAAAATATCACTCAATATTTCAAATTACATTTTGAAGTCACTAATAACATGGAAAATTATGAAGCTGATCTAGGTGGATATTGTTGGCCACCCACCTATTCCACCTAGACCTCTAGTCAGTTTTGTTTGTTTCCTTAATTATAGCAAAATTTACTATTTTAAACAATTTTTTGGGTCTTCAACTTCTTGAGTTGTTTTGACCCCGTAAACATCGTTTTTTTGAGGTCTGCAATAGGCCCATTAACAATGGTAGGGGCCTACGGCAAATCCTATAGGACTCGAAGAGATATTTCCAATGAGGTATCGTACGTGCCAAATGGAGATCATATGACCAAGTTACGACCCCGGGTTGCCCAACTAACCCCAACCGAGCCCACAAACTCTTGGTGTTTCATCTCTTGGGTTAGGTTTTTGTTTGTTTAGGGTTTTTCCTTGTTGTTCAATAATATAAAGGCCCTTGAGCCTCATTGTAATATAGTTTAGAGGCATGTAGCCACTACATCTCTTCTCAGAGATAAGTTACCATCACCCAAGCAAGTTTATTTCTATTCTGTATGTAAGCATATTTCAGTTCTTTGATATTAATGAACTGAAGTTTTATTTCTGCTACATCTTTGTGTTTATATGTATATATGTATTTTTTTGTGTTCCTGCATAAGTTTGGATCAGTGGTATCAGAGCGGTCTGTTACTTCTTTTTTTTCTTTGCATGTCCCCAACGAGGTCAGGGTAAGAGGATTTAGGGTTCAAAATGGTTGAACCTTTGCAAGACGAACCTCGCAAACCCCGATGGCCTCCCATGGTTGAAGAAAACACAAACGCGGGGGTAGGATATCCTTTCAAAATATTGCTCGAGGAAACCCTTGAGCGACAAAGGAATGAGATGATGGATAACTTTGCCTAGATCCTTCGGTGGATACCCACAGGTGATGCATCTTCATCCAGTAACCACTCTGGAGCTGCCACTCCTTTTAAGGTACAAGTTAACTTTGACATTCCCATATTTGAAGGCTAGATAGATGCAAATGTTGTAGATAGATGGTTAAATATGTTGGAAGGATATTTTTCAATTCATGACTTTTCCAATTGGGAAAAGATTACTTTTGCACTCCTCAAAGTCGCCCCACATGTCAAGTACTAGTGGGAAACCTACTGTGAACAAAAGGACAAGAGCTAATCCTCATTGTTTTGAGCCGCAGCCACTTGGAATTTTTTCCAAGAATCCATTAAGGAACAACATTACTTTGTCAGGAGATATGAAGATAAATACATAAAGTGGACCACGTTGCGGAAGAGAAGGGATCAAGATGTGTCGGAGTTCACAAATATTTTCCATACCCTTCGCATGAAGCTAGGTATCAACTATTTTGAGCGGAATTTGGTACTCAAGTACCACATTGTCTACACAAGTGCATCCAAGATGAGATGGAGTTCCTAGACATCTCCTCGCTTGGCGTCGCCTATCGATACACTGTAAATATCGAGTATAAATTTAAACAAAAGAAGCGAGACTTTGGATTTATGAATCTAAAGCAAGGGAAAGGAAACTAAAAACCACAAAACAAAGGACAAATCCAAGGTATGGCAACCCAGGACAACTCGAGTGAAGCCACAAGCAAAGAACAACACTACAAAGACAAAGAAGGACACAAGGAAATGGTGTGAAATCCATAAGAGCCCCACTCGCAACACAAGTGAGTTTGAGCTAAGCAGTCACTAGTGGCTGAGCTCAAGGCTTTCAAATTAGATGCATGTTCTGACTCTGAGTCAGGAACTGAAAAAGGGAATGACAAAGGGAATTGCAAAGGGAAGCAGATTATTGATGTGGAGCCTAGTGCCGTTGTTGCCAACACCAAGATCCAGAAGGTTGAGCTTGAAGATCGAGAGGAGGGGGAGAGGCTCGTACACTCACATATGTGGGTCAAGGTTTCTCCATTGCAGTTCATTATCAATAGTGGGAGCCAAAATAACCTCATTTCAGTAGAGTTCACAAAGCGGTGGGCCTACAAACCACACCACACCCGCAATCATACACCATCGGGTGTCATCACCAAGGGTAAGATCTTTGCGGCAGCCAACGGTGTCGCCTTCATTACAACATCAATCCCTTCATATATGAGGTATTGTGTGATGTTGCTCCTCTTGAAGTTTGTGACGTATTGTTATACCAACCATAATTGTGGAAGCATCATGTTTTGTATGAGTCTAGGCCTCTCATTGTCATTATTTCTTTGGGAAATGAGTTATACAGGATACCAGAGGTAGAACCACCTATCGACATCTCTTTAATCTCTACAAAGAAAAGCAGTAAGATCATTTCCCAGAACGAGAAATTTTTCTTCCTTATGATTCGTCCTCAGGGCAGGAAGAAGATTGTGGCCACATCTACAACCTCCAGAAAGGGCTCCTCTGCAGGGTAGCAGTAGATGGACAAGGTCGTGGAAGATTACAGGACATCTTCACCTCACCCACAAGGGTAACCCTACACTGTCAGGTCAAGCAGTCTATCGATTTGACCCAGGGCGTGCCGCTACCCATCAGACCGCTCTACCGATGCTCTATTCTATAGAATGATAAAATTAAGAGGGAGATTGAGGAGTTGTTGCAGAAAGAGTACATTAGGCCAATTTCATCACCCTGTGGAAGTCTGATCATGTTGGTACAGAAGAAATATGGCACCAAGAGACTCTGTATTAACTATCGGGTGTTGAATAAGATCATTGTCCATAATAGGTATCCAATCCCACAGATTAATGACCTTCTAGACCAGCTCAACCGGGCCAAATATTTCAGTAAGATTGACCTAAAGTCTGGGTACCAATAAATACCAATTGAACCCTTTGATGTGTGGAATACTACCTTCAAATCCAAGGAGGGCCTTTTCGAATGGTTGGTCATGCCTTTCAGGTTCATGAATTCCCCCACATCCTTCATGCAGCTGATGGATGACATCTTGCATCCCTTTACCAACTCGTTCATGGTATTGTACCTGGATGACATCCTGATCTTTGGACTGAATTAGGAAGAGAACATACACCATATCCGACAAGTCCTCCAAACCCTGTGACATCATAAAATGTGTACCAATTTGGAAAATTGCACTTTTGGTATGACCCAAGTTCAATATATGGGGTACATCATTAATGAGTAGGGTGTGCATGTGGACCTAGCCAAGCTAAAATTTATTCAAGATTGGCCATCCCCAACCACTCTAACAAAGCTATGTGGCTTTCTGGGCCTTGCCAATATCTATCACAGGGTCGTGTTGGGATTCTCTCATATCACTTGGCCTTTGAGTCATGTCACCAAGGGCAAAGCGAAAGAAAATTTCTTTTGGTATAAATCAAAACAGAAGTTGAAGCATTGCCTCTACTCTACACTAATGCTCTCATTACCAGACCTGCAACAACCATTTGAAATTGAGACAGACACCTCCGACTATGTTATTTTCATTTCTTACCCAGCAGGGGCATTTGGTGGCATATCACAGTGAGACACTTTCAGATACAATCTGAAAGTATGCCACTTATGAAAAAGAGATGTATTCTATTGTGCAAGCCTACCGATAATGGAAGAATTACACTTTGTGGAAGAAAACAGTCATCCACATGGATCACTAACCCCTTCAGCTCATACAGACACAAGGGAAGTTGCAGAATGATCGCCATCAGAAATGGTCCACATATCTGCATCAGTTCCATTTAACATCAAGTACAAAAAGGGCAGCACCAATAATGTTGCAGACTGTGTCAGTTGAACATTGTTCATGGCACTGGCCACTGTGCTCAACTCTTTTGGACACTAGACTTCGGGGTGGACGCATCTTTACAAGAGCGATCCAGAATTCGAAAACACCTACTAGATGCTCCTGGAAGGGAAGCAAGTTCCAAATTTTCACCTCCGGGGTGAATTGTTATGCTACATGGGACACCTATGTATTGATACAAGTGAGCATGCCAAGATGATTTTGGAAGCATACTACAATCAGGTCATTAGACACTTTGAGGTAGAGAAGAAAGTGGTAGTGCTCAGAAGTATTTTTATTGGCCAAACCTTTGACAAGATATTGGGAAGTACATCAGACCCTGTACTACCTACACCATTGACAAACCAACAATCAAAAGGCAAGGCCTATATACTCATTTTCCTACTCCTAGTCGACCTTGGGAATCCATCTCCATGGATTACATGCCAGGCCTTCCTTTTACTAAGCATGGCAACGATTGTGTATTCGTGGTCATTGACAGATTGTCTAAGATGGCCATTCCGGCAGCCTGCAAGAAGAGCATCACATCAGAAGCCACTGCTAAGCTCTTCTTTGAATGAGTGTGGGTACATTTTGGGATCCCACAGTTCATTATCTCAGATTGGGATAGCAAATTCCTTAATACATTTTGGTCAAGCCTCTGGTCGATGTTGGATACTAAGCTCATTAAGTCCACGACCTTCCACCTATTAGTTTTTGTAGCATTGGAAGTGTTCTAGCCACGATTTTTGGTGGAGAGGCTAGAATACATGTATTCTCTAATACCCAGAAATCCTTTATGGAAATACTACCTAGAGACGACTTGATTAGATTTATTAGTCAGCTTTTAATATTTCCTAAGTCTAAACTTAGGAATTATGATTAATTAATCAGAATTAATTAATTCATGGTGAGAATGTCCTAGAAAAGTACATGGATCGATTTCTATTTAATCCTAGCCATCAATTAATATTCAATCGTGGTCATCGAAGTCTCAACGGAGCATTATAAGAAGAAGTTGATGGGGCTTGGAGAAGAAACACAAAAAATCAGTTGAGCATTCCATTTTGCTGGGAAATCGATCTCAAAAGTAACAACATTCAATTTCCAGAGGTGATTAAGTGAGGTCGAAGCAATGGGAGAGGAGTAGAGATAATGAGGCTGGAGGAAGATTTTCTAGTTCCGGTGAGTACATTACAAAGAGGCGATGATTGCCACAGAGAGCCAGTGTAGAGCCCTCTTGGGGAGAATTTTGTTTTGCTGGGGAGAAGTCGAGATTCCAAGCACGAAGCTAGGTGGAGGGTACGGAGGCAAAGCGTATCAGTTTCCCAAACATCAGTTGATGAGACAGTGAGAGGATACGCAATTTCGAGCTCGTGGGATGCAGTAATTGCGTAGGCTAACACAGTGACTATGCAGAGGGAGTAAGGAGTAGCTCATTTCTAGTTAAGGCCAGTGTTGGATCACCTTTCGAGTGAGAAATTTTTCTCACTAGTTATTATTGCCAGTTGGGTTGCTAGTTTAAGCATCCATAGGTTGTACTCATATTTTCACTACTGCATAATATTAAAACCCTCAATTGTTGCACTGGTTTTCCATATTTGGGTTTTTCTGGGAACTTAGTCCAAAAATAATGGTGTATTTTTTGTTTTTGCATCTATTTCTTCTAACATTTTTATTTCTTCCACAATATTTTCTTTGTGAAGGTTGCAGTGTATTTTTTTCAATATTTTCTGTAGCACACAACAAATAATTTGTTTAATTAAATTAACAATTAAAATAAATAATAGCAGTTGTTCCAATAGGATTCAGGGTTAGCGAAATTTTCACATGATATCATAGCACAGATTGTAAGCCAAAGATCTCAGTAGCAGAAGGGAAGAGGAATTTCATAGCTCTGTGTAAGAAGCAGTTCAAAACCGCAAAGGAAGCACAATTTGTTGGCCAAGAGCGTCAATTCTTGAGGAAAAATCGATTTCCCTGAGAGAGCAATAGACAAATAGGTTTTGTCCAGTTCGAGGACTACCAGAGGCAGAGGGAGAAACCAGTAGATTTCCTTACAGAGAATATCTCTAGTTGGACACAGTATTTTGTAGTAGTTGCTAGTGCAAAATAGTGTCAGGGGGAAGAAAGAGCACACACTGAGGGAAATTTTCCTCAAGGGACTTCTAGCTTCAGAAGTTTGATTTTTTCTTGCATATCGGCAGTTGTTGTGAGCATATTTACTCACTCCAACAAGGAGTGCATAGAGCCTAGCAACAGCTGAGAAAAAGAGAAGAGGAGGATTTCGACTTGTTTTGCTGAGATGACCACTATTGGACTATGAGATTAGAACATGTTGGATGGTGCTTCCAACTATGTCATCTGGAAGGCAATGATGTCCTTCCTTTTAGATGAATATGGCATGAATTCATTCATAGATGCAGTGGTATCTATCCCCACATATGCATATCAGCTGAAGGAATATAGAAAGGAGATGGCAAGGGCAAAGAGGTTGATTCTTGACGGTGGTCGAGATCACATTGTATCACACATAAAGACCCAGGGAACGACCAAGGAGATGTGGGATACACTTTCCAAGCTATACCATGGACTTTCGAGCAGCGGAAGATGTACTTGGAGGAGAAGTTTAGATGCACCAAGATGTAGAAAGGGGAATGCATATACCCCTACCTCACCAAGATTTAGGAGATCTGGTATCAGCTGTCAATTGTTGGAGCAACACCTCAGGCCACAAAGATAGTATGATTGGCACTCAACAATGTCTCCGAGGAGTGGTAGGTATTTGTCCAAAGAATTTTGGGCAAAGAAAACTTGCCAAGGTGGCACATGATGTGGAATGATTTGTAGCAAGAGGATTTGAGGTGAGACTTAATGAAGAGCTCCATCGGTGGCAGCAACAGCGGATCGAAGCAGGTGGAGGAGGAGGAGAATGTGACCCTCACATCAAAGTGTCCCAGTTAGGGAGTGGGGGGCATAGGAGAAAGAAGAAGGACTTGTCAAAGTTCAAGTGTTTCAAATGTGGTGAGATTCGTCACTACAACACCCAGTGTCCTCTCATAAAGAAGGACAAGGAGGAGAAACAGGACCAGCAGGCATCATCATCAAAGATCGATAGGATTTCCTCCAGGCTAGAGGAGGACTTCGCCATGTTTACTAACATACCCCCAGGAGTGAAATGGGGCGACTTGGTGTTGTAGCCTACATGTGATACAGATGAGCAGGAGTCTTGAGGAGGTCCACCTCTTGAATTAGAAGCTTGCTACAGGAGCCCATAGTATGTCAATAGCAAGATGGACCAACGTAAGTAGATGTATTTAGATGTCAGAGTGACAGATGCAAAGTCTAGTTACATGTTAGATGCCGGGGAGCGCAGTGCAAAGTTGGAAACAGTGCAATTGACACAATGCAGAGTCAGTAGCAGTGCAGATTCCTAAGCGACAACCCAGATACTAGCAGTAATAGGAGACTCAGGTGACAAATGTATCATATTGATCATAGTTGATTCAGTATTATGGATTCTTTTCAGTTGTATATGTTTCAGTTGCAGCAACAGCAACAGATGGAGAGGGAGTTGCAGTGGTGAATCATGCAGTGTTGGCAGCAGCAACATAGATGTAGCACAAATTAGAGTTGCATAGTGGTTGGTGGGCAACAACAGCGAGACATCAGCAGCGTGATAGGAGATGATGCAGAGACAGGGTATTGTTTCAGTGGGTTACAGCACTAGAACACATTCCTCGCTAAGAGGGAGTGTTAGTTTTTGTAGCATCAGATGTGTTATAGCCACGAGATTTGGTGGAGAGGCTAGAATACATGTATTCTCCAATACCTAGAAATCATTTATGGAAATTCCACCTAGAGACGACTTAATTAGATTTATTAGTTAGTTTTTAATATTTCCTAAGTCTAAACTTAGGAAATATGGTTAATTAATCATAATTAATTAATTCATGGTGAAAATGTTCTAGAGAAGAACATGGATTGATTTCTAGTTAATCCTAGCCATCGATTAAGATTTAATCATGGTCATTGAAGTCTCAACAGAATATTATAAGAAGAAGTCAATGGGGCAAATCGATCTCCAAAGTAGCAACATTCAGTTGTCAGAGGTGCTTAAGTGAGGTCAAAGTAGTGAGAGAGGGGCATAGATAGTGAGGTCGAAGGAATATTTTCCAGTTCCAGTGAGTACATTGCAGAGAGACAGTGATTTCCATAAAGAGGCAATGTAGAGCCCTCTTGGGGAGATTTTTGTTTTTCTCGGGAGAAGTCAAGATTTTGAGCCTGAAGCTGGGAAGAGGGTCCGGAGGTAAAGAGTATCAGTTTCCCATGCAACAGCTATTGAGAAAGTGAGAGGAGACGTAGTTCTGAGCTTATGGGATGCAGTAACTACATAGGATGACACAGTGACTGCACATAGGGAGAAAGGAGCATCTCATTTCAAGCTAAGGTCAGTGTTGGATCACCTATGGAGTGAGAAATTTTTCTCAATAGTTATTATTGCCAGTTATTTCTCTGTTTGGATTGCTAGCATAAGCATCCATAGTTTGTACTCATATTTTCACTACTACATAATATTAAAACCCTCAGCTGCTGCACTGATTTTCCCGATTTCAGTTTTTCCAGGGACTTAGTCCAAAAATAACAGTTTATTTCATGTTTTTGCATCTATTTCTTCCAACGTTTTTATTTCTTCTGCGGTATTTGTTTTGTGAAGGTTTCAGTGTATTTGTTTCCATATTTGTCGTAGCACACAACAAATAATTTGTTTAATTAAATTAATAAATTGAAGAAATAACATCAATTGCTGCAATAGGATTCGGTGTTAGCCAAATTTTCACACTACCCCTAAATTGATGGCCAAACAGAGGTCGTCAACACGATGATCGTGCACATTTTGCACATGTACAACTTGAAGGATCCACACACATGGGATGAAATCATCCCCTGTGTCCATCACAGCTTCAACAAATCTCTCCATTGCTCCACTAGCCACATCCCTTTTCAAGTGGGGTTGGGATTCTAGCCACTATTTCCCATTGATGTGGCCATACCATTTGCAGCTACTCAAGCAGATTTGGTTCATCTCCAGTCTGAAGTTGACCAGGCTAACAAATTCATTGAGCACGTCTACTAGAAAGTCCATGACATATTGGACAGAGCCAATGTTAAGTACAAGCAGCATCTTGATCAACATTGAGTGCCACACAAGTTTCAGGTGGGTGAAAAGTTAGGTTACATTTGCAGAAGGAGCACCTCGTTGGTCCCCACCGCAAGCTTCACCCACTCTAATATGGGTCATACACCATCACCAAGGTTGTAAGTGACAATGCCTTTGAGCTCTGCATTCCACCGTTCCTTGGTATACACCTAGTATTCAATGTGGACTGGTTGCGACCTTACTTTCCTCCATTGAGGGACACATCCGACATCGTGGAGCAGTTGACACCAACAGAGCTCAACCCAACTTGGATTGATTAGGCCACAAATGACAAGATCATGGACACACAAATTAATAACACTCGCCAGTAGAGGATCCAACTATATCGAGTTGTCAATGCAAGCCAATTCCTTCACCAGGGACCAGGTTCAACAAAAATTTCCTCACCTCATGGAGCCTTTGCATGCAATGGGGACCATGTCTTCCTAAGGGGAGAGGACTAATCCAAGTTGATATTGGTGGCCACCTGCCTATTCCACCTAGAACTCCAGTCAGTTTCTTTTTTTTCCTTAATTATAGCAACATTTACTATTTTTAGCATTTTTTCGGGTCCTAAACTTCCGGAGCTGTTTTGACCCCCTAAATGGATTTTTATTGAGGTATACAATAGGCCCATGTTGAGACTATGGAAAATATTGTAGTCCTCTGAGATATTTTTCCAACGACGTATCGTACGCACCAAACGGAGATCATATGACCAAGTTATGACCCCGGGATGTTGGTTGCTCAACTAACCCCAATGAGGCCCACAAACTCTTCACATTTCATCTCGTGGGGTTAGGGCTTTGGTTGTTTAGGATTTCCCCTTGTTGTTCAATAATAAAAATACCCTTGAACCTCATTGTAAGATAATTCATAGGCATGTATCGCCACATCTCTTCTCATAGATAAGTTACCATCGCCCGAGATAGTTTATTTCCATTCTATAAATAAGCATATTTCAGTTCTTTGATATTAATGAAATGAAGTTTTATTTCTACTGCATATTTATGTTTATGTCTATATCTGTATTTTGTTGTGTCCCTGCATAAGTCCAGATCAAAAGCTCTAATATTGGGATTAGAGTTAGCTAAGAAAATGAAGGTGCAAAATTTAACAGTGTTTGGTGATTCAGAATTGATAGCCAAACAGGTTAGAAATCTATGTCAAACAAAACATCCTAGATTAAAAGCTTACATAAATGAGGTATGGGACTATGTGGAGAATTACTTTCAAGCTTTTAATATCTCATCCATACCAAGAGAAGACAACATGCATGTAGATTCCTTGGTTGTCTCTGCAAGTACTTTCAAAATTCCAAATTCCCTACAACTGCAGTATCAAATCGAAGTTAAGTATAGACCTTCTATCCCTAATAACTTAAGGCACTGGCAAGTTTTTAAGGATGATGAACAATTGAAGGATTTTTTGCAAACTATTGAGGAGTTTTCTTGCTCACATATTGAAGAAGAAAATAGTGTATTGGTAAAAGAAAGTGTTGTTGATTCAGATGAAAATTTGAAACAAAAAATAGTTGATCATGATATAATACAGTTGTCTAATAATTACATTCCTAAAGGACTAGTTCCTCTTGAGAAATTGTTTGATGAGAATGATGTTTCAAGATTTTCAATGTCAAACTCACAACAAGAAAATATACAGGATTGCAATATTGGTACTACAAAAGAAGTAAGAAATATCAAAATCTCAGCAACTCTGCCACAGGATATCAAAGATAAATATATCAAGTTGTTCAAAGAATACAAAGATGTATTTGCATGGTCATATGAAGATTTGAAAACTTATGATACAACTATTATTGAGCACAAAATTCCTTTGAAACCATGAGCTAAACCATTTCAACAAAAACTGAGAAGAATCAATCCTATCATGTTGCCAATTATTGAGAAGTAAATAAATTGCTAGATGCAAAAATTATTGTTCCCTTAAGATATTCTGAATGGATAACTAATCTGGTTCCTGTTAGGAAAAAGAATGGATAAATCAGACTGTGTGTTGACTTTAGAAATTTGAACAAGTTGTCATTGAAGGATAACTATCCACTACCAAAGATGGATCAATTTCTCCAGAGAGTAACAGGTTCTAACAAGATTTCAATGTTAGATGGTTTTTTTGGATACAATCAAATATTGGTCAGTCAAGAAGATAGAGAAAATACAACTTTCACTACACCATGGGGTACCTTCATGTATGCTAAAATGCCTTTTGGTTTGACAAATGCAAGGGAAACATTTCAGAGATCCATGGACTTAGCATTTGTGGGAGAAACAAATAAGTTCATGGTAATTTATCTTGATGATCTTACAGTTTTTTCAAAATCAGATGCACAACACCTTAAACACTTAAGGAAAGTTTTTGAAAGATGCAGGAAATTTGGAATTTCCCTCAATCCAAAAAAATTAGTATTTTCCATGAAGGAAGGGAAATTGTTAGGACATATCATTTCAAAAGAAGGAGTCACAATTGATCCTAAAAGAGTCTCAACAATCTAGTTAATCAACTTACCCAGAACAAAGAAAGAAATTCAAGCATTTTTAGGGAAAATAATTTTTTTAAGAAGGTTCATACCTAATTATGTTGAGATTGTTAAGGATATTACAGATATTCTTAAGAAAAATCATGAAGTCAAATGGAACGCACAAGCTAGATTTTCATTTTCTCAGATTAAGAAAGAAATTTTAGAAGCACCAGTGCTTGCTAGTCCTGATTATTCAAAGCTCTTTAATATTTTCTCTTTTGCTTCAGACACCACAATAGCAACAATTTTATTGCAGAAAAATGAAGACCATTATGAACAGCCAATTGCTTTATTTAGAAAAGTTATGAGAGATGCAGAACTGAAGTATGATATAATTGAAAAAAAGACCTATGCTTTAGTTCAAGCTTTGAAATATTTCAGAATTTATGTAATTCATTCTCCAATAATTGATTATGTACCTAAAAAAGCAGTAAAAAAAATGTTGACTCAACCTGATATAGATGGGAAAAGGGGGGGATGGATTTCTAAAATAATGGAGTTTGATTTGGATATCAAACCAACAAAACTAGTCAAGGGACAAGGTCTAGCTAAGTTATTGGCAGAATCAAATTGTAAAGTCTTGGGCATCAATTCAATTATGCAGGTTTCAGATAATCCAGAGGAGAAGAATCCATAAGAACCTTCTCTTGTTTCAGAGGAGAAGAATATACAAGAACCTTCTGCTAGCTCAACACCTGCACCACTTCCTTTGCATATTGATAAAAAAAAAATATTATCAGATTGGTATAAGAATATTGTACATTTTCTACGAGATTTTGAATATGCTCTTGAGTTCAATAGGAATCAATGCAAATTTCTTAAACTAGAAGCAATGAAATATTGTATAGTAAACGAAAATCTACATTGGAAGGACCCATTGAATATCGTTTTATTTTGCTTGACTGAAAGTGAAACATATGAGGTAATTGAATAGTTTTGTTGAAGAAGTATGTGAATGGAATTATACTTGGAAAACAACAACACATAAGATACTCAGAGCAAGATTCTATTGGCCAAAGTTATTTGCACAAGTTGGTTCAATGGTACAAAGTTGTATTCCTTATCAAATTTTTGTAGGAAAGCAAAGATTAGCCACTCTTCCTCTTATTCCAGTTTCAGTTGAAGCTCCCTTCTTGCAGTGGGGTCTAGACTTTATTGGTGAAATAGTCCCTTCTTCCAACAATCCACATGTGGATTCTTATAGAAACTAATTACTTCACAAAATGGGTGGAGGTTATTCCTATGAAAAATGCAATTGATTTTGTGGTCATGAAGTTTATTGAAGAAAACATTTTATCCAGATTTGGTTGTCCAAGAAAAATAGTTATAGATAATGCTCAAGCTTTTAGTTCCATTAAAATGATTGAGTTTTGTCAAAAATATCAAATTTCATTAAATCACTCTACACCTTATTATCCACAAGGGAATGGACTAGCAGAATCATCAAACAAAGTCTGATTAAAGTCATTAAGAAGGTGTTAGCAGATCATAAAGAAATTGGGACAATCATTTGAAATATGCAGTTTGGGCAAACAAAGTTTCACCTAAAAGATCCACTGGTAAATATCCTTTCCAACTTGTTTATGGAACAAAAGTTATTTTCCCTACTCAATTAACATTTCCAGTCATGAAACTTTTGTAGGATTCTTATGAAGAAATTGATGGTTTCTCAAAAAGGATCAATCAAATTATTGAACTCAATCAAGACAGAGAAGAATTTCAACATAACCTCCTGCAATATCAGGACAAGATGAAATGTTTTTTTGACATAAATGCTAAAGAAAGAGATTTCAGAAAGGGAGACTTAGTTCTAAGATGGGATGCAAGAAGAGAAGAAAGAGGAAAACATGGAAAATTTGACAATCTCTGGTTGGGGCCATTCAACATTGCAGAAGTCAAAGGAAACAATACTTTCATTCTTCGGAATTTGGAGGGAGAATATTTCTCATTGCCAGTCAATGGGAAATATTTAAAGCATTATATCTAATACTGAGTAAGTTTCTATCATCATCATTGTAAATAAACGATTTGTTTTATTTCCAGAGAAAGTGTGATTTTTCTACAACAATGACTCCATAGATCGAGGAGAAGGAACATGGATCTACACGTTCTCTGCGTCCCACGGGGGAAGCAATCCCCAGATGGAGCCGATGTTGTAATTTTTTTTACCTATGCAATTTATTTCTAAATTGTATAGTTTACAAAACAAAAAATAAGTTAATTTTATTAACACTTTGTAATAAAGTCGAGCATATGTTAAAATGTCGCTTTAATTTAGTATAGGCACAAATAATTTGTTCAGATGCTTTTAAAATATTGTCGCCAATGAAGTTATCGTCCGAGCAGTTTTTAACACTCCAGATCAAAGCCGCTCAAAACGGTTTTGTACAAATCGCCCACCATGATGTGTCAAATTTCGTAAGATTTGCGGGAACCCCCCTCTCATATACAACTTACCACTACTACACCCCCCCGCACAAGCCACCTTCCACCCACTTTCTCCCACCACTATTACCTCCGCCAACTTAACACTTTCACCACCGTAACTGTGAAAATGAACCCTGCTATGTTTCCGATAAAGTTTGAAATTAACCATTTTGGCCCATTTATTCCATCTTGCCAATGTTCCAATACTAAATTCGTGACGCACCAAACATTAACACCAATAACGGCTATTCAAAAATAAATTTGATAAACCCAACTGCCCTTGTTAATCATATTTGTTTCTTACATTTGTCCAGCATCTACAGAATTGCTCAGAGATAATAAACTTTCTGTAGAATTTCCTATGGATTCACAAGCTCATGTAATTTACTAAGGCATAAGACAAGAATCTACTTCTACTTTCAACCAGCGGAAGCCAATAGATCGATGAAAACAATATGAATAAGAAGAAGATAAATTAATGGCATGTAACACAAGATGTATCTAGGGAAAGCCACTACTCAAAACCCCGTTATCTATATCGCATATATCAGAAATATGAGTGAAGATACAAAGCTTGTTCTCACTAGAACAATTCCACACAAGTATGCTCAAATCTCTCAGCTCACAAGTTAGATTAAGCCAAATCATTAGCCTATTCAACAGCTCTCCAAGCCCCTAATCTCTTGCATAATTCCTAGGATGAATAGCCTGTATTTAAAGGGAATTCATGCTTCCAAAGTAGCGCAATCCTAAATTAGGTCCTTTTCCTAATTGCATGCATGATATTTACACCTTAGTAAATCATACAACTGATAGTACACTATCCCTGCACTCTAGTATCAACTGGGTCTTTCTCAAAATCGACATGCATGAGTTTCAGATAAGGGAATCTTCAGTTAACTAGTGTGACACTTGTTGATGCACTAGTGTACCAACTGACTGTTAACTCTCTATTAGTTCCTCAAATAGTTTGGAACTAATTTAACTGAACATAATTCAGTAAAATGAGTTATCTAATTCACAACTAAATTTAAACTCATATTGGACCCCTAAAATTTAGGGAGAACATATACATGACTTTAGAAAGACTTCCAACTCAAAATTCCTAAGCTAATTAAGTTAATTAAGCTTACTTAACTATTTACAAGTTGCTATGAGAATAGAATTCGATTTTAATTCTCAGTTTAATTAAAGGAAAAATTAAACTGGAATTTCTTGTTTCCATTTCTCAACACTCCCTCTCAACAAGAAAGGGATTATTAGCTACCCTGATCCTGTCGCTGTGAAAATCAAATTTACATCTTGACAATGTCTTTGTCAAAATGTCATCATATTGATCCTCCGTGGGAATGTACTCTAACAACATAATCTGCCTCAATACACAATCTTTGAGATGATGATATCGGATATCAATATGCATGGACCAATCATGAAAACATTTATTTTCGGAGAGTTTGATACAACTCTGATTATTGCAATAAATCACAGTTGGATCCATCTGTTGACCAAACAACCCAACCATGATCTTCCTCATCTAGAAGGCCTCACATGCTATTTGACTTGCATCCATGTACTTCACCTCTATCGAACTGAGTGCAATCGATCTATTTTTCTTATTGTGCCAAGAAACTGTCGTTGACCCAATACTGAAGATCCCTCCTGATGTGCTTTTTTGTTCGGATGGACTCCCTGCCCAATTTGCATTGGTGAAGCCTTGAATATTTACTCCCTCTATCTATCTGTACCATCATCCATACTAAGAAGTGTCCCTGAGGTATCTCAATACATGCTTTGTCGCCTTCCAATATAGCTTGGTAGGCCTAACCATCACTTAACGAAGCTGGTTAATTGCATAGCACATATCCAGTCATGTGTTCACCAACTAAATGAGTGAACCCACAAGCTATCTGTAAACAATAGCTTCCAATACTTCCCCTGAAGTATCATCTTCCTTCCTCCAGTTACCTACTAGAGGAGTCTCCATGGGTTTGCTGCTCTCCATGCAGAATCTCCTGAGTATCTCGTTGGCATACTTGCCCTGAGACACAAACAACTCCCCATCTCCCTGCCCTACCTCCATGCCAAGAAAGTAATGCATAAGCCCCGTGTCCTTCATCTCAAACTCTCTTGCAAGGTCCTCCTTGCAAGATTTGATCAGTTGATCATCACCTATCAGTATGAGATCATCAACATAAATTACAATGATCAACAACTTATCTTCCACCACTATGTGGTATAGGTTTGCATTCGCTTCACTCTTTGTGAAGCCCAACTTGGTGAAGTAGCTATCTATCCTTGTGTACCAATCACGAGGTGCTTTCTTCAACCCATACAACGCTCTCTTAAGTCGGCACACATGCAACTTACAGTCAAAGGTTTCAAAACCTTCAGGCTACTCTATGTACACCTCTTCCTCAATCATGCCATTAAGGAAGGATGTATTTACATCCATTTGATGTATCTTCCACCCAATATGTGCTAATAGTACCAATATAGATATGATCGATGAGTACCTTGCAACAGGCGCAAAGGTCTCATCATAGTCAATCCCCTCTACCTATGAAAAGCCACGAGCCACAAATCTAGCCTTATGCTTCTCCACACTACCATTTGCAGCTTGCTTTACCTTATAAATCCAATGGGAGCTCACCACTAACTTGTCCTCCAGTCTCGAGACCACATCCCAAACATTGTTATGAACTGTGGAGTCATACTCCTTCACCATGGCATCAACCCAAACCAACTATTGCACTACTTCCTTAAGGGAATATGGCTCTGGCACAACACATTCGCCCATAAGAGCCATGTATCCAGTGTACCTCTCAGGTGACCTCCTCTGCCTGCACTAAGAAGTGGGTGCTCCCACATTCTCCCATGCATCATCCAAAAATCTGTCAACCTCTCTGGTGCCCTTTCTTCCCTCTCTAGAAAACTCTATCTGAGTGGATGTCTCTATTCCCAGATCCTCTGCATGTGACTTATCCACATCAATATAACGCTCCTCATATGCATGTAGCTCAAGCTCCCTCTCAAGAGAAACTCATGTGGACTTCTCCTCATCAAATCTGACATCCCTATGAACCAATATCATCCTACTTGTCAGAAAGTACACACGATAGTTGTGACATGTATCAGTGTACCCCACAAATATTCCCAACTCTATTGTAGGCTCAAGCTTCTTTCGTGCATCTTTGGTCACATGGAAATATACCAATGACCTAAAAATCTTGAAGTGACCAACATCTGGCCTCTTACCGGAAGAAGCCTCCTATGGTGTCTTCATCTCAAGTATCTGATGTGTTACGGTTCCAAACATAAACCATTGTGTTGCATGCCTCAGCCCACAAGTGTAGTGGTAGGCTCTGATCATGCAACATCACCCTTGCTACCCCTACTATGCTTTTGTTCTTCCTCTCGACCACCCCATTCTGCTGAGGGTTATGGGGTGTCATCAACTCTCGTTTAATCCCTTCCACTACATAGAAGTTCTTAAACTCGTTTGAGACATACTCACCACCATTATCACTCTGTAGAGCTTTAACCTTCTTGCCCGATTCTTTCTCCACCAATGCTTTAAACTCACAAACTTTGTGAAAGTTTGATCCTTTTTTCTGCATGAAAAATATCCAACATTTACAAGCATAGTCATCAATAAATATAACATAATACTTGTGTTTTGTCATGGATGCTGTCAAGAATGGTCCACACACATCTGAATGGAATCACTCTAGAATACCCTCTACTCAACTATCTCTATCGTGAAAGGAAGACCTGGTGTATTTTCCCAAAGTACACCCCTTGCATGTATCAACTTGCTCAAGCGTACCTTTGGAAGACTGATAGAGATCTGCTGCAATATCTTCAAAGCCCATGATGCAACTGTCCCAATCATCTATGCCACAACTCACCAACATCTCGGCTCTGCACCCTTTCTGCTTTTGTGCTCAAAGCATCAAACTCTACATGTAGCTTATAAAGATTCTTCCCCTAAATCCCTATCTTCTTTACTTGAACCGTGGCTATGTGTCGAAGGAACGCCTTTCCTTTCAAGAAGATCACATCATAGCCTCTATCCTCAAGCATGGAAATGGATACCAAGTTCTTCTCCAATCCAGGCACATACATAAAATTCTTCAAGGTGATAGGATCCCCATTCTCCCTTTGAAAAGTAATCATGCCCAATCCAGTAACACTATACTTCCTGTTGTCACCCATCTCGATATGCATCTGGAGATCTTTCTCCTTCGGGTCACTGAATAACTATTTATCACCAGTCATGTGGAATGAATCTCCACTGTCTAAGTACCATACACTTTCCATCATTGATGACACCATGCATGCAATGAAAGAAAATTCCAATTCAAATTGAGAGGCCAAAGCCTCACCCGCCGCTCCTCCTAAGGACTTCTTAATGAACTTGTTGAGTGGAAAATTTGTAGCAAAATGGCCCAGCTCATGACAATGAAACCACTTAACTTTCGTCATGTCTTTCTTCTTACCTCCATAATAAGAATCCAATTTGGAATGGGAAGCTTTCCCTTTCCCCTTCTTTGCCTTAATCGCTAAGTCACAATTCTCTTCATCATCAATTTTTGATGAGGAGCTGTCCCTGGTGTTTCTCCTTATCTCCTCCTACATCAAATCCGACCACAGCCATTCCTAATCCGACAGCTTCTCCTAACCATTGACAGAGTCCTGATAACTATGCCCACTATTTGGGAGTCATAGAAGAGAAATACTCACCATATCATCCTCGGCAACCTTGATTCCAACACTTCCAAGTTCATCATGACACTGAGTGAAATTCGTCAAGTATTTTGGAATTGTCTTCCCTTTCTCCATTTTGATTTTCGAAGTTTGTCCTTAAGTGCTAATTTCCTTTGGTCACTGTTGTTCTAATACAAGTTCGTAAATGTTTTCCACATAGCATATGGAGTTTCCTTGCCATGGAGACTCAAGACAATGTGGTCTCGAACTCCCTCAAGGATTATCCACCTCACCTTCGCCACACACTTCTTCCATTTGAAAAAATTCTGTGCATTTAATGTTGTTGCTTTAGGAATTTCTTGATCAATGAATTCCTTTAAGACATTATCCTCTAGCACAGCCTCCATTCTGTCCCTCCAGGCTATAAAATTCAATCTGCCTTCCAAGGCATACTCGAGTCGCAAACCGTAGAATGCCATATGCTGATCCTGAAGTATGTATTGTAAATTCGAATTTCATTTGTAACCCAAAACTCAAAACTTCAAAATGTGCTCTAGTATATTGTTGTTAGCTTTAATACCATGTAGAATTTCCTTTGGATTCACAAGCTCATGCAATTTACTAAAGCACAGTACAAGAATCTACTTCTACTTGTGCACCCTGCTCCCCACAGGTAGTGTTATCTCATAGGCCACCTCCCCAACCTGCCTGGTCACCTAGTAGGGCCCATAGAGGCATGGTTGTAGCTTCTCAGCTCCCTTCCGTTTCAGCATGGACTGTCTATACGGCTGCAACCGAAGGTACACTAAGTCCCCCTCCTCAAACTGCCTCTTTATCTTGTGCTAATCTACATACAATTTTTTCTTATTTTAGGTTGTCGCTAGATTATCCTTGAGATCTTTGAGGATATCTTGGCTCTCTTGGACCCAGTCTTTGGCCTTTGGGGCCTGGTTGTCTCCGAAAATAATATCGACAAAAGTTAGAGCATCATAACCATAAAGGGAACGGAAATGAGTCATACCAATAGACATGTGGTGCGTGGTTTTGTAGCAGAACTCGCCCAAGTGCAACCACTGAATCCACATCCTCTGCTGACCTGTGACATAGTTCCTTAGGTACCCCTCCAACCACTGGTTGACCCTCTCTGTCTAGTCATCCGGTTTAGGATGGTAACTGGTGCTAGGAGTAAGCTCTATCCCAACCATCTTGAAAAGCTCCTACCAAAAGCCACCCATGAATCTACTGTCTCTATCGCTAACAATGTTCTTGGGAAGTCCATGTAATCTGAAAACCTCCCAAAAGAACAACTCAGCTACCTGGGCTGTCGTGAATCTAGTGGGGATGGCAAAGAAGTGGGAAAATTTGGTCATCCTGTCAACCATCACATATAAGCGATCCTTCCCCTATACTCTGGGGAGCCCCTTGATTAAATCCATCAAGATACTTTCCCATTTCCCCTCTGGAATGGGAAGTGGTTGTAATAGCCCTGCAGGGTGAGTCAACTCCCCCTTGTTCTGCTGGCAAGCCTCATACTCCCTTACATGTTGCAGCATCTCCTCCTTGAGGCCTTTCCATGTGAACCTCTCTCGAACAGCCATATACATCTTCGGGAACCCCTGGTGTCCGAAAAGTGGTGAATCGTGAGTTGCCTAGAGTACTATCTCCCTCAACTATGAGTTGGGCGCTAAGTAAATGCACCCCTCGTAATAGATGACCTCATCCATCACATGGTAATGCTCATCTGCATGTGTCCCCTCTAGCACCTCGCAGGCCCTCCTGTCCTTGGAGTACTCAACCAACGGTTGAGCCTTCCAGTCCTGACAGATGCTCATAAGAGATAACCCAGCCAGCCTCCTGGATAGAGCATCAGCGACCACATTGTGCTTACCCCAAACATACTCAATATCAAAGTTGTAGGCCTACACCTTGTTGACCCATCTCTATTGCCTTTTGTGGAGGCCTTGCTGCCCCATGAAATGTTGAAGACTAATGTGATCAGTCTTCACTCTGAATCGGTTTCCCACCAAGTACTGGCGAAACTTATCTAATGCATGCATGATGGCCAGCATCTCCTTGCCATATATGGAATATGACAGCTCATGCAGTAGGAGCTTCTGACTCTCGAAAGCTATGGGGTGCCCCTCCTGTGACAAAACGGCTCCAACTCCCACCCCTGATGCATCACACTCCACCGTGAATGGTTGGGAAAAATCTGGGAGTGCCAAGACAGGGCAACTACTCATCACCTCCTTGAGGTGATCGAAAGTGGCATGTGCTCCCTCAGTCCATGTGAAGGCTCCTTTCTTGGTCAAGTCGGTCAAGGGTGCTGCCAGCTGTGAGAACCCTTTGACAAACTTCCTGTAGTAAGTGCAAATGCCCAAGAAGCCTCTCAGCATAGTCACGTCTCGGGGTACTGGCCAATCCCGGATGGCCCTGATCTTCTCCTCATGAACCTTCACCCTGTCTGCTCCAATGATATGCCCAAGATAAAGCATCTCTGTCAAACCAAACTCACATTTGGAGAGCTTGGCATAGAACTGTTGCTCCTCCAGAATGTGCAGTACCTCCTCCAAGTGTTGGAGGTGCTCCTCCCATGTCCAGCTATAGATCAGAATGTCATCAAAGAACACTAGCACAAACCTCCTTAGCTGCCCCCGAAAGATGTGGTTCATGCAAGACTGAAATGTGGTGGGAGCGTTGGTCAGCCCAAATGGCATGACCAAAAACTCAAAGTTCCAATAGTGGCACTGGAATGTTGTCTTCGGGATGTCTTGATCTCAAACTCTGATCTGGTGGTACCCCGAATACAGATCAATCTTAAACAAGTACTTGGCTCTTCTAAGCTCATCCATCAGCTCATCGATGCATGGAATGGGGTACCAGTTCTTGAGGGTCTTCCTGTTAAGGGCTTTGTAGTCTATGCACATCCTGAGGGTCCCATCCTTCTTCTTCACCAGCACTACGAAAGAAGCAAAAGGACTGGAACTAGGCCTGATGTGACCCAAAGCAAGAAGCTCTTGAATATCTTTCTCGATCTCATCCTTATAGGATTTTGGGTGCTTGTAAGGAGTGGTGATGATTGCTTGTATGCTTGGTTCTAGCTCAATGGTGTGCTCAAACCCCCTATCTGGTGGCTGCCCTGGTGGAATGTCCCCGAACACTATTGCGTACCTGTCCAGAAGAGCCTGTATGTCTGCCAATGGTGACTGTGCCTGTCCCCCAACCTCTGAGATCCTCAACTCGACTGCCCATGCGATGTCCCCATGTTGAAGATCTGCCTCCATCCTATGGGGCGAAACTGTCTAAGGCGGATAAGACTGCATGCCTCTCAAAACCAACCGTTTGTCATCTGGCCCCATGAACTCCATCTCAAGTTTCCTCTAATCAGTCGTAGCTCTCCCAAGGGAATAAAGCCACTAGACACCCATCACCACATTGGTGTCTGGCACATCGACCATAAAGAAGTGGTCCATCATCGAGTAGTTCCCCATAACTACTCTCAAGGAGGGCACGTATCAGGTACATTGGATGGTATAGTCACCCAGCACTAGGACGGAGAATCCCTCAAACTCTATCATTGCAAGGCCCCTCCTCTGGACTAGTTGTGCATATATGAAGTTGTGAATAGCCCCATTGTCCACCAGTAACGAAACCCTCTTTCCCTATACTGTACCTCTAATCTGGAGTGTCAAAAACTTAAGAATTCCGCATAGAGAAGCAAGGACTCCTCCTGATGTGGCAAGAGATGCCCCTCCCTGTGGAGGTGGTGGTGGTGGTGGTCCTCTGTTCCCCGAACTCTCTCCATCTGCCCCACCACAATCCTACTCCACCTCTTCCTCCTGGTCACTATCAGAAAATACCTCAATGTAGTGTGCTCTACCCGTTGTGCACTTATGGCCTAGTGCCCAGGGCTCCGTGCATGTGAAGCATAGCTTCCTCCTCCTAAGGTCCTTCTGTGTCTCCTCATCTAGCTTCCCCCTCCCCTGCGTGTTCCTCGGTGGCGAGGGTCTAGTCTCAAGCCCTCTCTGTGGGAAAGCGGTTCGTGCAGGAGATGGCACTCCAGTCTTGGGGATGGCCCCCTTCAAATCTCTGGTGCATACCATCGCCTCCTACAATGTGGAGGGTTTGCATGACTTCACGAGTCCACACAGAGGCTCAAGCAAACCTTCAATGAAGGTGTATACCCTCCTGGCCTCAAATAGATCTGGGACCATCACTGATACATGTAGAAAATAAGAAAAATACTACTCTGGGTTTCCTTTCTAGCACATTTGTGTCAACTCCCTGAAGGATGCCTCTGGATCCCTCTGATCAAACTGCTCCACCACCATCTTGGTGAAGTCCTCATATGAAACTATTTAGGCATGCCCCAAAGTAGTAAGGTCATGAAACCACTAGTCATGGTCTTCCCCCTCCAAGTGAAACACTGCCATCTTCATGGCCTCCTATTTTGTCATCTGGTTGAGTTGAAAGAATGTGTCCATATTTTCAACCCAAGCCCTAGTTGTGCACTTGGCAGTGCCATCAAATGTAGGGAAGTACATCCTCCTATGGTTCTCTACAGTTCATAGTTTTGGGTCCCCTATCCTCTGTACCCCTTGTTCCTCTCACTCTACTTGAGCTTGCAGTAATCTCTGAAGGAGAGGGCTTCTTTGAAATATTCATCCATCACCTACCACTCTCTAAAGTAATTCCCTATCTGGGGAGTTTCTTCCTCCCGTGTTGGTTCAATCTATGCCATCGGCGTGAAGGAGGGTAGTGTGGACCTAGTGGGCACACTCACTGAAGGGTGTTGCACTGTTGGTGAGGGATGATCGAAGGGCTGAGAAGCCCCGGAGGTCTCTCCACACAGAAACCCTCTAGGTGTGGCTCTATCTTGACTATGTGATTTGATCTCCTCCAGCATGTCTTTTTGCCCTTTGGCCAAGTCACTCAGAGCCCTCAAGAGGCTATCGAAAGCCATCTCCTCCCGGCTCTTGGGTTCTATCATTTCCTCCTCTCCAGCCATTGTTTTCCCTCTTTCCTCCGTGTCTGGTGTGATTTCCAGCTCCCTTTCTATGCTCTAGTACCTCTACCCTCGATATGTGATGTTCTCCCGGTCTTCTCCTCTCATGGGAAACCAACCCCATGGTTGAGCCAATAATTAGGCTACGATACCACTGTAATGATCGTAAATAGGAATATAAGTGATATAAAGCAAAAAATCTGTGCAGCAAATTATAAAAACGAAATACACATTAAAAATTCACAGAAAAGCTGCAAATATGGAACTACTAAACCAATTTATTAATTTTTTGAAGGCCAAATACAATGGATGACAAGATGGTTCCACTAGGCTTATCTCAAGGACAATCTGGACTAAACCCAGGTGATGGAATAGTTGAGATGAAGGTCGTTCAGTTGTTGCACCACTTTGCATTGCGTTATCCCAGGAAACTATTGATCTGCAACTTCGACCTACTGGAATGTGCCCAAAAACTACATAGAAATTTATATCTTTTCAGCCTTAGACTCCTTGGACAAAACCCAGAATAACCCATAAGGGAATTTCTCTAGTTTTGACTTCAAGTTTTTGGCCTCCTCGAAGCCTCTCCCCCAGCTGCTACAGCCAAATTGACTTGTAGGAAATAACCTGCAACTCCCTCTCAAAATACCCCTGGAACATTGGGCTCACTTATACTAACTAACTCCTTTCTACCTGGATGTCCCTTGGTCCAGATGATTACTCTCCCAGCACCACGAGTTTGTTGCTACAGTGGCCTTTGTGCTCATCGGTGAAATGTGTGACTGTACCAGAATCCCTGAAAACCCCAGGGTAACATCCTCCCTAGGGCAGGCATGGATGGCCCCCGGAAGAAGAGGTTGAGTCTTCCTTGCAGAAGACTCGTGGCTAAACAGCCAGTAGACTCGCTAAACAGCAGAGCGTACAAAATGAGTTTGTTTGTCAAAATAATCAGAATGTCTCCAAAATAAGAGTTGATCTCTCTTTATAGCTCCTTGGAACCCCTTAGCCTCATGTGGGCTAGTTAATCCACTAGCTCGAATTCCCTCCAACATATCCTTGGCCAATTTCAAATTATGCATGTGATATCCCTCACATTCCACTTGTTGCCAAAAATAATTCGAAGTTCCTATATTTCCTAAGTTTCTGTATGTTGGGTCCTTCTCCTAAACCAAAATTGCTGCCAAAACTGTGTTGTTGTATCCCGTGACTAATTCATTTGAGAAGGGACATGACAGACTATAACAATTCCGCACAAGTATGCTCAATTCCCTCAGCTCACAAGCTAACTTAAGCCAAATCCTTAGCCTATTCAACAGCTCTCCAAGCCCCTAATCTCTTGCGTAATTCCTAGGATGAATAGCCCATATTTAAAGGGAATTCATGCTTCCAAAATAGTGCAATCCTAAATTGGGTCCTTTTCCTGATTGCATGCATGATATTTACAACTCGGTAAATCATACAACTGCTAGTACATTGTCCCTGCACTCTAGTCTCAACTTGGCCTTTCTCATAATCGACATGCATTATTTTCTGATGAGGGAATCTTCAGTTAACTAGAGTGACGCTTGTGGATGCACTAGTGCACCAACTGACAGTTAACTTTCTATTAGTTCCTCAAACAGTTTGGAACTAATTTAAATGAACATAACTCATTAAACTGAGTTATCTAATTTACAACTAAATTTAAACTCATATTGGACCCCTAAAATTTAGGGAGAACATATACATGACTTGAGAAAAACTTCCAACTCGAAATTCCTAAGCTAATTAAGTTAATTAAACTTAATTAACTATTTACAAGTTGCTATGAGAATAGAATTTGATTTTAAATGTTAGTTTAATTCGAGGACAAAATAAACTTGAATTTCCTATTGCCATTTCTCAACACTTTCAAATTACGTAGTCGACCATCCCTATCATTCAACAAGTTGTCGGGTATTTTTGATTCCCTATTCTCTTTTTTATTTTCGAAATGGCTAGTCAGAAAGGGAAATCTAATATCTCTATTGAAAATCCTATGTTTCCCCCTATCCCTAATCCAGATGAATTCCCCCTTGTAGACACCCAGTTCAAAATCATAGAAACTAAGTGTGAATTCGACCTATATGAGTTATATAATTTGGTATTTCAGAAGTTTGAAGATTCCAATGATGAATTCAACCTCTGGGATTCCATGTTACCCCAATTCATTTTCCCCCAAACTCATCATTTCCCTGAATTCATTACCTGGTGTGAAAATCGTTATCTGCCAAGTCAAAGAACCATAGTTGCCTGAAATAATGAAATTTTGTTTTCCATAACTCCAAAATCCATTTTCAAAACCCTTCAAATAAACCCTCCAAGTTCTCTTCACCCCTTCTCAGTTGATTCCCTGATGGAAATTTATCAAAAATTTACTTTTTAGCAGCAAGCCCATATCTTTGAGTCATTTTTGCTTGAAGGTTCAGAATTCCCTCGAACCAATCCACCATATTCTTCAGCAATCTTTCCTGAAATGTCCAGACAGGTCATTTATATGGTTTGTTGTCTCTTGGGTTACCAAAGTGATCAATGGGTTGATGAATTCATCTTGGGATTTTTGTCAGTATTTTCATCTGGTAAAAAACCCTCTGTCATTTTTAATTTTAGCCAATTTATTTCAGATATTATCCATGAACAGTTCCTAAAATTTAGTGCAAAGGGGTCTTTCAAGCATCAATCAGTATTGGTGTATTTATTTTTGTACCAACAGTCTGAAAGATTCAAAATGCCTCTCCAAAAGCTTGATTCACAGGGAAAGTCACAGTCTGTCATCCACTGGACTTCATTGGTTAGGAGAAATTTAGAAGAATATTCTTTTAGTGATTTTGTAGACCAATTTTTATATTTGTCACTGTGTCTCCTTAGCAGTGATGTAGTTCCAAGAATATTTGTAGACATTAAAAGGATTTTTCATCTTAGTGAATAGTCAAAGGTGGGAGATTGGTACTTATATTAGTATTTTATAGAAATAAGAGTTTATTAGTGTGAATTTCCACCATATAAGCGTTGGAAATACTGGGGGGGTGAATCAAATATTCCTTTTCAATTTTTATTTTTACCAGTTAAATCATTTATATTTATAACACAAAATGAACAATAGGAATAAATTATTTTATTAATATAATCTTTACAATAAATCAGGTACAGTATATATAAGGCTCCAACCTGTTTCCAAGAACCAACTTGGTCTTTGGTGAGGCTCCAACCTCTAGGGCACCAACCCTATCTTCTCAAGGCACCAACCTTGTGTTTAGGAGCACCAACTCCAAGGACACCAATCCTTCCAATTCTGAGGCACCAACCCCAAGGGCTCCAACCTTGGATTTAGAAGCACCAACTCCAAGGACACCAATCTTTCCAATTCTGAGGCACCAACCCCAAGGGCTCTAACCCTATCTTGTCAAGACATGTTTGGTCGTAATTATCTGCTCCCAAAATCTTCTTCACTGAGTTCTGTCAATCTACAGATTCACTGTAGTATCCATGCTACATCATTAATGACAACCTATCTTCATATGAAGGAGTCTTCACAACTCTTCATATTGCCCACATAAAGTCTGCAAAGTTACCTCTTACTGTCGCGATATTTTACTTCCAAGAAACAAACTCACAAATACTTCAATCCTGGTGCTGTCTACTACTCCCTTCAAATGATGATAGATGAAACTTTATTTCCTTTCACAGAACTGTTCTTCAAATTGTGTTTTGTACTTCTTCCATAAATTAATTTATCACAGGTCTGAGCCTTTCAAATATTAACCCAATCAACAGAATTGCTTCTTCCTTCGGCTTCCTCTTGTCCTACTGGACCTTCGGCTTCCTTCTGTACTGCTAGACCTTCGGCTACCTTCTATCTTGCTGGACCTTCGGCTTCCTTCTGTCCTTTTGTACCTTTGGCTTCCTTCTGTTCTGCTGGACCTATGGCTTGCTTCTTTCTCACTCAATCTTTGGCTTCTTTTGTACCTTCATCGTCTACTAGACCTTTTGCTTCTTGACCTTTCGACTTCTCGATCTTCAACTTCCTCTGTCTCTTCAAGTTCACGAGTTATGAACTTCTTTATGCTCTATTTTTATGCCCGAGATAGATACTCAGAACTAAAGCATTTTAACTTGTTTTTATACAAGTTTCACCAATGACCAAAGGACATGTCTATTTGGAAGGAGAGGCCGACTTATGGATATTCATCCAATTACTCATAAACTTGTTTTATTTACGGAGGATTTTATAGGAGAGATTGTACCCAAGGAGGTCCCACATCCACATCATCAATCGCAATCGCAACTTTTGGTGGTCTGCAATCGAAACTCTTAACAACATCTATATTCACACTGCCAATGAAACGGATGCGACATAATATTAAACCATCGTCAATAGATCCATCGGGTCCACAGCTAATATCGTAATCGGCAGTCAAATTCACAAGACTTACCGCAATCGGCAGTCCGGTGGTGTTAACCCTTATGATTTTCATAACTTCCCCGATACCTGGATGCAATATTACATAAAGATATATTCTATGGAGCTATCAGGTCTGCACCTTATATCACAATCATAGTTTTTTTTGTGACATCCCTTTATGACTTTCGATATTAAATTTTATGCGATGGATACGATATTGTATTATGGCGTATTGTAATGGAATCATCGGGTCCGCAGTACATATCGCAATCGGCAGATTTGGGGCAGTGATACGGCTTTAAAAACTTGCAGTATGGTGGATGCGATATTTCTTTAGGGCGTGTTGTAATAGGACCATCAGGTCTGCAACTTATATCGCAATCAGCGGGTTTTGAGCAGTGGCGTATAATAGAAAATGTCGATATTATATACTACCGATATGATTTCTCCGATAACTCTGTTTATGCTCCTCTGTTGCAATGCTCCTTCGTTGTTTTCTTCCTTTCGGTTCTTCTTGGGCATATATTACATGTGATACTTCCAATATGGCTCCTCCGATGTTTTCTTCTTTACTCCTCTGATATCGTTGTTGCTCTTTGTTCTTCTGATAGCACTTACCCTTGGGCATATGCGATAACCTGCTTCCTTGATGGCTTCTGATGAACTCTTCCTCTTACTCTTTGGCTTCATGGCTTCTCCTCTTTACTCTTTCTCTTTCTCTTTTGATGGCTTCTGATATCTTTCCTCCTTGGTTCCACTGTTTCTATTATGTTTGTATTCAATCCTTGGATCCTCCATGAGCAGTATCATGATCAATGAGCATCAATGGGAAACCTCACATGTCACAAGAATTTGCCATTACAAACATTGCCATATTGACATCAATGACAACCTAGATTAACAATCTCCCCCTTTGTCATTGATGGCAATACTATTTTCCTTTCAACATTCTCTCCCCCTTTGACATCAATGGCAAACGAGGTGCCCAAGTACTCCCCCTGTCAAGCTGCTACTCTTCTTCATGAATAGTAGATCTTCATGGGTATGTTACTCCCCCTATCATAGTGCTCTTCTTTTTACTCAAGATAGAAGGATTGATGCCTTATCATCAACTAGCACATTATCCCTTCTTCATGTCTCAAAAAACTACTTTATCATGGCTTCAACAATGCTTAAAGATGCTCCACTTCAATGCTTCCAAACAAATTCCAAATAGCCACACACCAAATGTTCAAGTCCAAGTTTTTATGCTTCAATCCATATTCTATTGTCTCCACAGTCAGAATTAAGAGGTCTTCATAGTCCGAATCAAGAGAAAATGTCACTGAAATTGTCTTTCTTGCTATCTCTCTTCAGATCCAAGTTCCTTTGTATCTTTGTGCTTCTCCTTAAGTTGTTGAGCTATATTCGACATCACAACATTCTCCCCCTTTTTGTTAATATCTAATCTGTGACTGTCTTTTAAATTCTTTCTACTATTTGACAACTTTTTGAATGCTTCAATTATGCTATATTCTTCCAACTGCTCTTGCTTCAAGCTCCATTCCCAAATGTGTCTAGTTGTTTGAAGGTTGCCTCTATTACTACCTGTTCTCACATCATATCCCTAAGTTGAGACATTCAACTTCTGTAATACCAACTACAAAGTTATTTTCCCTATCTCTCTAGCATTGGATGGCCTTCTCTGCTACTCCAATTTATCCTTAGTGATCAAGTGGAAAACATCTTCAACAACAGTCCAAAGAATGGTTACAAGATCATGTTCTTCAATGTAGTGCTCCTGAGAAATGATCTTTATCAAAGGATGATTGTTAATATAGATCATCAAGGACTTCATATGGAACCTTTTACGGATATCTTCTGTAATAATGATAAAGAATTGCAAGCTCCCCCTAACTATATGCATGGTCTCCTTTTGGCAGAATCCCATCATCAAACACTCAAAATATCAAGGATATCTTCATCAAGTCAACAACATGTGTTGTTGGCTAGAGAGTTCAGGAGATTTTCGGATTGTATTTGCTTTCTTCTCCATACTTGTGTAACTTTCTTTTCTGGCATGATTCTAGCTTGTGTAGGAACCCAAGTTAAGTTACAATCATGTGCCATATAACCAATGTTATGACACTTGAAGCATTTTGTGTTGTTCATGAATAAGAATCCATAACTTCTTCTTGCAAAATTTCTTCTTGAAGATTGTCGGGAACCATAATATTTATCTTTGTGATATGCCCTACAATCTTTTTCCATGTGTCCAAAGTTTATACAAGCATAACAATAACCAAGAAATAAATTTTGGTACCTGGGAGATGGAGATTTCCTTGATGTACTTCTGAAGTCTTTGTGCCTTGAGATCCTTTGATGATAATTATTGCTTCTCACGTTCTTGACAACATCTGCATTTCTTCTTGGAACGGGACTTCCTTCATTATCGCCTTGACTCTTACCTTTACCTTTGCTGAAACTGGGAGCATCAACATTTATTTCTGGCTTCCTCATATCCTTGTTGTTTGAAGCATTATCATTCTTGCTTGAGGATTCACCTGCATACCCAAGACCTAATTTATCACATGAAGATCTTTGATGGCTAAGCATGTCATCCAAGGCTTGAGAGCTCTTCAAGATTTTTTCCATCCCTTCAACCTTTTTCCTGAGGGAGACAATCTCTTCTTCCAATCTTTCGCAATCATTATTATTCTTAGAAATTTGTTTCTCAATCTCTTCCTTAATATGTATTGCTTCATTTGCTTCTAATTTAAGGGAGATGATATTTGACTTCATTTTGAAGATTTCTTCAATTTCCTTTGCTAGACTACTCTCCATTTCTTCCTTGATCCTTGTAGCTTTACATGTTTCAGCCTTGAGAAGGTTGATGTCAGATTTTAATTTGAAGATTTCTCCATCCTTTGCTTTTAGTTGACATATCATGGTGTTTCTCTCCTTTTCTACTTTATCAACCTGTCCTTCTATGATTGCCAATGCTTCCATTGTCTTCTCAGCTCCTTGTGCTTGTTTCCTTGCTTCTTCTAGTTGTGATCTAAGGGAGGAGACCTCTTCCTTGCATTGACCAATCTCTGCTTTAAGTTTATTCAAGCTCTGGTGCCTTTGTTCAAGGTGGCTTGACAAGTTGTCTTCCCATTTATTTGCTTTATCTAATTGATTGTTCATGGATATGACTTCTTCATGATGCTTTCTTTTGCTTTGATGAAATTCCTTCTTAAGCTTGGAAAGCTCTTCATCCCTTTCTTGTACTTAAAGCTTGACAAGGTCAACTTTCTTCCTTGTTTGGTCTTGGTCACTATTAGCCCTAAGGTGCAGTGCTGACTTTTTGAAGATTGAAGGAAAGGCTCGGTCTGCTTTGTTGTTCTTAAAGGAGTCCTACACAGGCCATTTTCCACTTCTTCCCTTATCTCGCTCACGCTTTACCTTTCCCGCTTCCTTTATTAACCTCCTAATCCCGACAAAACACCCCTTTGGCCTTAGCCCCAAGCACAAAAGCCAAAAGTACCCATAAAACCTTACCCATATGTCTTACACGCTTATAGCACATTCCCCAAAGACATCTCATACCTTCACCACATCTCCACCATTAGATCACCCCCGCCAGATCTAACGGCTGTCGCCCATATCGCGCAGACAACAAGCGCGAAAAGTACCCACCCGATGAGGGCAGTTTTTCTCTTTCCTTCGCCGCTACATGTCATCCACTAAATGGCATTGGGCGAGTTCTGACACTTACCGCTTACCGCCCGATGCCTGCCCGATAAAAGTTGTTTCCACTTAAACTAAACCACCCCGCGTGTTATCGCTCGCACATCTTCACCGTGTGATAACCGTCTGATCTACTCACCTAAAGATCTAACGGTCTGGACATATCCCGCTCCCACCATGACCGCTAGCCTCCAAAAAGCAATCCCCGCCACACATCTCCCTTGATCCGGCGGCCACCATTCATGATCACTCACAATTGTCATCCACCCATGCACTCCATACCCCACGTCCTGTTTGTTACATGAAGAAAAAGATGGTTGAATCTGTCAGTCTGGCGACAGTCTAACCATGAAACTGAATTAAATGAAAAGCATGGATAGAGGGGAAAAGGACACAGCATGACTCAGCAACCAAATTAAACAGTCATGGAACTCCACTGCGATGATCAATCCGACCATCTAAAGGACAGCACGGTACCAAAACTAATCAGATTTTCGTAGTGGAGAAAGCAACTACGTTCAAAGACACTATTAGATAGTTAATGATAGTTGGTGGTCAATTAAGACCCCTCCATCCCTAAGCAGCTAAGGGCCATTGTAATAATAGACTATAAATAACTGGAAGGAAGATGTAATCAAGGTTGGCAATATGTTTTAGTTCAACTTCTGGAGACTGTAGATATTCTGTAACTTGCAGCGTCTCATCTTCATTTTCAGCAATGCAAGCTTCTTTTGTTGTTAATTGCTCAATGCCCATTTCTCCTCTGTTCTAAGCTTGTGCCTAAAGTGTTGTATTCATGATTTATTCTATGTCTAATGCTAGATAACTATCATCTTATCTCTGGATTAGACAATTGAATGTATCAGTGAGTGGGTCACTCAGGTTTCTTCTGTATCTAATGCAAGATAACTGTCATCTTATCTCTACATTGATAGATTAGATTTGCAAGTTTCTTTACTAGTTGCAGCTAGCCATCATACATTATGTATGCATTTGCTGGTGTGGTTAGTATTCTTCGTCTATTCAGATAATTCCAAAATTGTTGAGCATTGGTGGTCTAAAGCCTTGTAGTATGAGGGTGTTCATGCATGTTTGGAGTGAAAACAGAGTAGAAGTGGTTATCTGGCTTGAACCAAACCATCACCCATCCCAATAAGTTCCTAGAACCATATTGAAGATTATGTGTTATCAGGCATCTCCGAGCTACAACCTAGGAGAGCTTCCTGGAGTCCTAACATAATTGGCGTCGTTGTCGGGGAGAGGAGATTGAAGCTCAGCTTCCCTGGGAGACGACATAGATCCAGGTTTGATGATAGACAAGGTCTGGACACATTTTTGGTTGTAATCATATATCTAGCGACTCTACTGGAGGCCGAGACTCTTGGCGACTCCGCATCACAGTTCTGGCTTAGTTTGTGAGGCACACTCGGAGAAATCCTCAGAAATCACCAGCTGACCCACTACCTGACCTTGAGAAGATTATCAAGGAAAGAAAGACATCACAAAGGGAGCATCAGGATTAGGTAAACCTAAACAATATTATGCATCTCTGCAAGAAAGGCTTGCAACAGAGCACATATATGTTGAGAATATAGCCTCTAGCACTAGTAGTGAAGAAAAATTTTCAAAGATTCATAAAGCTCCTTATTCTTTAGGTCCCCCTTTGGATTTCAGCCCAAAGGAAGCCTCCCCTCCTGTCCATCATATTCCTTTAACCCTGTCAGTCATTTTTCAACTCCCCACCTTTCACACTGCCAGCACTCTCATGTACCCCAATCATGGTAGGCCGACAAGCACCCACCAAAATGGAGAGGATCATAGCTGCTAGGTATGGACCCTTGGTATTGCCTACTCCTTTGAATGCCATCCCTATAGGAGAATATCAAAAGTATATGCCTAATTCACTGGGACAGAAGGAGTCACAGCAAAAGAATATCTTGAGTCATTCTATAGCTATGCGAAAAACCTAGATATTAGTGAAGATGATGTATGGATGAGAGTATTCGTCCAAAGCCTAGATGGAGAGGCTAGAAAAACGTTCAGAGAATTAACCCCTAGGTCTATAACAGACATTGAGGCCTTAGATGATGTGTTCCTAAAGCATTGGGGGGATAAGAAATATCTACTCTATTATCATACTGAGTTTGGCAACCTAAAAAGGGAAAATGGGGAGTCATTGTCCGATTTCAATAAAAGGTTCAACTGCATGTACAACAAGATACCAGCTCACCTATGTCGACACCTTTGATTCTGACTTCTGCCTGCTATTAAGAGAAAGAAGATGTGCTTCTCTAGCTAGAATGCAGGATGCAGCCTTGGAGGTAGAATCCAATATCATGGCTGCAGAGAAACTCAAAGGACAATCTGATCGAAGGAGACAGAGGGGTGAATCTTCTTCATCTTCAAACCCCAAGATAGAAAAAATGACCAAGATGATAGATTCATTGGCCTCTGAAATCTCCAAGCTGAAGGTTGAGCAGCATTTAGGGAAAGGAAGGGTTCTTAATACATTTGCTCCTACAAATCCAAATCCATATAGAAGAGCAAATGAACAATTGCAGATCATGCAAAGAGGCAAAGATGCCAATGAAGACCAAAGAGTGAAGACCCCTTTCTAGAATGTAGTCATGGAAGAAGAGCAGTTTGAAGAAGATGATGAGATCCATTGCATGGAAGACAAAGGTAGTGCTCCCTTTTTGACCTTGGTTGCCTATGAAGAGTCATTACTCAGGGACCAGACCAGCCAAGAGTGGGACGGTGAACCTATTCTACAAACAGAAGATCAGCGAAGATACAATCTGATATTGAAGATGAACAGTGCCCAGGAAACCCATGTCCAAAGATTTGTTGCCCCCACATAGCAGCAGATTAGCAAGCAAAAGTGACCAACAGTTGATCCCAACATCCTCAAAGCACCAGCTCAAGAGGTAAGAGGTCCTGACAAGTCCCCTTCCCCTTTCAGTTTTGAATCAGAAGTCCAGAAGTTGAAAATATATGTACCTCTGATAGAACTAGTAAAGAATGAGGCCTTTAAGAAACCCATCCTTGATGCCCTTGAGCTCAAAGCCACACAAGCATCAAATGATTGTGTCAATTTGCAAGATGATAAACCTCCAGTTGTTCTTAGTACCATGACTGAACCTGCTGATGACAATTCCCCATCATTTTATGTCTCCTTGACCATTCATGAAAAAATCCTTCACAATTGCCTACTGGACATAGGCGCCAGTCATAATCTAATGCCCAAGGTTGTCATGGATGAGTTAGGCCTTGACATCACCAGACCTTATCATGACTTTTTCTCTTTTGATTCCAGAAAAGTGAAATGTCTAGGGTTGATCAAAGACTTGGCCATCACCTTATCTTAGCTGCCCATGAAGAGCATGATGATGGATATTGATGTAGTATATGTCCCTCCTAAGTTTGGCATGCTACTTTCTAGAGGATGGATTAAGAGGTTGGGTGGGACATTGCAAAATGACCTGTCCTATGCCACTGTCCCAGTTTTTGGGGGAGAAAGCAAAAGGTTATACAGGGAAGCCCAGCTGGCATATATCATCAGTGATGAAAAGAATCCCACTAATCATCCCATTTATGCTGTGGACACTGATTTTGGAGCATGTATTCTCCAAATTGAAGAATCCCAGCTGGCCTCAGTGTAGCTCAAGAAACCAGTATGCCAGGTCATGGAGAAGGAAGGGCCACAGATTTGGGATATGTTCTTTGATGGAGCTTGCTCTAGGGAAGCTGCAGGAGCAGGTGTAGTGCTGATATCCCCAACACAGGAATGCATACATCTGTCTTTCAAGCTGACTTTTCAGGTCACCAACAATATAGCAGAGTATGAGGCTTTGATATTGGGCTTAAATGTTGCTAAAGAAATGGGAATCAGAGACATAAAGGTGTTTGGAGATGTCGATCTCATCATTCAACAAGTGAACAAAACATTCCAAGCAAAGCACCCAAGGCTGAAAGCATACAGAGATGAGGTATGGAGGCTCAAAGATTCTTTTAGTAGCTTTTGTATCTCATATATTCCCAGAGTCAAAAATCAACTTGTTGATTCCCTTATTGTGTCTGCTAGCATGTTCATCCCTCCCATGCCCCCTAAATTGGCTTATGAAGTTCAGGTAAAATATAGACCATCTCTGCCTGATAATGTCAAATACTGGAAAGTTTTTTAGGAGGATGATTAAGTCAATATGTTTCTGCAAGTCATTGATGAATTCTCTGAAATGAAAATTGATCAAGAGAATGAAGCCATGGAGGAATGTCACCAGTCTCAGCTAAGAAACAAAATTGGCCAAGACAACATTGTGCAATTGCCTAGTAACCATATACCTAAAGGGTTGGTGCCTCTAGAGAAGTTATTTGACCATAATGATGTACCCTATAAGAATGCCCAAAAATAAAATAAGTCTACAGTCCATATGCATAACATAGGGAGGCCAGATTATCCAAAGTATATAAATCTGTCCATCCACTTGTCTACTGCCCAAAGTTATAAATATTGCACCCTGATGAAGCAATTTGCCGATGTCTTTGCCTAGGGAATACAGTGACCTTAAGACTTATGACAAAAACATCATTCAGCATAAGATCCCACTGGAGAAAGACACCATCCCTTTCAAGCAGAAGCTAAGACCCATAAACCCTCTACTACTCCCTTGTTGGCTGCCAAGATCATAGTTCCACTGAGGTATTCGAAGTGGGTAGCCAACCTGGTAGTCATGAGGAAGAAAAGTGGGGAAATTAGGTTGTGTGTTGACTTCAGGAACCTAAAAAAATGCTCTGAGAAAGACAACTATCCCTACCCAAGATGGAACATTTGCTGCAAAAAGTTTCAGGGGCTAAAGTCATGTCTTTTTTAGATGGATTTTCAAGTTACAATCAAGTTGCTGTACATCCAGAGGACCAAGAAAAGACTTCCTTCACCACTCCTTGGGGAACTTTTGTGTACTCCAAAATGCCCTTTGGACTAATGAATGTTGGGGCCACCTTTCAGAGGCCATGGATATAGCTTTTGCAGGAGAGAAGGACAAGTTTGTCCTACTTTACCTAGATGATATAACAGTTTACTCCAGCAGTCATCAGGATCATTTGCAGCATTTGAAGAAAGTGTTTTTGAAGTGCAGAAGGTTTGGGATTTCAGTAAATCCTAAGAAGTCACAATTCGCTTTAGAAGAAGGCAAGATTTTAGGACACGTTGTTTCTGTTATAGGTGTCAGGATCGACCCAGAAAGAGTTAAAGCAATACAGACATTGTCTGTCCCAAGGTAAAAAAGGGACATTCAGTCCTTTTTGGGCAAGATCAACTTTGTGAGGAGATTTATTCCCAATTTTGCAGAACTAGTGAAACATATCACCTCCATGTTAAAAAAGGGATCAGAGATTAAATGGACCGATGCAGCAAGAAAATCTTTTGAAGCCATCAAAAGAGCTATTATGGAAGCTCCCACTCTAATCAGCCCAGACTATAACAAGGAGTTTCATATCTTCTCTTTTGCTTCTGGTGACACCATTGCAACAGTCTTGTTGTAGAGAGATGATGAAGGTACAGAGCACCCAATGGCCTTTTTCAGCAAAACTTTAAGGGATGTTGAATTAAGATATGACATTATTGAAAAACAGGCTTATGCTCTTGTTAAGTCTTTAAAGGCATTCTGAATCTACATTCTGCACTCCAAGGTGATTGCCTATGTACCCTCTACCTCAGTAAAGGATGTCCTAACACAGCCAAATGTTGATGGAAGAAGGGATAAATGGATTGCAAAGCTCATTGAGTTCAACATAGAATTGAAGCCCACCAAGCTTGTCAAAGGCTAGGGCCTTGCTCAGCTGATGGCTGAAGAAAATTGCAGAATGCTGGACATAAATTGCATGGGTACAAATTTAGATGTTGGACAAACAGGGGAAGCAATAGTGGAACAAGGGTAGAACCAGTCTTTGGCTAAAAATCTGGCTTCTTGTGAATGGTATTCTAGAATAGCTCACTTCTTGTTGAAGCTAGAAGTTCCTCTGGGCCTTAGTTCAAGCCAAGCCAGGACCATTAAGCTCAAAGCAGCCAAGTTTTGTATTAATAAAAACCTGCTTTATTGGAGGGACCCATCTGGAATCCTCTTAAGATGTCTAGACAAAGAGAAATCTGTGGAAGTCATGCACCAGTTCCATTCTAGCATTTGTGGAGGACATCATTATTGGAAAACCACAGCCCACAAGATCCTGAGAGCTGGGTATTATTGGCCCACTCTATTCTCTGATGTGTTTTCATTTGTGAAATCTTGTGACAAGTGCCAGAGGTTTGCAAGAAGGCAACAACTGAAATCTTTGCCCCTGAAGCCAATACATACCAGTGGCCCTTTCCAGCAGTGGGGTTTGGATTTCATAGGGGAGATTAATCCACATTCCAGTGGCCAGCATAGATGGATTTTAGTAGCCATTGATTATTTTACCAAATGGATTGAGGTCATCCCCACTAAGAAAGCTGATCACCAGGTTGTCATGAAATTATTGACAGAAAACAATTTCACCAGGTTTGGCTACCCAAACAAATTGGTTACAAAAAATGCAGCAGCTTTCAGGGCGAAAGAATTGGTGGACATGTGTGAATAAATGGGCATTAAATTAGTGCATTCCACCTCATATTATCCTTAGAGTAATGGCCTAGTAGAATCTTCCAATAAGCCTGGTAAGGATAATCAAAAAGCTGCTTGAAGACAACAAGCGGAGCTAGGATTCCAAACTAAAGTTTGCATTGTGGGCTGATAGGGTTACCACCAAGAAGTCCACAGGGAATTCTCCATTCAAGCTAGTATATGGCACTGAGGCTATTTCCCAATTCGATTGATCCTCCCTGTGGCCAAATTCTTGCAGGAAGAGCAGAACAAGGAAAGTGACATGGCAAGGAGGATAAATGACTTGGATGAAGTTCATAAGATCAGAGATCAACTAATTAAGAAGTCTATAATACATCAAAGGAAAATCAAGGAAGCTTTTGACAAAAAGGCAAAGATGGATAATTTTCAGGTTGGTGACTGGGTTCTCAAATGGGATGTGCTGAAGGAAAAGAAAGGCAATCATGGTAAATTCGATGCTCTATGGACAGGACCATTTTTCATCTCTCAAGTCTAGGGAAACAATACTTTCATGCTGCAAAGTTTGGAAGGAGAAACTGTTTGTGATGGCCCAGTCAATGGGTGGTTTTTGAAAGTTTATTTTGTTTAAGTCTTTCAGTCCTCAGTATTGTAAATATGTTATTTTTAAGGCTTTAGTGTAGGCTTATATAGACTCCATGCCCAATGGAATACTAGGTAATATTTCTTATATTGTTTCTTACTTGAAAGGCAGTGGTCTACGGTTCTTGAAACCTCACAAGGAGGCTTTCATCCCCAAAAGGAGCCAGTGTTAGCCCTGAGGTGCAGTGCTGACTTTTTTAAGATTGAAGGAAAGGCTCGGTCTACTTTGATGTTCTTAAAGGAGTCCTACACAGGCCATTTTCCACTTCTTCCCTTATCCTGCTCATGCTTTACCTTTCTCGCTTCCTTTATTAACCTCCTAATCCCGACAAAACACCCCTTTGGCCTTAGCCCCAAGCGCGAAAGCCAAAAGTACCCATAAAACCTTACCCATATGTCTTACGCACTTATAGCACATTCCCTGAAGACATCTTGTACCTTCACTGCATCTCCACCGTTATATCACCTCCGCTAGATCTAACGGCTGTCGCCCATATCGCACAAACAACAAGCGCGAAAATTACCCACCAGATGAGGGCAGTTTTTCTCTTTCCTCCGCCGCTACATGTTATCAACTGAATGGCATCGAGTGAGTTCTGACGCTTACCGCTTACCGCCCGATGCCCTCCCGATAAAAGTTGTTTCCACTTAAACTAAACCACCCCGCGTGTTATCACTTGCACATCTCTGCCACCTGATAACCATCCGATCTACTCACCTGAAGATCTAACAGTCCAGACATATCCCACTCCCACCATGACTGCTAGCCTTCAAAAGCAATCCCCACCACACACTCCCTTGATCGGACGGCCACCATTCACGATCACTCACAACCATTCATCTGCCCATGCACTCCATACCCCATGTTGTATTCATGATTTCTTCTACGTCTAATGCTAGATAATTGTCATCTTATCTCTGGATTAGACAATTGAATGTATCAATGAGTGGGTCACTCAGGTTTCTTCTGTATCTAATGCAAGATAATTGTCATCTTATCTCTGCATTGATAGATTAGATTTGCAAGTTTCTTTACTAGTTGCAGCTGGCCATCATACATTCTGTATGCATCTGCTGGTGTGGTTAGTATTCTTCATCTATTCACCTAATTCCCAAACTGTTGAGCATTGGTGGTCTAAAGCCTTGTAGTCTGAGGGTGTTCATGCATGTCTGGAGTGAAAACAGAGTAGAAGTGGTTATCTGGCTTGAACCAAACCATCACCCATCCCAATAAGTTCCTAGAACCATATTGAAGATTATATGTTACCAAGCATCTCCGAGCTACAACCTAGGAGAGTTTCCTGGAGCCCTAACAGTCACCAGCTAGTGATTTCTTATTAAGTACCTCATTTTCCCTTTTCAAATTGATAATCTCTTCCATAGTAGCCATAAGTTTAGTGAGGAGATCTTCTTCAAAATCTTTTTCATTCTCTTCATCTTCTAGGTCTTCTTTAGCCTTGATGTTATCATTCTCATTTTCAGCTTCTATGATGGGTTCTAGATTTCCTTCTTGGTTTCCATCATCTTCTTGACTAGTGGTCATGGTAAATGCTCCTTTTGAGTGAAGGTCATGAAGTTTGTCCCATATACCCTTCGCTGACGAACATTTTCCTAAATTGTTCTTTATAGAATCAAGTAGCCCATTCAAGATTGCCTTCATTGCTTTTGAACTGTACTCCTTGGATACTCCATTCATCATGCTATCAGTAATTACTGATTCCCATACTTCAATGCCTTGAGTCTTTAAGAAATTCCTCATTCTTGCTTCCCATATATCAAAGTTTCCATTGAACAATGGAGCCTTTACAAATTGATTGATTTCAACTTCGATGGTTGAGGGAGACACATCTTTAGGAGGATTGGAGACTTTCTTCCTTGGCTTCGCCATTTGTGTTCTAATGATCAACCTTCAAGATGTTAGGCTTTGAGTGAAGGTGTTGGATCTGATACCAATTGTTGGAAATACTGAAGGGGGGGTGAATCAGTATTCCTTTTCAATTGTTATTTTACCAGTTAAATCATTTATATTTAGAACACAAAATTAACAATAGGAATAAAATTTTTTATTAATATAATATTTACAATAAATCAGGTACAATATATATAAGGCTCCAACCTGTTGCCAAGCACCAAATTGGTCTTTTGTGAGGCTCCAACCTCTAGAGCACCAACCCTATCTTCTCAAGGCACCAACCTTTTGTTTAGGAGCACCAACTCCAAGGAAACCAATCCTTCCAATTATAAGGCACTAATCCCAAGGGCTGCGACCCTATCTTGTCAAGGCACCAACCTTAGATTTAGGAGCACCAACTCCAAGGACACCAATCCTTCCAATTCTAAGGCACCAACCCCAAGGGCTCCGACCCTATCTTGTCAAGATATGTTTGGTAGTAATTCTATGCTCCCAAAATATTCTTCACTGAGTTCTGTCAATACACAGCTTCATTATAGTCTCCATGCTACATCATTAATGACAACCTATCTTCATATGAAGAAGTCTCCGCAACTCTTCATATTGCCCACACAAAGTTACCTCTTACTTCCGTGATATCTTACTTCCAAGAAACAAACTCACAAACACTTCAATGTTGGTGATGTCTACTGCTCCCTTTAAATGATCATAGATGAAACTTTATTTCCTTTCATAGAACTGTTCTTCAAATTACGTTCTATACTTCTTCCATAGATTAATTTATCACAGGTTAAACCTTTCAAAGATTAACCCAATCAATAGAATTGCTTTGTCCTTCGGCTTCCTCCTGTCTTGTTGGACCTTCGGCTTCCTTCTATCCTGCTGGACCTTCGACTTCCTTCTATCCTGCTGGACCTTCGGCTTCCTTCTGTCCTCTTGGACCTTAGGCTTCCTTCTATTCTACTGGAACTACGGCTTGCTTCTTTCTCACTCGATCTTCGGCTTCTTTTGTACATTCATCATCTACTAGACCTTTGGCTTCTCGACCTTTCGACTTCACGATCTTCGGCTTCCTCTGTCTTTCAAGTTGACGAGTTGTGAACTTCTTTATGCTCTATTTTTATGCCCAAGATAGATACTTAGAACTGAAGCGTTTTAACTCGTTTTTATGCAAGTTTCACCAATGACCAAAGGACACGTCTATTTGGAAGGAGAGGTCGACTTATGGATATTCATCCAATTACTCATAAACTTGTTTTATTTACAGACGATTTCATAGGAGAGACTGTACCCAAGGAGGTCCCACATCCACGTCATCAATAATAATTGCAACTTTCGGTGGTCTACAATCGCAACTCTTAACATCACCGATATTCACACTGTCGATGAAACGAACACGTTATAATATTAAACCGTTGTCAATAGATCCGTCAGGTCCACAGCTAATATCACAATCGGCAGTCAGATTCACAAGACTTATGGCAATCGGCAGTCCAACGGTGTCAACCCATATGATTTTCATAACTTCCCCAATACCTAGACACGATATTACATAAAGGTATATTCTATGGAGATATCGGGTCCGCACCTTATATCGCAATCGCAGTTTTTATTGTGACATCCCTTTATGATTTATGATATGAAATTTTATACGATGGATGCGATATTCTATTATGGCGTATTGTAATGGAATCATTGGGTCCGTAGTACATATCGCAATCGACGTATTTGGGGTGGTGATACGACTTTAAAAACTTGCAGTATGGTGGATGTGATATTTCTTTAGGGAGTGTTGTAATAGGACCTGTTAGCTCTGCTACATTTTGTGACCTTTGATGGATGGAGAGCAGGGGTGGCAGTCTTGTTTCATGTTTTATAAGGCTCGCAGAGGTTGGTTCCTATTCTATTTCATGCCCCTTATAACTCCCGCTAACCTCTGTTTCCTCCTTTCCCATAAATTCACCTTATTTCCTTTTAAAACCCTTTTATCCTTCTTTTTGTCTAAAACCTATAAAAACCCTATTTACCCCTTTTCCCTTTAGTCCCCGAGCATTTTTGTGTTTAACGTTATTAAGCCCCGATAACCCTTTATAAACCATATTAACCTATGTTCTTTGTTTTACCCCGGCGCTAAAGTTTTAACGTATAACACCGCGCATATCATAAAATTCATATCCCTAAGCTTTAATAAAGCTTGGGCCTGCCCTTTACCTGTCACGTCACCCTAAATGTATGTATTAACCTGTTGACCGTTTGATCCTCCGTTTGATGAATCCAATGATCGACGCTTCCTCCACTGCGCGAACATGCACATCTGTTAACCCGCGGGAGAGTGGTTTTCCCCGTTGTCCTATCAGCCACACGTCATCGTAATATTGCATCGCACTGCCTTGTACGAATACCACCATAGACCTTTTACCTTTTACCGCCTGTCCTACCTATCCTCTGGTCGTTAACGCGCCTGCTCCTTTCGCTCCCAATCACCATCAAATCTGTCGCGTCCAGATCCGACGGCCCTCATTTCTTCATCCGCCTATCTTCCGATATCCTCTGTCAAATGATCTCCACTGTCTGATTACATGATCTGACAGTCCTCGTTTATTCCATCATCTGCCTCCCGATTCCTCCCGCTTCCGATCTCCGCCGTCCATTTTGTCATCCAACGGTCAATATTCATTCGCAGGCCATCGTCCATTTTCAGGCAGTTTTCAGTGTTTTCGGCCTGTTTTGTGCACGCGAAGAAGGAGGAAATGATCCAGCAATCTACACATTTAATCATCAGCTACCACATTCAAAGAACAGCACGGTCAAGGACAAGAAGGACGATCCTCGAGCAGTTCAACACCTTCAGCAGTTATGGACATTTATTCATGAAACATTCCACCTGTTCAAGGAGTACAACAAAGTACCAGAGAATGTCAAATTGGTTAATTAAAACAGTCAGAATGTATCAGAGGCCCATAATAGTTTGTAAATGTGGTTGGTGGTCAGTTATGACCCCTCCACGCTTAGGGCAGTAGAGAAATTTTGTGAAAAACTCCATATATACTAAAAAACAAGATGTAATCAAGTTGATGAGTGTTATTCTGTTGTAAGCTTCAACTTCTGGAGACTGTAACTATTGTGTAACCTGCAATTTCTGGTCTTCATTTCCAGCTAATACAAGCTTCTTTTGCTGTTAATTGCTCATTGTCCACTTCTTCTTCTTATTCCAGGTTATGCCTGTTTTGCATTTATTCATGTGTTGTTAATGTTTAGCATTAGAGGGGCTGTCATCCCACCTCTGTGTTAGGATTTAGCATGTATCATTGAATTTGTTTGCAGGTTTCTGTTATTTTAATGCCAAAGAGCTGTCATCCTGTCTGTGTATTAGAAAACAGATTTACAGACCTTTTAACTGGTTGCAGCCGGCCATCACAGGGTCCTGTGCATCTGCTGGTGTGGTCAGTCTTCTCCATCATCACATTTTTCTTAAACTGTGAGTAATTGGTGGTTTAAAGCCTTGTAGTCTGGGGGTGTTCACCCATGTCTAGGGTCAAGCATAGTAGGAGTGGTAATGTTGAGTTTGTAATGTTCCCGAGCATCTCTGATATAAAACCTAGGAGAGTTTCTTGGGGTGATAACATTAATTGGTGCCATTGTCGTGGAGAGGAGAATTGAAGCTCAGCTTCCCTTGGAGAACGACACAGCTTCAAGCTTTGATGACAGACAAGGTTTGAACATAGTTTCTGGTTGTAATCATCTGTTTGGCGACTCCATTGGAGGAAGACCATCCTTTGGCGACTCCACATTGAAGTTCTAGCTCAGTTTGTGAGACACACTCGAAGAAATCTTCAAAATTCACCAGCTGAACCAGGGCTTGAACCTGAGAGGACTGTTAAATCGAAGAAAGCTTCATAGAAAGGGGCATCAGGATCAGGTAAGCCTAATAAGTCTCATACATCTCTGAAAGATAAATTTGTTGCTGAAGATTTACAGTTTGAAGATTTAGAAATCAACACTGTTAATAAAGAAACTCCTTCAGAGATTAGTTCAGCCCCTTGTGCAGTTAGTTTTCCTTTGAATCTCAGTCCAAAGAAAGCATCCTATTCAGTCCAAAACATCCCTTTTTCTCTACAATCCATCACATTACTCCCTACCATTCAATCTGCTAGTATTCTTCCAAATATTCCAATCATGGCACGACAACAAGCACCTATGAGGATAGAAAGAATTGTAGCTACAAGATATGGACCATTGGTGTTTCCTGTGCCTTTAAATCTTATGCCTATGGGAGAATATCAAAAGTATATGCATAAATTCACTGGAACAGAGGGAGTGACAGCATAAGAACACCATGAAGCCTTTTACAGTTATGCTGATAATTTAGATATAAGTGAAAATGATGTGTGGATGAGAGTTTTTGTTCAGAGCCTTGATGGAGAGGCTAGGAAGTCTGAAGAGGAAAATGGTGAATCAATACCTTATTTTAATAAAAGATTCAATCGTATGTATAGTAAGATACCAGCTGAGGTAAAGCCTACTCCTACCTCTGCCAAACTCACTTATGCCAATGCTTTTGACTCTGATTTCAGCCTGTTATTGAGAGAAAGGAGATATGCTACTACAGCTGATATGTAGGATGCAGCACTAGAAGTAAAATCTAATATTATGGCAGCAGAAAAGCTCAAAAGTCAAGCTGACAGGAGAAGACAGAGAAATCAGGCTTCTACTTCTTCTGCATCATCTTCAGAGCCTAAATTAGATAAAATGACTAAGATGATAGAGTCATTGGCTGCTGAAATTTCTAAGCTAAAGGTTGAGCAGAACTCAGGGAAAACAAGGCAGCAAAACACATTTGCTCCAAGAAACCCCAATCCATTCAGAAGAGCAAATGAGCAGTTAAAAATAATGCAGAGGGGTGAAGATTCAAAAGAAGAACAGAAAGTTGAAGCTCCTTTCCAAAATGTAGTCATGGAGGAGGAACAATTTGAAGAAGACGAGGATGAAATTCACTGCATGGAAGATAACGGCAGCGGTGCATTTTTTACATTGGCTGAGTATGAACAATCATTGTTGCAGGAACAAAACAGCCAAGAATGGGACAGAGGAGTTGTTCTACAATCTGGTGAACAGCAGCAGAGATATAACCTGAGGTCGAATGCAAAGATTGTCAAAGAAAATTTTGCCCAAAGAACTGTTGTCCAAGCAGAGTCACAGAATGGCATGCAGAGAAGACCAGCAGCAAATCCAGTCATCCTCAAAGCTCCAGTTCAAGAGGTAAAAAGTTCTTATAAATCATCTTCTTCTTTCAGCTTTGAGTCAGAAGTCCAGAAATTGAAAATATTTGTGCCTCTAGTAGAGTTGGTGAAGAGTGAAGTATTTAGGAATCCTATCCTTGAAGCCCTTGAGCTAGAAACCAAACAAACCTCCATTGACTCTGTTAATTTGCAAGATGACAAGCCTGCCATTGTACTTAGCCCCATGATTGAGCCTACTGATGATAATTCTCCATCTTTTTATGTCTCATTGACCATTCATGATAAAATCCTCCACAATTGCCTGCTAGACACAGGGTCCAACCATAATTTAATGCCTAAAGCTATCATGGAAGAGTTAGGCCTTGATATCACTAAACCCTATCATGATTTATTTTCTTTTGATTCAAGAAAAGTGAAATGTCTTGGATTGATTAAAGATCTGGCCATTACTTTAACTCAGCTGCCCATGAAGAGTATGATGATGGATATTGTGGTAGCAAATGTCCCTCATAAGTTTGGCATGTTGTTGTCCAGAGGGTGGATTAAGAGGCTAGGTGGGACACTACAAAATGATCTATCTTATGCCACTGTCCCAGTGTTTGGAGGAGAAAGCAGAAGATTGTATAGAGAAGCACAGTTGGCATACATCATTAGTGATGAGAAGAATCCTACAAATCATCCTATATATGCAGTGGCTACTGATTTTGGAGCATGTGTTCTCCAAATAGAAGAATCTCATAAGGCCAAAATTCAACTCAGGAAACCAACAGTTCAAGCCAAGAAAGAGCAAGGAAGTTTGATGGAGCATGTTCTAGGGAGACTGCAAGAGCAAGGGTGGTGCTAGTATCTCCACAACAAGAAAGTATTCAATTGTCTTTCAAGCTGGTTTTTCAAGTCACAAACAATATAGCAGAATATGAAGCACTGTTTTTGGGCCTTAATGCAGCAAAAGATAGAGAATCAAGAATCTGAAGGTGTTTGGGGATGCTGATTTAATTATACAGCAAGTAAATAAAACATTTCATGGAAAGCACCCAAGGCTGAAAGCATACAGAGATGAAGTATGGAGAATCAGTGATTCCTTTGATTATTTATGTATTTGATACATTTCTAGAGCCCAAAATCAGCTTGTTGATTCCCTTGCTGTCTCTGCTAGTCTATTTATACCTCCCATGCCTCCCAGACTAGTTTATGAAGTGGAAATGAAGTATAGACGATCCTTGCCTGATAATGTCCAGCATTGGAAAGTTTTTAATGATGATGATGAGATAAATAGGTTCCTTCAAGTCCTTGATGAATTTTTAGAAATGCAAATTGACCAAGAAAATGATGCCTTGTTATAAAATCCCCAATCCCAACTTAGAAATAAAATTGGTAAAGACAGCATTGTCCAGCTTCCTAGTAACCATATTCCTAAGGGTCTAATTCCTCTTGAAAGACTGTTTGACCAAAATGATGTGCCTTACAAGGCTGTCCAAAAAGAAAACCAATCTGCAATCTTTAAGCATGATATAGGAAGTCCAGGTCAGCCTAGGTATGTGAACTTGTCCACTCATTTGTCTGCTGATCAAAGTTCTGAATACTACAATTTAATGAGGCAATTTGCTGATGTGTTTGCCTGGGAATATAGTGACCTGAAAACTTACGACAAGAATATAATTCAGCACAAAATCCCTCTAGAGAAAGACACTATTCCTTTCAAATAGAAGCTGAGACCAATAAATCTGATGCTTCTTCCTCTAATTGAAAAAGAAATTAAAAAGTTGTTGGCTACCAAGATTATAGTTCCTCTGAGATATTCAAAATGGGTAACCAATCTAGTGGTGGTAAGGAAGAAGAGTGGAGAAATTAGACTGTGTGTTGATTTCAGAAATTTGAACAAATGCTCAAAGAAATACAACTATCCTCTGCCAAAGATGGAGCATTTGTTGCAGAAAGTCTCAGGAGAAAAAGTGATGTCTTTCTTGGACGGATTTTCAGGCTTTAATCAAATTGTTGTTCACCCAGATGATCAAGAAAAGACTGTGTTTACCACTCCGTGGCACACCTTTATGTATGCCAAAATTCCATTTGGATTGATGAATACTGGAGCCACCTTTCAAAGAGCTATGGATATAGAATTTGTGGGAGAGAAGGACAAATTTGTGCTTATCTACCTTGATGATATAACAGTTTATTCCAATAGCCATCAAAATCATTTGCATCATTTGAAAAAGGTGTTTCTGAAGTGCGGGAGGTTTGGAATATCAGTGAATCCCAAAAAATCACAATTTGCTTTAAATGAAGGCAAGTTGTTAGGACGTATCGTGTCTGCTGCAGGTGTTTAGATTGACCCAAAAAGAGTCAAAGCAATACAGACTTTGTCTGTCCCTAGATCAAAGAAGGATATTCAATCCTTTCTGGGCAAAATTAATTTTGTTAGGAGGTTTATTCCAAATTTTGCAGAAGTAGTGAAGCATGTTACCTCCATGTTGAAGAAAGGGTCAGAGGTAAGATGGACTAATGCAGCAAGAAAATCATTTGATTCCATCAAAAAGGCTTTTATGGAGGCTCCCACTTTAATAAGTCCAGACTACAACAAGGAGTTTCATGTATTTTCATTTGCCTCTGAAGACACCATGAGATAATGGAGGATCCCAAACTAAAACATCCTCTTGTAGTGCTCCTTCCATATTGCTCACTTCCTCCCTAGCCAAAATATGTATATCCATTCAAGTGGACACCATTCCTCCTATCGTATTTTAGGAAGTAGTGGATGGTTCCTTGCAGATATCTCAGAATATTTTTTGCAACTATCCAATTATCATGCTCTAACTCCACTAGAATTGACTCAGAACATTTATTGTAAAGCATATGTCTAGTCGAGTATTCACCAAGTACATCGGGGAGCCAATCAATTGTCTATACTTGCAAGGATCCATATGGATCAATTCAAAACTCCTTAGTCTTTTCAAATTTGTGATCATTGGGGTTGTCATTGGTTTGCAATCCATCATGTCACACTTCAACATCTTGATCACATACTTTCCTTGACCTAGATAGATCTCATTAGGTCCTTGCCAGACTTCTAGTCCCAAATAGTAGTGCATCAACCCTAGATCCTTCATGTCAAATTATGTTACTAGTTGCTTCTTACATTCTTCAATTCGACCTTCCACACCTGTCAAGAGAAGGTCATCCACATATATAAGAATGATTACCGACTCTCCCTTCACCACCTTAATATAAAGGTTTGGATCAGTAGAACTCTTTGTGAAGCTTAACCTATGAAGGTATGCATCCATCCTAGCATACCATGTCCTTGGTGCTTGCTTGAGGCCATATAATGCCTTCTTCTATCTACACACATATGCCTTTCTATCTTTAACTTCAAATCCCAAGGGTTCTTCTATATAGACATCCTCATGAATTGTTCCATTCAAGAATGAAGTCTTGACATCCATTTGGTGGATGATCCATCCCATCAATGTTGCCAAAGAGACCAATGAACATATAGTTGTATACCTTGTTGCCTGAGAAAATGTCTCTTCATAGTCGATGCCTTCTTGTTGAGAGAAGCCCCTAGCCACAAATATTTCCTTATATTTATCAATACTTCCATCTGTTGCATGTTTGATCTTGTAGATCCATTTGGAAGTTACCACATATTTGTCTTCAGTCTTAGGTACGATCTCCCAAACTCTATTCTTCATTATAGACTGATATTCTTCATTCATGGCATCCTTCCATTCTAGGTGATTGAAAACTTCTTCGAAAATGGATGGATCTTCTTCTATTAGTTTTGTCATGTATGTTGCATACTCGGAGTATCGTTTGGGCTTCTTGCTTTCCCTGAATGTGTCTTGAGCTGCTCCATGATCTTATGCATCAAGTAGTGTATACTTCAACCAGTTAGGTCCCTTTCTAGTTTTGGGGATAACCATAGGTTGTATAAGTTCATTGGGACCTTCATTTTCATGATTTTATTCTTCTTCTTCCCTAATAACTTCTTCTTAAAATACTGTAAGTTCTTCACCATCACTTTCCATAGGGAGATCCTTTTATTTCTTGAATGCAATACTTTCATCAAATATCATATGTCAACTAACTTCTATTCAGTGTCCTTCCTTTATGTATATCTTATAGGGATTAGAGGAGTTACTATAGCCAACAAATGTTCCCTTCATGCCTAATGGATCCAACTTCTTTATTTTTTCCTTAGGTATATCAATATAGACAAGGACAACCAAAAATTCGAAAATGATATATGGTAGGTTTCTTCCCATAGAATACTTCTTCAAGAGTTCTGTTATCTAGTGACCTGTGGGGACTTCGATTTTGTATGTATACAATTGATCTGAAATTGATAAAAGGTATTACAGACTATGTGTGAAGTTGCCTATGTTACTTAGTGCAATGGATCGATAAGATTGTGAATAACATAGACACTTAAACAATTATAAAAACACAATCAGACACATCAACACAAGAAAAATTGATAAAGGAGTTCACCAAACTTCTTGGCTACGTCTCCTGGTCCTAGCTTCCAGTGCTGACCTCTTTATTATGTCTTCAAATGGTTGTTACAGGTGTGAGCTCAAAAACAAAGTCTCAACACAGAAATGGAACTCACCACTATGTTCCACTCGAAACTTCAAGTCAAAATGAGCATACACATGACCATACTGGTCACCCTAACCTCCAGACCCCCTGGAACAGTTCACAATACACTCCCCTGAACACTCTCTATCAACTTTTATGTGTTATGGTGTTTATATAACACATTTTAGTTACAAATTGCAATAAACGTGGAACAAATACATTTATAATAGAAACAGGCTATAAACGAAAGGACCGGCGGGTGCGGGTGGACCCCGACCGTCCGGCCTTTCCATGACAATGATCTCGAGAACGAACCATCTGATGGCTATCACGTCCCGCTCTTCAACTGATCCGAACAACTTGCACCGTTGATCTGTCCTCTTCCATCTGACGGTTGTCACGCGGTTTCATGCTCCAACTAGCACATTCGCTATTTCTCTGAAGGCACGCAATAAAGTGGTTTTCGAGAGGCTACGTGTCGAGCGTTGAGTGGAATCGCATGCTCCCGGTCTAAAACCGCTTCCTGCCTTGAGGGCATGCGATAAACCATTTACCACCCTTCTGTCAAAACTCAAATATTTTAGCTCCTTTTTCATAGTTTTATCGTGTCCGTTTTCCTAGATAACTTGCATGCATGTTTCAACGCGATATGCGTCAATCTCCTTTGATCGGACGATCTCCGCTCTTGTTCGATGTTCCTCATCGCTTGAGATCTGAACCAATCTCTAATTGCCACATCATCTTCTGTGCTGACATCATCAGGTACCTGCGACTCTTTCCCGGGTTGCTACATGTCATGTTGACGTAGGCTTTGACTCTTTGACCTGAATCTTTGATTAACTCTAATTTCCTTGTCCGAACTCAGATTTGCATCCGGTTTGCACCATTGGCTTTGGATTCAAGAGCCCTTCAACATTTTCCATTTCACCTATATTTGAAGACTTTTGATCTGGAAGCTATGCTGAATCCATTTTGGATCACTCCTCCCCACTGAAAACTTTTGGTCCACCAAAAGTTGGTTTTAGCTATCGAGTAAGTGAGGATAAGTTCCTTCACATATCCAATTTCTATCCATCGTGCCTTACTTGGATTTGTACCTTTGAGTCCAACTCTCAGGTACTCAACATCCACTCATCGCGAAGTTCTTATCCTCCTATCAAGAACTGTGGCCTCCTATAACTCATTGAGATACTCAGGCAACAGATCCTCAATGGAAGGTAACTGACCTTGCTCTTGAGGATCTTCAATTATTGAAGGTTCATACAACATCAAGTTTTCAACATTAATGACTGAATAGATTTTCATATAAGCTGGTAGATCAAGGCGGAAATCATTTTCACCAATTTTATCAAGTATTTTAAAAGGACCATATCTAATTGGTTTTAACTTTTTACCTTCCCCTTGTAGTCTTTCTTTGTTGATGTACAACCAAACTTGATCACCAACTTGAAAAATATGCTTAACTCGATGCTTGTCATGTTGCGCCTTATACTTGGCTTGACTTACTTCTAGTTGTTCCTACACTACCTGGTGAATTTCCTGGATTTGTTCAATGAACTTGGTTGCTTTGTCCACATCACTATGTCCATCAACTGCTATGTCTTTACCAAAGACAAAATCCAAGGGAGACTTTGGTATAAAACCAAAACAAGTCTCAAAAGGAGATCTCTGAGTAGAAGAATGTTTGGCACGATTGTAAGCATGTTGCACATAACACAAATGCTTAACCCAAAGTTTGGGATGCTTGCTACAATATCCTCGAAGCAACTGTATCACTGTCCTATTGACCACTTCTTTTTGACCATATGTTTGTGGATGGAACCCTATGCTCTTATTTAACCTTGTGTCCATTAACTCCCATAGACTTGACCAAAATTTCCCAACAAATCAAGAATCTCAATCAAATACAATAGAAGTGGGTAACCCAAAATGAACCCATATATTTTGAAAGAGCAACTTTAAATTTTGTTCAGTTGTGACTTGTTTATTACAAGGTATCAAAATACACATCTTACTGAACCTATCCACAACTACATACAAATAATCATGACCTTTACTAGACTTTGGCAATCCCCCAACAAATCCATGGAAACACTTTCCCAAGGATGAAAAGGAATTGGAAGTGGAGTATACAAGCCTAATTTTCTATTACTTGGCTTGCTTGTAGCACACATAGTACATCCTTTGATATATCTAGAAATTGTTTCATGTATTCGTGGCCAATAATAGAACCTTTGCAATTGTGCAACTATTTTACTTACACCAAAATGCCCTGATATGAGAGAAGTATGTGCTTCTCGAATTATGTTCTCTTTTAGTTTGTGGAATGCATAACTTTCCCAAATTATATAAGAGTTTGTCTTTAATATAATAATCCAATTCTTCTACCTGCTTGTCATGACTTAAAGTTGCATATACATCCTTAAAGTCTGTATCTTGAGCATATTGTTCAATGTAACTTTCATGAATTACTAAATTATGCTTAAGTATAGTGGATGAATTTATGATTGGTCTTGATAACATGTCTGTAACCTTATTATGTATGCCCTTCATATATCTAATAACAAGATGAAATTGTTGTAGAAAACCCATCCACCTATAATGTCTTGATTGTTTCACTTTAGTTTATGAGTGTAAACATTGAAGTGGTTGATGATCTGTGTGTATGATTGTTTCTTTACCCACTATGTAACGTTTCCACTTTTAACACTCTGGACTAATGCATACAATTTTTTATCATATGTAGGATAGTTAACTACTGCATATGTAAATGTCTCAGAATGAAAGCATATAGGCTTCCTGTGTTGCATCAACACTACCCCCATGGCATAGTCACTTGCATCTGTCTCAATCTCAAATGGACACTGAAAATCTGGCAGTGCTAGTATTGGCACTGTACTGATCCTTTCTTTCAAGGTGTCGAAGGCTTTCTGTTATTTGCCTCCCCACTGAAACACATGTTTCACACTTGTCAAAGCATGTAAAGGAGCTGCAATCAACGAAAAGTTAGCAATAAACTTTCTCCAATATTGCGTTGTCCCTAAGAAACTTCTAACTTCTGTAGCAGACTTGGGTTTAGGCCAGTTCACAATGACTTCAACCTTAGAGGGATCTACCTTCAGTTCACCATCCTCCCACAATATAACCCAAACAATTCAAATATGTCCTGCAAAATTCACATTTTGACAATTTCACATAGAGATTTTCTCTTTTTAAAACATCTAAAACCTGCTTTACATGCTTTACATGTTCATCCCAAGTCTTATTAAAAACAAGAATATCATCTAAATAGACTATTACAAAATCATCAATAAATGGTCTAAATACATCATTCATGACTCGCATAAACGTAGCAGGAGCATTAGTTAAGCCAAAAGGCATAACCAACCATTCATAGAGTCCTTGCTTCATCTTGAAAGCCGTTTTCCATACATCTTGTTCTGCAACACTGATTTGATGGTAGTCGCTTCGCAAGTCTAATTTAGAAAAGTAAATTGCATCTTTTAATTGATCTAATAAATCATCAATACGAGGAAGAGGATAACAATTTTTATCGTAATTTTATTTAGTGCCCTAAATTCAATGCAAATTCTCCATGAACCGTCTTTCTTTCGCACCAACACAATTGGTGATCTACACGATGATGTGCTTGGTCGTATAAACCCTTTATCAAGCAACTCTTGTACCTTCTTCTTTATCTTTGCATTCTCTAAAGCTAATAACCTGTACATTCCAATGTTAGTTAGTGGATCATCTTGCTGCAAATAAATTTCATGTGCTATCTCTCGCTTGGGTGGAAGCCCCTGAGGCTCTTTAAACAAAATATCATAATAAAAAACAACTTTAACTAAATCTGCTTTATGTTTAGGATTACAGCCTTGGAATGCATCAGATTTATCAGGATCCTTTGCCTTTACAATCATTAGTAAAAATTGCTTACTTGAATTTACTATTCTTTTCATCTGTCCTAAGTTTATGAGAGAGAAGTTATCTTTAATTTTATGAGCTCTTACAATATACTCAATTCCATCCTTAGTGAGTTGATACTTATTTTCAACTCGATAGAAGATAGCTTTTCTATCGTACAAGTATGGACTCCCTAAAACAATTCCACATATGTCCAATGGGACTATATCTAACTCAACCTCATCTACAAATGTTGACCCAATAGCAAACCAAAGTTTACATTGTCTCGTAACTTGTAGCTTTGTTTTATCACACACCCAACCTAATGGATATGGCTTCTTATGAGGTTTTGTTTCTAGACCCAACTTCTTTACAATTGTTTCAGAAATCAAATTTACTTGTGACCCACTATCAAATAAAGTATCAATTTTAGTGTGCTTGGAAATGACTCTAATATGAAATAGCTCATTTCTTTTCCTCTCATTACTTTCATTATCAACAGAATGTGAAGAATTACTTGTAGATGCTTCAGAATCTTTACCTTTTATACCTATGGCTGTAACTATTGTTTCGTCACTTGAGTCTGACCCCAAGTCCTTTTGAATAGCAGCAACATTCTTTCACTCTTTACCCCCGAACTTCTTAGGCTTCAGTTCTGGATGCAAAGACCAGTAGTGTGCCTCATCGTGTCCTTCCTTCTTACAATGAGTGCATGAAGGTTTATCCTTCTTTACAGTGTTTGTTTTCCTCTCCTTCCATTTCAGTTTCTTCTTTCCTTTATTCTTGTTCTCAAAATATTTGGATGACTTCCCAACATCTGGGGTTACATTTTTACCTCTAGTCTCTAGATGAGTCACTTGGATTAACACATCATCTAAGCTAGTGGGATTAAGCATAAGCATCGTATGCTTCAAATAACTATGAAGACCACATATATATTTTAACAATGTCTCTGGTGAGTCCAATGATATTCCTAATGTTAAAGATCTTTTACAAAATTCTTGAGTATAACTTTGTACACTTTGACCCTTTAATTGACGTAATGTCTGCCAACTCATCATTGCTTGTTGCATATAAGCCAAAGGATAAAATTGCTTTTTAATGGTTGAAACAAATTCATTCCAAGTTGAAATGATTTTATCATGTTTTTGAAGGTCTGCTTGTGTCTTGCCTTCCCACCACACAAGTGCGGTTCCTCCAAGTCGAAGTCTAGCCAGTTGAATATTTTTCCTTTCTTAATTGACTTTCTGCACCCTACAATATACATCAATTTGCCTTATCCAATTATCTAGCTTTTCTGCATTCAGTTCTCCATCATAAATTAGAAAAATAAATTTTACATCTAATTTGATCAAAGAGGCTTTCTTTTTCTTCTTCTTATAAGAGCTAGATTTATGAGAAGAAGAAGATGATGATGACGATGATGGTGATGATGGAGGAGATGGTGGAGGAGGCATTCCTCCTTTTCCTTTATCTTCCTTATCTTCTTTCTCTGGAGGGACAAAGAGAAAAGGTTCCTCTGCTCCTTTGTCTAGTCTAGGGGATGAAGTGCCTTCACCTCTACCTTTTTTAAACTCATGATACATTTCTTCCACATGGCACATATCATCATGAAGTTATCCAAGAACTGGGATTCTATCCCAAGTGGAGCTTCATCTTCCATCCTTCTTCATGAAAAGACTCTTCCAATCTCTGGATTCGCCTCAACAAGTTCTCCTTCACCTCGTCTGAGCCTTAACCTAGTCAACATTCAAATCTCCACACAAACTTGTCAAACCTTAAAAACCTTAAGCTTTGATACCACTTGATCTAAAATTGATAAAAGGTATTATAGACTATGTGTGAAGTTTCCTATGTTACTTAGTGCAATGGATCGATAAGATTGTGAATAACACAAACACTTAAACAATTATAAAAACACAATCAAACACATCAACACAAGCAAAATTGATAAAGGAGTTCACCAGACTTCCTGGCTATGTCTCCTAGTCCTAGCTTCCAGTGTTGACCTCTTTATTATGTCTTCAAATGGTTGTTACAGGTGTGAGCTCAAAAACAGAGTCTCAACATAGAAATGGAACTCACCACTATGTTCCGCTCGAAACTTCGAGTCGAAATGAGCATACACACGACCGTACTGGTCACCCTGACCTCCAAACCCCCTGGAACGGTTCACAATACACTCCCCTGAACACTCTCTGTCAAATTTTCTGTGTTATGGTGTTTATATAACACATTTTAGTTACAAATTGCAATAAACGTGGAACAAATATGTTTATAATAGAAATAGGCTATAAACGAAAGGACCGGCGAACGCGAGTGGACCCTGACCATTCGGCCTTTCCCTGACACTAATATCAAGAACAAACCATCTGACGGCTGTCGTGTACCGCTCTTTAACTGATCCATATAACCTACACCGTTGATCTGTCCTCTGCCATCTGACGGTTGTCGCGCGGTTTCACACTCCAACTAGCACATTTTCTATTTCTCCGAAGGCATGCGATAAAGTGGTTTTCGGGAGGCTACGTGTCGAGCGCTGAGTGGAATCGTGTGCTCCCAGTCTAAAACCACTTCCTGCCTTGAGGGCATGTGATAAATCATTTACTACTCTTATGTCGGAACTCAACGAGTTTAGCTCCTTTTTCATAGTTTTATCGTGTCTGTTTTCCTAGATAACTCGCCTGCATGTTTCGATGCGATATTCGTCGATCTCCTTTGATCGAACGATCTCCTCTCTTGTCCGTTGTTCCTCATCACTTGAGGTCTAAACCAATCTCTGATTGCCACATCATCTTCTACACTAACATCATCAAGTACCTGTGACTCTTTCCCAAGTTTCCACATGTCCTACTGACGTAGGCTTTGACTCTTTGACCTAAATCTTTAATTAGCTCTAATTTCCTTGTCTGAACTCGGATTTGCATGCGGTTTGCACCATTGGCTTCGTATTCATGAGCCCTTCAACATATTTCCTTTTCACCTGTATTTGAAGACTTTTGATCTGGAGGCTATGCTAAATCCATTTTGGATGTAGCTTCACCCCATCGAAATTTTGGTAAGTCTTGATCATGTAACATTACTTTTACACTTTCTTCAATGGATCAGTTCTTTCGTTCTGCAACTCCATTTTGTTCGAGATTATATGGGACTATAAACTCCCTCTTAATCCCAAACTCCTTAAAGAAATCTATTACTTCCTTAGATGTATATTCTTCTTCATTACTAGATCTTAATATCTTGATTCTTCTTTCTATAAGGTTCTCTACTTTATCTTTGAATTCTTGAAATTTTGTAAATACTTCATCCTTGGATTTAATTAAGTAAACTAAAGTCTTCCTTGAATGGTAATCTATAAATGTGACATAATATAGATGACCTCCAAGTGATTGAGGAGTCATAGGACCACATACATCAGAATGAATAAGATCTTTGACCGTGAAGCACTACTTCCAAATGGTCCCTTGGTGTTCTTAACCAATCCACATCCTTTGCATACTCCTTCATGATCTTCTTTTATTTTGTGGATTCCATCTACTATTGAACTAAGAGATGGAAGGATTTTGAAATGGAGATTACCAAATCTTCTATGTCAAATCTCACATGGGTTGATTTCAATGTGAACCAGGGCTTGAGCAAGAGGAGATCTCAACCTGTAAAGTCTTCCTTCATGAATGCCAATCACTCTAGTATTTTCTATGCTAAATTTTTTACTCCATACTATAAATTTTCCATCAATGAAAGCCACTATATAACCTTTATCTTCTAGACTTGAAATGGAGAGTAAATTCTTGTGCAAACCTGGAACAAATAGGATGTTTTTGAGATGAATATTGCCTCCATTATCCAGTTATATCAAGGTTGAACCAATTTCTCTCACGCAGTAGCTCTTATTATCTCCAAGTTCTACGAAGTAAGAAGAATTTCTTTTTGAAAAATTATTTAGTTACTTGTGATGACCAGTCATGTTTCTTGATGCACCAATATCGATCACCCAAATGTTCTCATCTTGAAATGTGTCAGTGAGTACTAAGAAGAGTCCTTCATCCTTTGTCTTGGTCACTTCCTTCTTTGGAGTAAATAGAAGATTTCATGCTTCCTTGATACCTCTCTTAAGATGGCTTTCTACCTTTGAACATTTTTTGAGAAACTCCTTCAATGTAGTAGAGATCTTCATGATGCCCTTAGCCAACCTTAGCTCTGATACCATGTTGAGAAATATAAAGGGCAATGATTAGAGTGATTTCTCTTTCTTTGATAATTTATTGTGATATATTTTTACTTATCTTACTTATCAACTTCACTAATTATTATTATGTTTGTGTATCATCAAGAAACTACCAAAAACAAGAAGAACAAGAACACAACATATAGGTTGCAAGTCAGGGCTAAAATCTCTCCTCTTGAGAGGAAAACCCGCAAATATCTTCCCTTCCTTATAGATTCTTAAATATATGAATTCCAAGACCTTTAGACCAAGACCAATACCCTCCAAGGCCAAGTCCAACGTTTATAGATGATGTGCTCTCATTTTAAAATTCAAACCTAGTCAAGTCTCTTCAAGTAGCACAATTTCTACCTCCAATTGCAGAATTTTGGCCTCTACTGCAGACCTGAAATTTTTGGCCCCCCTGAAGTTGTTGTTGCCACACGTGTGAGCTTATTTTATTCTCCCAGGACTTCCTTATACCTTCGCTTGGATTTCTCTGACTTCTAAAGCTTGAGGATGGCTTATTGTGACCTTCACTTGACCTTCATGCCTTCTCTTCTGCAAGATCAAACTTGTAGAGGAAATCCAAAGATCTACTACAGAAACCCTAGCCTTCCTTCACACATGTGAGACAGAAATATCCCAAAACAAGTCTTCTTCATCCTCTTCCTTATCTGCTGCCTTCTTCCTCTTCTTCCTTCACTTGAATAAGTGAGAGATGAATGTTATCCAAGGAGGTCGAACTTCCTCCTTTATATAGGCTTCTCAAAGGTGGACGTGACTCCTCAAATTAGGTCAACTTGCTAACTGCCAAGCCGACTTGATCTTGGAGGGTATTTTGACACTTTTAAGGACAAAAATAATTTTATTTATAAGTTACAATGTGCCCGAAGGGGTCTTCAGCTTGTGACAATGACTCTTTTGACTTCTTGACCTAGGACAAACCCTAAAAGCACTCAATGGATGCTTGACCTATAAAATAAAAGAACTTGACCATGAAACCCATGCTCCAAAAATAATAATAATATTTTTCTTTCATTTTACAATTTACAAGAATCAAAAGTACATTTCATATTTATGAAGACCGAACCTAGTTACGCATTTTTCAACAGGAGACGACCAAAAATATTAAATGCTCATATTGCAATTGTAGATATAATCAGTGTTTATCATAACAAATTTAAAAATTGTCAAATTTGATAATGGGCATACAATTATTTAAAGATTCACCTTTTCTCACAAACTATAATGTGGGTATGTGTGTTTTTTGGTATAAAAACTATAAACATATTTTAAAAAAAACTCAAAAATGTCTCACAAACTTAGATTCTATTTAAAGAGATATTAACAATTTATGAAAACTATATTATATTTTTTAAAGGAAAAAAAATCAAGTATTTCTATTTATATCCAAAATAAAAATACATATTTGTATATGTCAGAGCATTCATATGGAGCTTGTCCTAGTAATTTCATCACTATTTTTTGTTTCAATACATTTTAGTTTCAAAAAACTTGCAGGAATTGACACAACAACATCAAAAACAACAACAACAACAAATCCTATCATCTTCTTGAGTTCCAAAAACTTGATCATGTAACTCGCTGTTAGATGTCCCACCCTGAGATTTCTCTATCAACAACTTGTGTGTATATATAACAAAAAACAACCCCTGATCATAAGTTAGAACCATGATAAATCGTCGTTTTAATATATGGCTAATGTTGTGTCAATATAAGGAACTTGTACGTTGGATCAAAAATGAGGTAACATGCCACAATAATAAGGTTGATATATATGTTAATAACAAAATTTGAGATTTGTGCAAATGGTGGCTCATAGAAAGAGAAGAAAAAACAATCATGACCATCAGTTTTCAAAATGTTTGGTGAAGATGCCTTCATTTTTTTCTAAGATTTCCCATTTCCTTTTATCCAAATCCAATCCTATTTTTGAAAGGATATCGACTTCTTTGTTTTGTATCATATGAATATGAGAAAATGGAGTATGAGGAAAGCTCCTTGTCTCTGAATAATAATTTTGGAACTTTGGAAGTAAAGTGTGGTTCCTCAATCTTGCTTTTCCATTCATCCAATCAATCACTAACTTGGAATCCCCATACATATGAAGGGATGTTATATGAAGATATTGTGCTAGTTGTAGAATAATTTTGAGAGAAAATAATTCTATTTGTTGTTTGAAGCCCAATGTTACATGAGAAGGAGAAGTAATGGGTGTACAAAAGATAAAGTATTCCTCTTGATCCACCTATGGATGGAGTTTTTTGAGTTTCTCCATCGAAGAATGCTCAAGGGAAACGTTTTTGAATATTCACCTCAGTAATATTTTTATGTGGTGGAGTTGTGTTGAATGGAAAAGTATCTTGTAGCATAAGGCTATTCATAGCCACCCTAATATATGAGTATCCTTTATTCAAAAATTGCGCTATTTCTTTCCAACCAGATCCCATAGTTATAATTAATGGAAGGTATTTTAATTTCCCTTTTGGTTTAGATTCCAACCACTTTTTTAGACAGTATTATATGGAGTCTCCTTGCCAAACATACCCATTCCCCACCTTCCTTTGAATCTCTCTCCAAATTTCTTTCAAGAAGGGGCAATGAATGGAGAGATGAGCTATAAATTTTGATTCTTCAAGGCAAATCAAACACTGGCCAAGCCCACAAAAATATATTTTTTGTAGTGTGTCCCATATTGGTGCTTTGTTTTTGAGTAACAACCACATAAAAAACTTTGTCTTTGGTGGATAATGAAATTTCCATAATCTTTTTGCCCACCAAGGGGGAGGTTGAGGAATATATGGAAGAGACAAATATAAATATCCAAATTTTGGGTTCTAGTCTCCTGAAGGGGCTTAGGAACATACGAGAAGATCCTTAATAGGCAATAGAGAGACAAGGGATTATTGCAAGGTGGTAATATATGCCATCCACTCATTTTCTAGGTCACCAATATAAGCAATCTTGTTGGAGGCTTGATGAAGAAAAATGACTCCCTAGGCATTGAGAGTTTGAATCAAATGATCTGATAGAATATAATAATTTTGGCTCCCAATCCAAGGATCTTTCCTAATGATAAGCCTAGATTCATCCCCTACTTTCCATCTGAGCCCTTGCCCAATTATATTAAATGAGTTAATGATGGCCTTTCATGTGATAGATACGTCATAAAATTGAATTCCTTAGAGATCTAATCCACTCCATAGTATAAGAGGGATAAATATATGTTCCCCCCTTCACTAGGGCCCAAAGACTTGTTCCTTTGATCAATTTCCAAGCTCCTTTGGTTATCAAAGCTTTTGAGAACCAAATGAGGTTTTTTAAATCATATCCACCTAGAGATTTTGGAGTGGCTATAGAGGACCAAGAAATTAAGGTTAAGGGCATCTTTTCTTGATTTCCAACCCATAGAAAATGCAGTGTAAGTTTCTTTATTTTATGTAGGATAACCAAAGGAACCAAGAATAATGAAGCCTAGTAAACAGGAATGGATTTTTTTACAACCTTACAAAGAACTATTTGACCCACTCTAGAGAGCCATCAATTACACCAACTTCAAATTTTGAGCTCAATTTTTATGAGGATCCAAGTCTAGTCCTTTTTCAAATAATTTGTTGGCTTTAAATGAAAAATTAGGTATCTTAAAGGGTCTCCCAAAGGCAAATTATATTTTGTGAGAATCTTGGTTATTGTCACATTGTCCACTTCCTTCAAGGCACTCCCATAGAGAGATGATTTTTCATGGTTTATCATCATACCTATGGCCAATGATAACATATCTAAAATATTTTTTATATTCTGAGAATGCCCATATATGTGGTCAAGGAGATGATGATATCATCCACAAATAGTAGGTAGGTGAGTGAGAAATCCCAAGTGATGTTTATTCCAGCCATAGCATTCCTTCGTTTTGCATCCAAAATAGCCTTGTTGACAACTTCTGCTACGAAGAAAGAGAAGGGGGGATAGGGACAACCTTGTTTAATACCTCTATATGGATTAAAAAATGGAGAAGTAAATCTGTTGATAATAAAATCCATCTAAGAGGTGCTTATGCAACTATAGATCCAATCCAAAAATAGAGGTTGAAAACCCAAATGTAGTAAAATGAACCTACATTAAAGCATGTCTGATCCAATATCTTTTACTTACAGATGCATCGAAATTACATATAACAGATTTTATTAACCATGGAAATTAAAAGCACATAAACAATGTGGAAATAATCAGAAGGACACAAAAACCATGACACAATGATTTGATTATGGAGTTCGTCCAATTTGGACTATGTCTCTAGGCCCTACTCAATAGTGGGGAGGCCTTCTTTCTTAGTAGTGGCATAAAAGAGATAAAAGTACAGCAACAAGTAATTTCAACCCTTATACCTCCAAGCTAAAATATTGGCAGAGAATGGAGAGCTTGGCTTTGAAAACAGATAGAACCACTAAACTCCTGGCGAAAAATAGTGCAAAAACACCTATCCAAACTCTCGATTTGGATAATCGGGCCTTCTGAAACCTTCTTGGAACCTCCCCGCTGCTCAAGGCAAGGTTCCGGCCTACTGTGAGGGTCAGGTTCTACTGTATGCACTGAATCTATGTATTCAGCCAGTCCTCCCCTCCTTTCTCTGACACAACAGTTATATATATAATATCATGGTGGAATCCCCAAAATCGGGGCAATTTCAACATAATACCCAAGGTTAGTAGGCGGGAGTGGGCCTAAAGGATTCATGGCAACCACCCTTCTGCAATAGTAAGCCACTGTCTAGAAACCCATTTCAACGGCACATGACTCTCGGTGGCGGGTTGATTGATAGTTCTAGCTTATCGGCAGATAGTCTAATGCCCAAACACAACATCCTATGATAACTATGGACCCGATAGGAAGATTCACCATAAAACATAATTTCTTCTTATTCATCACTCCCGTCGCATTATCGCAATCGTCGTGAAACCCTTGGCATAATGGTTAGCACTCTGCAACACCTACGGACCTGCCGGGTTTATTAATCACACTGTATAACATTTCGGGTCTGAGCCCCTTATCGCATTATCACAATAGACACCCAACGCGAAATCGCAATCGGCACTTTTCCCCTGAAATGTATCGCAAGTACCAGCCTTTTTGTGCGATTGTGATATGCGATGTATATCGCATCACAACTAAGTCCTGTCAGGGCTGATTCGTAACTCCTCCGGTCTGTGATATGCGATATCGCAATCGCAGTCGGGAATGCTAGGGGTTGATTCTTCCTTAAGCACTCCTCCTTTTCACCGATATGTGATATGTGGGGTCCAGTGGCATCCTGCCATGTGGTGCTCCCTTATTCGCTGAAACTATGCCATGTCATCTTCTCCCTGCTACCTGGACAAGTCAAACTAAAACTTTAACTTTCTCTAACTTTTTCATCTGGACTCAGATTTGAGTGTCATTCAAACCATTGGAATCAGGATGACAAGCACTTCAATCTGATGCTAATCTTATCCAGATTCTGCCACTTTTATTTTTAAGACTTTTGTCATGACACTGGTACTTTTCTGAAGATTCACCTAGATCAATCCTCCCCACTAAGAGATTTTGGACCACCAAAATACTTTTTGGTCAATTGGAAAGAGAGGAAATTACTCCCTCACTTTTTCCTTCTCCATCCATCGAGCTTTGCTTGGATGCATTCCCTTGAAGCCAACACGGATATGCTCCTCCAATTCTTTATGTGACACATATGTTCCTCCCATGTCCTACTGTACACAAGAATATCGTCTAGATACACAAGAACAAAATGATCAAGAAATGGCCGAAATAAATCATTCATTACACTCATGAATGTGGTTGGAGCATTGCACAGCCCGAATGGCATCACCATCCATTCGAACAGCCCCAGCTTGGTTTTGAACGCAGTTTTCCAGACGTCCTGCTCTGCAATTCTCACTTGGTGCTAACCACTACGCAAATCCATCTTAGAAAAATAAAAAACATTTTTTAATTGATCTAACAATTCATAAATGTGAGGGAGAGGGTATCAATTCTTCACCGTGATCTTGTTCAGTGCCCTATAATCTACTCACATCCTCCATGTGCCATCTTTCTTGGGCACCAACACAATTGGAGAGCCGCAAGGAGAAGAACTCGGTCTGATGACTCCCTAATTTAATAGTTCCTGCACTTGTTTCTTGATCTCCTCCATCTCGATAGAAGTCATCCTATACATGCCAACATTTGGTAAAGGGGCATCCTGTTGCAAATGGATATCATGTTGGATTTCTCGTTTAGGGGGCAATCCTCTCGGTTCCTGAAAAAATTCATCATAGTTAGAAACAATTTCAAATAATTCCTTCTTATGATCGGGATCACAACCTCTGAAAGCGCCAGCCGTCTTGGCTTCTTTCGCCCTCACTACCATGAGCATGCACCCTTTGTTGGAATTAACAAGTCTTTTAATTTGTCATGCACTGACAAGGCTAACACTAACTTTTGCATGATGAGCTCTAACTATATACTCTACCCAATCCTTTGTGAGGTGGTATTTTTTTTCATGTCGAAAGAAAACGACATTTCTGTCATATAAATATTAGCTCCCCAAGATTATTCCATAGATGTCCAAAGGTACTACATCTAACTCTACCTCACCAATTAATTTAGAAGCAATTACAAATTTGGCCCTTCCCTGTTTGGTGACCTACAATTTGGCTTTATCGCTTACCCAACCAAGCGGGTATGGACTCGGATGAGGTTTAGTTTCAAGGCCTAACCTTTTCACTAAGGACTCCGAGATTAAGTTTTCTTAGGAACATGAATCAAACAGAGTTTCCACCTTTGTATTCTTTATGACAACTCTAATGTGGAACAACTCAATTCTCTTTTACTCACAACTCATAGGGTCATTCAAATAACTAGTGATTGCAACTGAAGAAATACCATTAATAGAAAGAGTACGTCTTATGCCCATGGTTGTGATAAATGTCTCATCGCTCAAATTCGATCCAAGGTCATGCGTTGTTGCCACTGTCTTTTGCTTCCCCTTTACACTGAATCTCTTCAGCCTCAGTTCCGAATGCAGCTTCCAGTAGTGGTCCTCGTCATGCCCATCCTTCTTGTAGTGAGTGCACGACGATGTTGCTATGTCCCCCTTCTTGGTTGTGATGGTCTTCTTGTCCTTCCCTTTTCCTTTCTTCTAGACTTTTCCATGCTGAAGTTTGAATGACATATTCTTGGTTTGGTCATCTCAATCATTCTTGCCTCGACTTTCAAGATGTATAGCTTTAACGTTGGTTGTATCAATTGAAGTAGGCTTGAACAGTAATAACGAGTGTCTGATGTAACTATGTACTTAGTTACAGTTTTGGGTGCATCTAATGAGATGCCCAGATTCAGTGCTTGTTTCTGAAATTCTTCCATGAAGCTTTGTACATTCTGGCCCTTACCTTGCCTTAAATATTTCCAGTCCATAAGTGCCTTTTTCTTATAACCCAGAGGGTAGAATTGGTCTTTTAATGCAGAAATAAAACTAGACCAAGAGGACAGAAGGTTACCTAACTTCGTGCTACCCTTTTGTAACTTTCTCTCCCACCAAACGAGAGTAGTGTCACTCAGCCGAAGAGATGCTAACTGGACTTTCACCTCATCTTCTTCGATCTGCTAGATTCGGCAGTAAACCTCTATCTGTCTAATCCAATTATTGATCTTTTTTGCACTACATTCTCCATTGTACATGGGCAAGTCGAACTTTACGTTTAACTTGAAGAACGGTTTCTTAGAGGTCTTCTTCGAATTTTGTTGAGAGTGATGAGAACTATCTCTAGAAGAAGGAGAGGGAGGAGGATCTTATCCACCACCTTCCTTATTTCTTAATCCATGATCATCAACATCCTTCTTCTCATGCCCACGTGCCTTCTCATACTTTGCGAACAACTAGTCCACTTTTCTTGCCATATTGTAGGATACCTTTCGGAAATTATGTTCCTCTTCCCAACGAGCTTCTTCATTGGCCATGTTTCTTCTTCGTTGTTGTTACAGATTCATTTGGGCACATCAAATCCCAACATCCAGATCAGTGTTTTAGGGCTCATCAAACCCTAATTTCAGTTGCTTCATGCCCTAAACAAGTTACCCCTGTGAATACCTCCTTCCTAGATAGTTTCATGACTTGAAGACATCCAGAAATAGCCTCTAGAGGGACCAACGCAGGTAAGCCCTTATGAAGGTGCATTGCAGAGCACTTAGGCTTCCTTTCACCTGCGCTGGGAGAGAATGAATGAAATTCACATAGGGTTTGGGAAATAATCTTATCTTTTGGAGTCATCTAGAAGGTTCCCTCACTTATCAACTCCTATGAGCTCAAAAATGGATTAGGAATGAGTTAAGGTGCATCCTATCCTCTCATCCCTTCCTCCATGGAACTAATTCTAAGTATGGAAGGCCATTCAATGCCACCATTAATGACAAAACCTCCTTCATCTTCCTATAAATTGACCACTCATCTAAGTGATCAAGAGCTGGATTATGTTGAATTGTAAGGAGATAATGCTGCTATGAGATTTGGCTTTGAAGCATGTATTGTAATTCTACAAGTTTGTCATCCTTTGATGTGATGTGGAAGGGATCCAAGCTGGAGGAATGGCTTTGAATCAGAGACCGATGGTTGCAGTTCCTTATTCTATCTAATAAAGTGTTTGAACCTTTTTCCATATGTTTGTATTGTTTCATAATGCTTATGTGTGTGAATTGTATCTGATTCCTTTCACTTATATTCAATAGATCATATGATTTGATCGGTTTTTGTCTTCTGTTGTGTTTATAGGGTACTTCTCAAGCGGATTAATTACAGGAAGGAGTGATAGAATCAATACAAGGGAGACGAGAGGAAAGCAGAACTACAAGTAGGCCTTCTATCTTCTCATCTTATATATTGCTTATAGGAAAAGTCTAAATCACTTTAAATTGTTGTTCTAGATACAGCGACTTATCTAGGGAATTAGTATTTATCCGTAGATGCTAAATTCTCCAAAACAAATTGGTGACTTTGTTGGGGAGATATCACCTTTCCTAGTAGCTTATTCACCTCCTAGGACATTCTTGTAGACCCTACTTGTGTTCGTTGACCATATTTCAGCTCTTTTTCATTGAATTTTGGTCAAAATTTGAGGTTAGATGACTCTTAAGTGGCCTCTCAGAAATCAACGCAGACTTGGTCAGGGGACAGTGCTCTGCAGAGCACCCTTGAGTGAGAGACAATGCTCTGTAGCGTAGTTAGGCCCTCTTTGACCTGCGCTAATCCACCTTAGGTCAAATTCCCACCTTTGGATTGATTTTTTTACCAAATTTCCTCTGTTTGTTTGCTTGTTGATTGATCAATGAATGTTATGTCTCAGAGAACAAGATTTTATCTCCTTTGTCAGCCGTACTTTGATTTGATTGATTAATATTTCTTTAATGTTTACATTGTCATTATCAGTCTATAGTCAAAGTTAGAATATAGTTGATTAATCTTCATTCGAAAGAAAGTGTTGTAAAGTCTTCTTTTCCTTTAAAACGAAACTGTTGTTAAAGTCTTCATTCTTATTTAAGATTGATTGATTGTATGTGCATATTTCCTTTTTGTTCATCATAACATTAAGGGATTCAAAAAGGAAACCTTACATCGTTCATATTGTAGTTTGTGAATGCTTGAAAGGAATAGCTAGGGAAATTGCATTAGATGTGCTCTTTTCTCTTTGTCAAAGATCTGATTTCTCTATCCCTACTAGCTAGGGTTTTCATTGTTCAATTGAATGAAAATAATTCTTATCCTATTAGTTGCATTTTAGGAATTGCAAACATACATCCCGTGGTGAACCTTGAAAGGCAAATTCTAAAGAAGATCAATTTAAACTTTATTTGAATTTACCTAATGGAGCATTGTCACCTAACAAAAAATGTTTAGAGGTCTAGGCTAGAGACGTGTTCCAGCGTCGTAAAATAAAGCAGCTGTCACTAACTTGTCTGCAATACATCCCAAGTGCGATACGTCATTCCACGTACGTGAGTATATCGTAGCTCGTCCATGTACCTTCGGGTATATAAGGCAGTGTTACAGTATGTAAAGTATATGGGAATGCTCTCACTGTGTGGTTTTGCATTAGACAGCGCTTATACAGATTGGGCCTCCATGTACTTTTGGGTATATATGGGAGGACAACATTGGGTTGTTATCCATCCTTAAGTAACCAAGTCGGTTGCCTTGTACACTGTGATACACCAAACACAGCATTCGGGGAGATTGTCTGCCCGTACTTCTCAGTTCACCAGGAGATATTTTGTAGTTCACAGTTTCTTGGTAAACATTTTTCCTAGATTATCACGGATAACATCCTCCATGATTTCTCCTTAGTTGATCTTAGGTTGAAACATATGGCAACAAATCTGGAGTCCATTGATCAAGGAATTCCTTTTGATGGGAATCCTAGTCCTTTTCCTTCTTTCGGAAATATTGGTGCTCCTTATATTGCTACATTATCCCTACCAGGATTTACCATTGGCTTGCTAGTATGGTTTTTTTCAACCTTCTTGGTTCAAAATGTCATGATTTCTCTGTAATCGAGTACACATCCAATTGGACAAATCCAACCTCCAATTGATCCTAAAGTTGACCCTTTGCCTTCTTCCTCAGTTGTTTCTTCCTCCCCTTCTTCCTCTTCACCTGGTGAAAGTGTTGGTATTAGTAACCAGGTGGCTAAGAAGAAGAAGAAAGGGAAGAAGAAGAATAAGAAGCAAATTCAGCAGAGGGGCAACCAAGCAACCATTGCTTTGAATGCAAAATCTGATGAGAAACCATCCTTCAAGCCTCACAAAGTTTAATATCCATGCAAACTTTGTGCGGGAGACCATCTTCTTCGAAATTGTGTTGATATTCCTAAGATCCTAGAAGAATGGTCTTCTCGTTCACATCATCCTGTATCATCAACTTCTGGAGATCATATTGATCAGACGCCATCAACTAGTGGTAGTAAAGTTCATGGAAAGAAGCGTAGAGTTAAGTTTCCCTATAGGTTATGTGAAGGGAATCACCCCATTCACCTTTTTCCCTATCTAGATGAAGCCAAAAAAGTTTTGGATAACTGTCCTGCTTCACCGCAGCGACTTCCATCTGGTTATAGGAAACTCTCCCTAAATCCTTCACTTGTTGATGAATTTACTGACCAAAATCAACCATCGATCAAACCCACTCTCTCTGAAAATGAATCCTATGAGTCTATACCCGACCCAAATCAACAGGTTGAGGTAACAGTTGACCCGATTTCACCGTACCTTTCCTGAAGAGAGTGAATACGATACCACTCGAGTTCTTTTTGTTTCTTCAGATTCCAATGAGCTTGGGGTCAATCCTCCTGTTCCATCAAGATAGGAGGAAAATCCTCCAGCTCTCGTAACTCTAGGGGTTAATTCTCCCATTCTTATGGTACCCCCTCCAAGTAGTCTGGTTACTTCATTTGATTGGAATCGGTTGGCAGGATTTTGTCTTCCTTCTTATGTGCCTTTCCAGATCATAGTACAGGTTTGTAATATGATTGTATCTAGCACTATTATAGATGAAGGTGCATCAATGAGTATCCTTTCCTCAACTGCTTGGCAAGTGCTCAGTTCGCCGCCACTTGTGCCTATTACCCAGAAACTGTTGGCTTTTAACAGAGGAACCAGTCAACCATTAGGGATCCTCCCTCAGTTACCTATTACTTTGGGAGGAAAAATCATTTATCTAAATGTGATGGTGGTCCCAAGCCCTTTAGATTACAAATTACTTCTTGGGCGTGACTATGTTTATGACATGGGAGCTATTATTTCAGCACTCTTCCGAGTGATTTGTTTCTCGCATGAAGGCGGAATTGTCACCATTGACCAGCTTTCATTTCCCAGTCCAAATATGGCTTCCAGTCAACCATCTTCCCTAAATGGTCCTTTTGTACCAATGGTATCATCCCCACCATGGGTTAATTAGGTGGCAACCCGTTCCATGCCTACATCAACAGATGATCAATTCCATGATGTTTTATAGTATGTACTAGAGGCATTGGAACCAGATCTCTCCTTCCAAAGCATTTTTCTCCCATCAGATGAGAACCTCTTGGAAGTCATGACCTCCTATCATGGGTCGTAAACAAAGGGTATGAGGATAGTTCTTTTACTGTGTCAACCTCGTTAAAAAATGAAACAGGTCTATGAGGATAGTTCTTTTACTATGTCAACCTCGTTAAAAAATGAAACAGAGCCATAAGGAGAGTTCCTTGTCTTGTGTCAACCTCGTTAAAAAATGAAGCCAAGGATATGAGGATAGTTCCTAATCTTTTGTCAACCTCATTAAAAAATTAAACCAAGGATATGAGGACAGTTCCTTGTCTTGTGTCAACCTCATCAAAAAATGAAACCAAGGATATGAGGATAGTTCTTTGTCTTTTTTCAACCTCGTTAAAAAATGAAACAAGGAATATGAGGATAGTTCTTTTACTGTGTCAACCTCATTATTAAAATGAAACAACTCCCATGAGGACAGTTCCTTGTCTTCTGTCAACCTCATTAAAAAATGAAATAAGGAGTATGAGGATAGTTCATTGTCTTGTGTCAAGCTCGTTAAAAAATGAAACAAGGAATTTGAGCAGAGTTCCTTGTCTTGTGTCAAGCTCATTAAAAAATGAAACAAGGTCCCCTAGAGCAAGTTCCACATCGAGTCTTTGATTAGATCTCGTAAACTCCCAGTCGAGTCTTTCACTTGCTCTCATAAATGAACCTTCATTCCATCCACCTGACAGCCATGAGTAGTCTACTTAGGTGAATGTAATGAAGCTTGGGGGGCATGCAACTAATGGTAAAGTTAAGTTTACCTATATGTTATGTGAAGGGAATCACCCCATTCACCTTTGTCCCTATCTAGACAAAGCCAAAAATGTGTTGGATAACCATCCTACTTCATCGCAGTGACTTCCATCTGGTTACAGGAGACTCTCCCTTTCATCATGCTGGGGGCATGTAAACCAATCTCAAGTATAGTTTTTCATTTTAAGCTTGTGTAAAAATGAAACTGAATCCAAGCATAATTCCCTATGGTTCAAGCTTGTGTAAAAATGAACCCATCTCCATTTTAACCCTCGTGATTTCCATTCTATCAGTGTCTTTTGTTAGATGATCCTTGATTGATTTCATCCCATCGCCACCATCCCTTTGGCTGATCATACACTTTCACTTGGATGTTTTACCTCAGTTGCAATGAGTGGTCTTATTAGCCAACCTCTTCACATAAATCAACATGTTTTGAGAAGTTCCAACATCAATGGAACCAATTGCTACCCTAGACACCACTCGTTCATCAAAGTGGAGTCCTCTTTAAGCTCTTTTCAGACGTCTAAACATGAAAAGATTGTCGATCACTTGTCCTTTCCAGCTCATTAACGGATTGGAAACAATATCTCTCTTGTATTATTTTACGCTTTTTCGAGCTTAAGAGATTAATCTACGAAAAAGAACTTGTGGATTTTTCTTTTTGTCCCTTTTCAAACTCTCTAAACATGAAAAGGGCCGAGTTATCTTTGTCGTTAAACTCGTTAAAACATGATCCGGATTTAAACAGGAACGCAATAAAATATAGAGATAACCATAAAGACAAATATGCAGTGGAAATAATACTTCATTTCATTACTGTAAAATACTGAAATATGCTTACAAATAGAAATGGAAATAACCCAACTAGGGCGATGGTAGCTTATCTCTGAGAAGAGATGTGTCGGCTACATGCCTCTGAACTGTTCTCCAAAAACTGTGTTACAATGAGGCTCAAGGGCCTATTTATTGTTGAGAAACAGTGGAAAACCCTTCACATTCCAAAACCTAACCCTAGAAGATGAAACGCCAAATTGTGGGCCCCGAGTTTTGGGTAAGTTGGTACATCAACTTCTCGGGGTCGCGAATTGGTTGTACTATCTCCGTTTGACGCGCATGATAGCCCGTTGGAAAGATCTCTCCGAGGACTACGACGGAAAAGATGATTTTTAGATAGAAAAATCGTTGCAGTGGATTTCCCAAAAAATGTCGTTTAGGGCCTCAAAACGGCTCCGGAAGTTTAGGGCCCGAAAAACTGCTAAAAATAGTAAATTGTGCTATAATTAAGGAAACAGAAAAACTGAAAGAGCCAGTTGTGGGGGTCCAAATGGGATAGGTGGGTGGCCACCAACATCCACCTGGATCATCTAAACATGAAAAGATTGCCAATCGCTTTTCCTTTCCAGCTCATTAACGGATTGGAAACAATATCTCTCTTGTATTATTTTACGCTTTTTCGAGCTTAAGAGATTAATCTACAAAAAAGAAATTGTGGATTTTTCTTTTTGTCCCTTTTCAAACTCTCTAAACATGAAAAGGACCGAGTTATCTTTTTCGTTAAACTCGTTAAAACATCAAATAGCGACAAACTTGTCCATCTAGACAAGATCGAGTTTCACCTTCGCTAGACTCATTAAAACATCAAATAGCGATGGATTCACCCGAAGGGTGGAATCATACAACAATAATATGTTATCCTCCTCAAGCTTGATAAAAATAAAGAGGTATTAGTCAGCAATGACTAGGGAAAATGGGAAAAGGGTAAAAACACTTTATGGCAGAAGGTCTCTCTTGAACATGACACTTTCACTCCATCATCGTGACTATTTGGGTTGGGTTATTAGCTTGATGGTTATCACACCGTTGGTCTATCATACCATCCATCACTTTGTTTTGGGTTAATGCTACCAATTCACTTTAGTGTCGCCGATATGTTCAAGAGAAGTCATATTTTGCAATACCATAAACCTTCATTTTCATGACCGCCATTCCCGAACCTTTGTGTCGTCAATCAAATTCCATCTATAAAATCAATACACTCGTTTCATGTTGTTGATGTGGGATACATAAAGTCCCTCTTGTGATGAGTCGCTTCTTGTCAACATCAGCTCATTATCCAAGAAGTTGACTTAGAAACACCCATTCAGTACCTTAAAGCTTGCACGCATCAATGGCAGGTTTCTAGCTTCCGGCGATAGGCATACATCAATGCACTTCGACCGAAATTCTTTGTATGGTGTTTGACATCAAATCATCCATTCACACCATGTAGAATGTACTGCAGTACCTTGAGGATCATTATCATTATCGGTGATTTCTCTCACATGTGTTAACAACTTACATCATTAGCTAGTCATTAGATGGTGTCTTCCCATGTTCGACTTCAGATCACATATTCACATGGTTAGACTCATACTTGAGTGAATGGTTGAATGATATTGAAGACCCTGGATCTAGTTTCATCCATCCGAGCTGCGATTTCAGGAGTACTAAATCGTATGTACAATGGCTTTACATTGATGGTCATTCTGATCATGGCTCTATATCTGTAGACGACTGTTTATGTACATGTAATGAAATTTTATAAGTTGAGAATGGGTATGCCTTCCCTCAACAATTCATGTAAAATCAAATATCATGGTATATGTGTTGTAATTGATGTAGGTCACCTTCCACTTTGATACCTCCTCATCACATCATAAAGCATTTCATTCGACATTGGTGTTATAGACATATTTGGGCACTGCAACCCCAATCACACATGTCCATAAACCAAGGACTTCTAAGTCCCTAAAAGTGTTGTTTCATACCCTAAAGGAGCAAGGTCAGCTGATTGCATCATCTCCCAGAAGTTCTCCATGAAAAACCACTCAGAACTAGTCAAAGCAGGACCATACAAACTGCCCAATGCTAAGGGTGTGATGCATCTCACCTGCCACATGCAAAAAATGTGATGCATACTGGAAAGCCCTTCTGTAGGGTGCGATGAGCGAGAGCAGACAAATGGCACAAGCAGTTTGCTAGGTGGAAACCTTGAGAATCTTCTAGAAGCTGCTCATTTGACACTTGCCTCCCTGAATTCGCCCAAGGATGAGTAAGAGATCATGAAATCTCCAAGTGGAACCAAGAACTATCAGAGAGATGACACTAATCAAAATCCCAGAAGCTGACTCACCCCCATGCAAATATCTATATATGGATCCCTCATCCCAGAGATCCAGAGGTTGGAATTTGGTAATTTGCAAAGAAGTGTTGTTGGTTTCTCTTTGAAGACATTGTTGGGTGATCTTGCTTTGTATGAGGTGAAGAGGGCTTTCAAGCTGGGAGGATGGTGTTGGGTCAGACCAAGTGGTTGTAATCCTCTCTTCTACTACTTTTATCAATAAATCTATTTGAGTTTTCCTCCATATTCTTGTGTATCTCTGAATATTGTGTTTATATATGCATTTGTATGGCAATCTGATCATATATTGTTTACAGTGATAGATCTCTATGCTTTGATGGTATTATGTTGTTGTGATTCTACAGGTGTTCTTTGAAGTGGGACATGTAAGGAAGCAGTGGCGAAATTCTGTCAAAGGGGAAAGGAAACAAGCAAGGAGCCAAGCGAAAGACTGAGGTTGGTACTCTTTGCTTCTCTCTCATCTATCTCTTGTAAAGGAAAATACAACTTTAGTTTGTTTGTTTCTAAGATAGCTACCCGTTTTAGTGGGACTAGCAGTTCTGAATAGACACTAGTTTTCCTGGTAACAAAATGGTGACTCCGCTTGCGATGAATTAGTTTGATTGCTTGTCTCTATTTGTTTGATTCATAAACCACAGAAAGAGCCTGAAGTTAAGCCAGCTAGCCTTCGAACTGCATTTGCTATGCAAGTGCAAAGTAGATCAACGCTGCTTCAGTCAATCTCCAGGTTTGTTTATGAACTGAACAATTGACTTGCAAACATCCTAAGTGCCCTAGAGGTATCTCAAGTAACCTCATTAGATCAGCCCCTATAATTTGTATTTACTAACTATCATTAGCTCGGCCTAAATCCCTGAACTAAGTTGCAAACTGTGACCAAAAACCAAGTTAAAGTCTCATCCCTGGACCATCAAACCCTCTCTTCTTGGCAATCTGGATGCATTGCACCTCCCGTGTGCAGTAGGTGAGATGCATCCATGTTTCCCTGTGTTACAGGTGCGATGATCAGATAAGACTGTTTCTGCCTCCAGATTTTGGTTTTTTCTTCACTGTCTTCAGCTTTATTCAGGTGTTTTGCTGTCTGCGATCAATAGACAACTGTTGAAACCCCCTTCCTTTGCATTATTTAGCCTCCAGTGTACAAAGAATTGTGAATTTTTTTGTGTATTTTTCGCCATTTACAGTTCTCCTTTAAAAAAAAGTAGCTTAACCGAATTGTCGTCTTTTGATTTGAAAGTGTTGTTTTCAGTCAAAGAAAAGAATCCTTCTCTTTTTTATAGTCAATTACACTGTTACTCTTGTATTTGATCTGAATTTATAGTATTTCAAGTGTCGAAAGCAGTTTTCAATTCAAAATCGCAAAGTGTCGTCTTGTCTCCCTTTCGTTTTTTGAAAAGAAAATCGTTAGTACTGTCGCTTTGAAAGAAGAAATAATTCAGATTTGTATTGAGCATTCTTTTTTTCATTCATACATTAAGAAAGTGGAAAACAAATACATGCATGTGCATTTGCATTTAGACTGCTTGTTGATTTATATTTAGCACAGTGCATCTAGTGTGTGCTCTATGCTCTATGTTGAAAGGATTTCACTTCTCTTTCCTTAGTAGCTAGGATTTTCATTGCAAAAAGAAGAGTAAACGACTGTTTATCATCTTAGATTGCATATTTAGGAGTTGTATATCTAAATCACACGGTGAACCTTAAAGGCAAACTTCTTAAGAAAGATCAACTGTAAAATAAATTCAATGAACATAAAAACGCTTTGGAACCTAACGCACAACATCTAGAAGTCTAGGCTAGAGACGTATTCCGGTGTCGTAAAGCCTAGTAACTGTCACTTTCATCGTAGGTTGGGTGATTCCTCCTCTTTGAGACGACAAGTGCCAGTACAGACTTGTGCTCCCATGTACTGTCAAGTATATATTGGGAGACCACAATAGGCTATATCATTTATCCTTAGGAAGCCGTGTCTACCGCCCTATCGATCGCAATGCACTGAACATAGCATTCAGGAAGATTGATTGTCGTACTGTAAAAAGTATTCAGCAGTTTTTCGATTGGTTTGGAAATCCCTCTGTCTAGATTTCCAGAGTAGTCTCTTTCATTCCTTTTCAGACTCCTTAAAGGAAAAGGTCCATCTGAGCACTTGTCACTTCAAGCTCATAAAAAATCAAAGGCGACTAGAGTCATATTTAGCTTTTTCTCGACTCTTAAAAATTGAAAAAACAAGTTGTGTCAAAGCATCTAAAATTCATTTAATTTGGAATAAAATTTTCCCCTCTTATTTTGAGTTGATCAAATAATCCGCAATCGTGGAAGAAAGTCAATCAAAACCCCATCGCTCACAAAGACTGACGAGTCAACCATCTTTGGCTCCGGAAACGAAACCATTCTAGGCCAAGCAAACTCGTTTAACTGGGTCAAAGTCTCCTGGTTTGTTTGAAACTTGTGTTTCAACATCCCTTGAGACTCCAGTTACTCCAACCATTTCTGGTATCCCTGCCTCTACAGAAGAAGTTCCGCAGTTACAAGAGGACATTAGAACTGATCCTAGTGTAACAGTAAACACTTCTATTCCTGAAACAGCTCCATCTAGGGATGATTCAGAAGGTGTTACCCCTCCAGCATCTGTCGCTACAGAATCTATACCTTCTTCGACACCAAAAGTATTTTACGGACCTGACGGTCTACCTCTTCCACTTGGATTGATTGCTATAGAAGAGATTACGGAAAATCTTCCATCCAATACTCCATCACATTTCAGAACTGGGATCCACCTATATCCTTCTACTTCAGAAGTTAATACCCCTTCATCGCAAGTTCCTGTAGAATCGCTAGGAAGTCTTTTGCATAGACTCGATATGTATGGACAACCATCGACATCTAGGACTGTGTCCTCCGATACAGCAGTAGCAGAACCTCCTGCCACCACTCCGACGATGTTCGCTGGCATACCATTTGTCCCAACTAGCTCTCAACCGCTAGAGGGAGTCCACCCAGGGACTGTTTCGACAGTATGGTCTGTTCCCGTTTGTTCGTCCAGAATAATATCTGGAATTTCTTAAGTTGAGTCTCAGCAAATTGAACCTTCACAACAATATCAATTTGGGAAATCCGGTCTCCGAAGGCCAATCTTTCATGTCAGCACTAGATTGCCACCATATGGAGGGAAGTATGCCCTTTCATTATTCCCTCCGAGAGAACAACCATATGAGATTTCTCAACTGAATTCGGGTCAACATGGAATCACATCCAGTGGTTGGGTGCCAATACTGCCTCAACAACCAAGAATTGTATACTCAATGCAACTGAGTCTACCTATGTCGAATATCCCCACTACACCAGCTATTGTAACAGTGTCGCAAGTACAAGCGTTCCCTGTTGTATGCCAGCCTCAAGTTTCTCAGGTCGTAATACAACAGCCTCTTGTCTCCATGACGCAACCGCAATCCACGGTTAGTGGCTCCTTAACTGGAGCGACTCAAGCTCAAACGGGTACTATTACCCCTCATCTTGGTCAAATATCCAGTATCAGGCAACAGTAAATGGTTTCACAGCCATGGCTGGTGCAACATCAACAACCGCAATTCCAGCAAGCTTACCAAGGATGTGAGCAACAAAGCTTTACAGGTAATGGGCAGCCGTATATTCAAAACAGTTATCATCAATCATCCCAAATTGGTTATGCCCAGCAACCTTATCAAAGTTATCAGCATCAAATGCATTATGCTGGTATGCAAAGACCCACTGCTTAGGCGATCCCATCTTATCCTGGGTATGCTTCGCCGAACCTGAATCAACAGTTGCCCTTCGTGGCGACTTTAGAGTTACCAGATCTAAATCGGCTAACGAACGATCCAATCGCTTATGCCCCTTGGTGGCCGGCGATTCCTCATAAACTTCCGTCAGATATTCCTAAATTCAATGGAAATCTGGGTGAAGATCCATCGAATCATGTGATGACCTTCCATCTATGGTGTTCCTCCAACACTCTAAATGATGATTCGATTAGGCTTCGCCTTTTTCAGCGAACGTTAACTGGTCTGGCAGAAAAATGGTACATCGAATTGCCTAGAGCTTCATTTGATAACTTCGGTGCCCTTGCCACCACCTTTTTAACCCATTTTTAGTTACCAATAAGGTATAAAACAGGAACAGAGCTTCTTACCAATTTCAAATAGACAACAGCCACTCACATATCTGATCATATTCATGAATGGCGACGTCGTCGTAGAATGGTAAAAACATATGTCCCTGATCAGCTACTAGCTGAATGGTTTATTAAGTCTTTGTTACCTTCTATTACAGAAGATGTGGCAAAGGGAGGAGTCGTCACTGAAGAGTAGGTCATTGCTCGTGCGCAATATCTAGACTTGATCTATACTCAGTCTGGCACGCTCTATGACAAAATCCCTGATGCTCCAAGGCCAGAATTTTTCGTTCCTCCTCCTCCTAAATCAAACAAGGACTCTCATGCCGCCGATGGCGTGATAGGTACGACAAGCACGAAATCGAAAAAGGTTGCATCTAAGAAAGCCCGTAAGGTTTCTGGTCAAAATGCAGATGAAGAACTTCCCGCCTCAGAGGTTAATGCCGTGTCGACTGACAAAGGCAAAGAACCGAAGCAACTAGGGGGCAAGAAGAAAGGGAAGAGCAAAAAGAAGAAACAAGACGATTCGTCTCCCGAAAAATCTTTTGCACTTCAGCAGTATTGACTGGCCCATTTCTGAACCCAGGAACCAATCTGGTTGCTAGTGACAATGCTTTCCCATCCCAAGTGCTTATGTTGTCCATTTCAAAATAGCAAAATGATGCTTTGATATTGACAAGGAGTAAAGATTACAGGAATCCACAACTGTCAAACAACAAGGCTACTAATCAACCTAGTAGTTCGACAACAACTTCGACCGAAGTTGTACCACCCATCATTCCTGAGCTAACAATAAAGTTGCCAAAGGGAGTAGTACACAAATCGACATTTAATCCTCGTGCTAGAACGACACATAATTATAATATAGTAGAGGACCTGGCCCAATCACCGTCCGCTATGTCAACACTTGAAGTACTGAAAAATTGCCCCTCCCAAAAGAAGGCTCTATTATCAGCAATAGGTGGATTGACCCAACGGATTCCAATCTTGTGGCCTTTAATCATAAAGGATATGAACCTAAGTTACCAGCTCAACTCGCTTTCCTCATTCAAGTGAAAGCCCTCAACAAAACTGTTCATTGAACAATTATTGATGAGGGGGCATCTACTTGTATTATGTCAATGAGTTGCTGGAAAAATTTAGGATCACCACCCTTGTCACGATCGTCAACGACGTTAAAAGATTTCGATGGACGAACATACACTCCATACAGGATTTTGAGTAACTTACAAGTTGAATTGGGGGGTAAAACAGTAGAAATTGATGTTGAAGTTATCGATGGAAACCTTGACTACAACATCCTACTGGGAAGGCCCTAGATTTATGCTATGGCTGCTATTGTGTCGACATACTTCAGAAAGATTGCATTTCCTTTTCAAGGAGGAATTATAATCGTCTACCAACAAACCTTTCTCCCCAACAGTTCACAAGTTACGGGAAGCAACCTGATGATCCATGGAAGCTCTCATTCGCTTCAAAATATCGAAGTAGGCCTGCTAAAAGACCCTACATTTATGGGTACTTTTGCCCTACCGCCTCAGAGTAATTTGGTGGAAGTGGCCACTGTGGAAACCTGCAATATGATATCTTCTATATCTAAAAGATTCAGAAGATTCCCAAACATTTTGTCAGCATGGATCATCGCCATTTTAGAAATATTGTAGCAATCAATTTTCTTGGCCTTGGGGGGCAAACCCAAATCAAGGCTCATCGAGTGTTTGGATAGATAGGTCTAAGGAATATGGCACCTCTTCAGATCCTTGGTCGCATGTACATTCTACAGACGAAGGAATCATTCAGTCAATGAACATATAGGGGGCACCATGGGAATATCACCACCATCGTTCTCGTCTTCCAGATTACAATGAAGATTACTCCGACAACCTTAATCATCCATCAGTCTTTGATTTTCTATCAAATACTGTAAATACGGTGGATTCTGAGTGAAATCTGTCCAATATTGAAGAAACTATCGCCATAAATATCTCGACCAAAACAGATGTTGTAGAAAATATTCATGTCGGCAAATCTTGTTCTTCTTCAGAACTAGAAGTATATTACGCTCTCTTTCGCGAGTTCAAAGATGTCTTTGCATGGTCATATGAAGAAATGCCAGGCATCGACTCGAGCATAGTTGAACACGAAATTAAGATGTATCCAGATGTCAAACCAGTAAGACAACGGCTTCGGCAGGTGCACCCAAAGAAAGCCGCTGCCATCAAGGCAGAAGTTGAAAAACTTCTCCATGCTGGTTTCATTTACCCGGTTCCTCTAACTGATTGGGTATCAAACATTGTTCCTGTGATGAAAAAGCAAGGAATAATTAGAGTGTGCGTTGATTACAGGGATGTAAATCAAGCTTGTCCAAAGGACAACTACCCTACACCCTTCATCGACTAGATAATTGATGAATGCGCCGGATGCGAAATATTTTCGTTTATGGATGGATTTTCCAGGTATAATCAAATAAATATCTGCCCATAGGACCAGTCAAAGACTGCATTTATCTGTCCGTGGGGCACATTCGTGTACCGTAAGCTACCTTTTGGTTTAAAGAATGCAGGGGAAACTTTTCATAGGGCAATGAATTATGCCTTCCATGACATCAAGAACATCATTCAACCATACCTTAACGATCTTCCGGCTCACTCGCGAAAGCGGACCGATCATCCGCAGCATTTGAGAGCAATATTTCTACGTTGCCGACACTACAAAATAAGACTCAATCCGCACAAGTGTGTGTTTTGCATTGGTTCTGGTCGTTTACTTGGCTTTGTAGTTTCAAAGGACTGGATTCGTCTCGACCCGTGAAAGGTTCAGGCAATCATTGACTTGCCTCCACCTTCAAATTTGCTTCAGATTCAAAAAATCTAAGGGAAAGCAAACTTTCTAAGGAGTTCCATTCCAAATTACACCGAACTTGCTAAAGGTTATACGCGTCTCTTGAAAAAAGAAGTACCCTTCAACTGGGATTAGGTCACGCAAACTTCCTTTGATGCTCTAAAGGAATCCCTAATAAAAGCATCATTAATGTACGCTCCTGATTATCAAAGAGACTTTAACCTGTATTTGGCTGCAGCGAATACGACCATCGCAATGGTTTTAGTTCAAGAAGACAATGGAATCGAACATCCTATTTATTATTTAAGTCGAAACTTAAATGATACAAAAAGTAAATACTCCTATGTTGAAAAGCTGGCTCTCGCAGCAGTTCAAGCAATACAGAGATTTCGACACTATGTTCTCTTTCGAAAAACTACCATTTTGTCAAATTGCAACCCCATGACTTACATCTTGTCGAGACAGTTGCTTGGGGGCAAATATTTGAAGTGGATAGCAATTTTGCAAGAGTTTGATCTGGAATTCGTAAAATCCAAATCAAAGAAAGCTCTAGTTTTTACGGAGTTACTATGTGATTTCCCATCGTCGTCCAACAATTCAACATCTAAAGCAACAATCGTGGATGAATTTTTGTTTCTGATATCTTCAAGCGATCCGTGGTATGGAGACATAATCATTTATCTCCAAGCCCAAACGTATAGTTCTAGTACCTCTCACTCAGAACAGCAACGTACTCGATACCAAGAAAAAGACTACATGATCATCGGTGATACGCTTTATCGTCGTGGTGTCGATACAGTTCTGCGAAGGTGCCTCACCCATGAGGAGGCTGAAAAAGTCCTGAATGATTGTCATTCAGGCGCATGTGGGGGGCATCAATCTGGTTATGCTACGGCACAAAATATTTTACGAGCGGGATACTTCTGGCCAACAATGTTCAAAGATTGCATAACCGCAGTCAGAAGTTGCCATGCTTGTCAAATCTTCGACCGCAAAACCAGAATACCACCCGCACCTCTGCAGCCAGTAGTTGTTGTTGGGCCATTTGCCAAATGGGGCATAGATTTCATGCAATGTAACCCCACCTCGGCCGGGGGGCATGGGTATATCATAGTCGCAGTTGACTATTTTATGAAATGGGCCGAGGCAATGCCTACATTAAACAACAGCGGCGAAACGGCCACTCTTTTCTTTCTCAATCATGTAGTCTCTAGGTTCGGCATTCCACAAGCTATAGTCACAGATCATGGATCACATTTCCGCAATCACATGATGGTTTAATTGGCTGCCAAATTAGGACTGTCCCATGACAGCGCTACTCCGTATTATCTGCAAGCTAACAGGCAAGTTGAGGTGATTAACAAAGTCCTAAAACGCATGCTGCAAAGGATGATTGGAGTCCATAAACGAAGTTGGCACCTAATCCTGTACTCAGCCTTGTGGGCATACTGGACATCGATAAGAAATGCGACCAGATTTACGCCCTTTCAACTGGTGTATGGCCTGGAATTGATCTTACCAGTTCAGTGCGAAATTTCATCTCTCAAGCTCACAGTTGACCTCCTCCCCAGAACTTCAGAGGAAGAGGCTCGTTTCTTAGAGTTAATCCAACTAAATGAAACCCGTCGTGACACCGCCTTGGCTAACGAAGCACATAAGAAACGATTCAAAGCACAATTTGACAAGAATGTCAAACCCCATGTTTTCTCAGAAGGTGACCTGGTCTTGCTTTACGATCAGGAATCTGATAAATTGGGAGCAGGTAAGTTCCAGTCTTTATGGATGGGTCCCTACATTGTTAAGCGTACATTAGCAAAAGGAGCCTACGAGCTAGTAGATTATGACAGGATTCCACTGTCGCAACCCCGAAATGGGTTGTACCTAAAGCGTTACTATGCTTGACTCGGCATGGTAACCTCTTCATATGCTTTTGTTACATTTTTGTTTTCATTAAGAGTGATATTTTTGGTTAGGTAATCCACTTTTGCATTTTGTTGCAGATGTCGAACCCATTGGAATCATTTTTTGGATACGTCGACAGGGCGAGCCATAGTACGCGAAACCTATCTTCTGCAGCTTGGGCCATCTTTGATCCATGCGGTGAGTTAGTGAGTTTCAGAGGGGTTTGTATTGGTTAATCAATGTACAATATCGTTGAATATAGTGCATTGATAGAACTCCTCTGTGATGCCATCGTGCATGGCATACGCCGACTTTTCGTCAGGCTAGACTCATAGCTCGTCATTCTATAGCTTATGGGCATCTATTCCATTTGGAATCCAGCTATCTATCGCATGTTCCTAAGGGTCAATATTTTGGAAAGGCAGTTCAATTCTATTCAATATCAACATATTTCCATAAACTTAAACACATTAACCATTCATTAGTAAATTATGTGTTAGATAGACATTTGCAACATTTGTAAAAGAAAAGCATTTTATCAATAACTGCATCAGGATCATATAACTTAACCGAAATAAAGCTCCGAAAATCAAAAATATATATATAACTGTTTATAGTTTGTACATAGTGTTCTATGTCCGGGACAAATCGGTCATATGACCCAAAAACTCAAAATGCAAGGGGGCACCCTAATCTACTAGTGCTGGTGATAACTAGTCACCGCCTGTGCAATCATGCGCAAGAGCTTAGTCCATCGGCTTGGCACACTAGTGGTATGGCGTTGTAATCTCAAAGGCAGCTCATCAGTCCTCACGTCTGAAATACCAAGGGTGAGACCCTCGATCTGATCCTGCAACACTGTAAGGGTCTCGGATACATCTAGGTTGCGAAGAATGGCCCTCCCTACAACCTCTCCTGCTGGAATGACAACTGCTGCTCTCGGGCGCACTGTTGGTCGCACTGGCCCGATATCTGCATAAGCACATGAGTTTTGATTAGTCTTGATAAATATTTAAAAAACACAAGAACATTATAAAAACAATAAACAAAGATATGGTCAGAGATTTTTACCTATGACACCCCACTACTCGCCAGCCGACAACACCAAATCTGGGTCACCCCAGAAATCCATCCCAGCATATGGATACTCGGCATAAACCATCTGCTGATGGTTGAACCACTCGAAGAAAGCATCAAAGAATGAAACCTGTGATTGACCAGCATGTCTGGCCATAAGGTCGACCCATCTCTGCATCCGTGGCTCAGTCGGTGGTGGTAGGCCAAGTGAGATGTACTGGGGCTGCATCAGTGGGATCCTCTCCAAGGCGAAAGTGGTCAGAATAGAACCATAGCCAAAGTTCTTAGATCTTCCATTTTTCACCTTGGTAATTTGTTCTTTGATCACTAGAAGTACTGCATCACACCAGTTGAATACCTTGGGTTCGAGGCATTCCAAGGCATACTGCATATAGGACCTGTTGGCCAAGTGAAGGGCCGCGCTACCATCCAATCTAGCAAAGGTGAATAAAATAGTCCTCAAGGACCGGTCTGTGACATCTCGGATGTTGATCTTGCTGTCTCTGCTCGGCTGAGATCCTTCTCTACAGTATCGGCGAATATAATCCCTCACAGATTCACCCCCACAAGCAGAACCTGATAATGAGAGAGTGGAACCATGCCTCGATAAACCAGTCAAAAAGTAGATGTCCTCAACAGTCATGGGGATGGATTTGCCTCTTATCTAGAACACTTGGTTGGTAGGATCCCATGCATCGAGGAAATATTGCAACAAGTTGATTTGTTGCCTCATGCTAGACATGCGGAAGAACTTGAGCAAGCCACAGTTCCACAATGTAGTTACCGTACTCGGATCATGTAAGGAAACCATGTCCTCTTCTTCATGCTCGCGTTCACGCCATGTAACAACCATTTTTGCTCCAATGGATCTCTGAAAAGCAAACAAGGGAAGAATTAGGATCCTGATTTGGCAAAAAAACAGGCAAAATTTCCATGAAAAATCAGTGCAAAAGTTTTCCTCCTTGCGCCCATCGCACCCTAGTTGTGTACTAGGTGAGATGCATCCTGACTGGCCAATGGCCAGCCTAGGATGCATCGCACCTTTCGATGTATACTAGGTGCGATGGGGGCAAAATGAAATGTTCAAACCCCAGGGGTCCGGAAAAGCAGGAAAACATGCTCGGAATTCAAAAAGGAAAGAATGCAATTGAAGAGCTCACGCTTAGCTCCTACCTGGTCCAGACGTCATCGAAAATCGTCCACAAAATCTCTCGGAATTAGCTGATGAAAATCAAGGGGGAAAACACCTATAGAGCTCCAACAATCACAACTCCAAATGAAATGGTAAAATGAGGGGTAAAAAACTATTTTTAAGTTACCTTTCACGTAATTTAAAGTAGGGTATTAGTTTTTTAACTCATTTTTCAAGCATATGTCCTCATTTATAATCAGTTTCATGGAGTAATTGAACAGGTAGTACGACCGTCAAAAGAACATAGTGTTAATGGTGAATCAAATATCAATGACCATTATCACGAGCAGTTTTACGCGAAGTTCAAGCTCATTAAAAATTAAACCTAGCAATGAGCATATGTTCCACCAGAGTTTAAGCTCATTAAAAAATGAACCCACCTCCAGTAAATAACCATTGCGAACGCATTATCATCAGCTTTTGAGCCTTGGTCGTGTTCTTACTATCACCTCCACTCTGTTTTAGCCGATCATATGCCTCCATTTGATTGTTTACCCCTTTTGAGGAACAGCTGTGACAAGTGATTCTGTTAGCCATCTTCTTAACACTGTCGTGATTGGAAAGTTCCAACCCTCACCTGGAACTAGCTGCTACCCGAAATATCACTCGTTCCTAAAAAACGAGTCTCCTTTAAGCTCTTTTCATCTGACTCATAAAATATGAAAAGATTGTCGAGCAATTGGCCTCTCCAGCTCGTTAAAGTGATTGGAAGTGCCATCTCTCCTCTAGATTTTAATCTTTTTGGACCTGAGGGATTATTACACAAAAATATTGAGCATTTGTCTTGTTCAGCTCGTTAAAACTATCTAAAAGTCATCCCTTCTGCATTGTTTTATACTTTTTCGGACTTAAGGGATTATACTACAAAAAACGAATATTGGAGTTTCCTTTCCATCTCTTTTCAGACTCTCTAAAATTGAAAAGGACCAAGTTATCCTTGTCGTTAAACTTGTTAAAACAATAGCAACAAACTTGTCCATTCAGACAAGAGCGAGTTTCACTGTCGTTAGGCTAGTTAAAACATAGCGACAGGTTTTCCCGAAGGGAAAATTATAGAACAAGAATATGTTATCCTCCTCAAGCTTGACAAAAAATAAAGAGGTACTGGTCAGAAATGACTGGGGAAAATTGGGAAGAAAACTTGAAGAAACTTTATTGGTAGCAGGTCGCTCTTGAACATGACACTTTCACTCCATCACCATGATTAAGTCGGGTTGGGTTATTCCGTTCACTGGTCACATCACCATTGGTCCACCGTACCATCCACTTTTGGGGTTAACGCTACCAATCCATTTCAGTGCCACCGATATGTTCAAGAGAAGTCGTTCAGAGAATTCACCTACCCAGCTTGTGTCTCATCCACTGAAATACCTTTACGCTTCATTCTTTCATGACTGCCACCTTGAACCTTGTATCATCAGATCGTTTTCACCTCTACAAAATAATTTGCTCTGTTCCGTGTCGTAGATGTGGGATCCATCAATGCCCTCCTACGACGGGTCACTTCTTGTCGACATCAGCTCATTATCCAAGAAGCTAACCTAGGAACAACCCTTTCAGTACTTTGAAGCTTGCATGCCTCAATGGCAAGTTTCTCACTTCTGGCAACAGGTTTACATTAATGGCCTTCGACTGAAAGATTTTGCATGGTCTTCAACATCGACTCATGTATTCACACCACGTGAATTGTATTGCAGTACCTTGAGGGTCATCATCATCATCAGTGATTCCTCTCACGCCTGTTAACAGCTTACATCATTGGCTGGTAATCAGGCGATGTCCTTCCATGTTCGACATCAGAACATCTTTTCACATGGATCGACTTCTACTTTCAGGCGAAGATTGAACGAATTTTGAAGACCCCGGATCTAGTTTCATCCATCCGGGCTGCGATATATTCAGGAAAATAAAGACATCAAATGTACATCATTACTGCATAGATAATCATCCAAACTAAGGGATGATGGCTCTACTAGAATCATCAGTCTGCACACACACGGTTGTCTGCCCTATGTACATGAAAATGAATTTATCAAGCTGAGCATGGGAATGCCCGTCTCAACTAGATCATGAAAATATTATGAAGATAATGTATTGTATTGTATCTTATTACAGGTCACCTTCAAGTTCGAAAAACCTCATATCCTCATTATAAAGCATTTCACCCAACATCAAAAGATTTATGACCTCATGCTTTAGGGGGAAACTGTTATAGACATATTTGGGCACTGCAACCCCAATCACATATGTCCATAAACCAACGACTTCTAAGTCCCTAAAAGTGTTGTTTCATACCCTAAAGGAGCAAGGTCAGTTGATTACATCATCTCCCAGAAGTTCTCCATGAAAAACCACTCAAAACTGGTCAAAGCAGGACCATACAGACTGCCCAGTGCTAAGGGTGTGATGCATCTCACCTACCACATGTAAAAAGTGCAATGCATACTGTAAAGCCCTTCTGTAGGGTGCGATGAGCGAGAGCAGACAAATGGCGCAAGCAATTTGCTAGGTGGAAACCTTGAGAATCTTCTAGAAGTTGCTCATTTGACACTTGCCTCCCTAAATTCGCCGAAGGATGAGTAAGAGATCATGAAATATCCAAGTGGAACCAAGAACCATCAGAGAGATGACAGTAATCAAAATCCCAGAAGCTGACTCACCCCCCTGCAAATATCTATATATGGATCCCTCCTCCCAGAGATCCAGAGATTGGAATTTGGTAATTTGCAAAGAAGTGTTGTTGGTTTCTCTTTGAATACATTGTTGGGTGATCTTGCTTTGTATGAGGTGAAGAGGGCTTGCAAGCTGGGAGGATGGCACTGGGTCAGACCAAGTGGTTGTAATCCTCTCTTCTACTACTTTTATCAATAAAGCTATTTGAGTTTTCCTCCATATTCTTGTGTATCTCTGAATATTCTGTTGATATATGCATTTGTATGGTCAATAGATGTCTGATCCTATATTGTTTATAGTGATAGATCTCTATGCTTTGATGGTATTATGTTGCTGTGATTCTACAGATGTTCTTTGAAGCGGGACAAGTAAGGAAGCAGTGGTGAAATTCTGTCAAAGGGGAAAGGAAACAAGCATGGAGCCAAGCAAAAGACTGAGGTTGGTACTCTCTGCTTCTCTCTCATCTATCTCTCATAAAGGAAAATACAAGTAACTTTAGTTTGTTTGTTTCTAAGATAGCTACCCGTCTTAGTGGGACTAGTAGTTCTGAATAGACGCTAGTTTTCCCAGTAACAATTGGCATTTTTTTGACTTCATGCTTTAGGGGGCAGCTATTACAGATCCATTTGGGCACATAAAATCCCAACATCCAGATCAGTGTTTTGGGCTCATCAAACTCTAATTTCAGTTGCTTCATGCCCTAAACAAGTCACCCCTTTGAATGCCTCCTTCCTAGACAATGTCATGACTTTAAGACATCAAGAAATAGCCTCTAGAGGGACTAGCGCAGGTAAGCCCTTATGAAGGTGCGTTGTAGAGCAATTGAGTCCACTGCCAGGGTGCTGTGTAGAGCACTTAGGATTCCTTTCACCTGCACTGGGTTAGAATGAATGAAATTCACGTAGGGTTTGGGGAATATTCTTATATTTTGGAGTCATCTAGAAGGTCCCCTCACTTATCAACTCCTATCAGCTCGAAAATGGATGAGGAATGAGTTAAGGTGCATCCTATCCTCTCATCCCTTCCTCCATGGAACTAATTCTAAGTATGGAAGGCCATTGAATGCCACCATTAATGACAAAACCTCCATCATCTTCCTATAAATTGACCACTCATCTAAGTGATCAGGGGCTGGATTATGTTGAATTGTAAGGAGATAATGAGATAATGTTGTTATGAGATTTGGCTTTGAAGCAAGTATTGTAATGCTACAAGTTTGTCATGATTTTGATGTGATATGGACGGGATCCAAGCTGGAGGAATGGCTTTGAATTAGACATCGATGGTTGTATTTCCTTCTTCTATCTAATAAAGTGTTTGAACCTTTTTCCATGTGTCTGTATTGTTTCATAATGCTTATGTGTGAATTGTATCTGATTTCTTTCACTTATATTCAATAAATCGTATGCTTTGATCAGTTTTTGTCTCTTGTTGTGTTTACAAGGTACTTCTCAAGCAGATTAAGTACGAGAAGGAGTGACAGAATCGATACAAGGGAGACGAGAGGAAAGCAGAACTACAGGTAGTCCTTCTATCTTCTCATCTTATCTATTGCTTATAGAAAAATTCTAAAACACTTTAAACTGTTGTTCTAGATACAGCTACTTATCTAGGGAATTAGTATTTATCTGTAGATGCTAAATTCTCCAAAACAATTGTGCACGTCGTACTTCAGGACAAAGGAATTAAACATTACTTCTCCTCTTCGCGGCTTGTTCTGGGTTAGCATAAACTCATGCAATTCGCATCTACAAGGACTTGCTCTGATACCAAACTTGATCCAAGATCTTTTACTTACAGATGCATTAGAATTACATATAACAGATTTAATTAACCATGGAACTTAAAAGCACATAAACAATGCAGAAATAATCAGAAGAACACAAAAACCATGACATAATGATTTGATTATGGAGTTCGTCCAATTTGGACTACATCTTCGGGCCTTGCTCAATAGTGGGGAGGCCTTCTTTTTTATTAGTGGCATAAAAGAGATAAAAGTACAGCAACAAGCAATTTCAACCCTTATACCTCCAAGTTGATAGATGGGCAGAGAATGGAGAGCCCAACTTTGAAAACAGATAGAACCACTGAACTCCTGGCAAAAAATAGTGCAAAAACGCCTATCCAAACTCTCAATTTGGATAATTGGGCCTTTTGCAACCTTCTTGGAACCTCCCTACTGCTCAAGGCAAGGTTCCACCCTGCTGCCAAGGTCAAGGTCCAATGTATGCAGTAAATCTATGTATTTGGCCAATCCTCCCCTCCTTTCTCCGACACAATAGTCATATATATAAGATCATGGTGGCATCCCTCAAAATTGGGGCAGTTTCAACATAATACCCAAGGTTAGCAGGCGGGAGCGGGCTTGAAGGATTCATGGAAACCACCCTTCCGCAATAGTAAGCCACTGTCCAGCAACCCATTTCAATAGTGCATGACTCTCGGCGGCGGGTTCATCAATAGTTCCAACTTATTGGCAAACATTCTAATGCCCAGACACAACATCCTGCGATAACTATGGACCCGACAGGAAGATTCACCATATAACATAATGTCTTTGCGTCCGGCACTCCCATCGCATTATCACAATCGACGTGAAACCCTTGGCGCAATGGTTAGCACTCTGCAACACCTGTGGACCCATTGGGTTTATTAATCACACTGTATAACATTTCGGGTCTGGGCCCCTTATCGCAGTATCACAATCAGTTCCCACTGCAAAATCGCAATCGACACTTTTCCCCTAAATTATATTGCAAGAACTAGATTTTTCGTGCGATTGTGATATGCAATGTATATCTCATCGCAACTAAGTCATGTCAGGGCCAATTCGTAACTCCTCCAGCCTGCGATATCACAATCGCAACCAGGAATGCCAGGGGTTGATTCTTACTTAAGTGCTCCTCCTTTTTGCTGATATGTGATATGCGGGGTCCAGTGGCATCCTTTCATGTGGCACTCCCTTATTCGCTGAAACTATGCCATTTCACTTCTCCCTGCTACTTGGACAAGTCAAAATAAAAAATTGACTTGCTCTAACTTTGTCATTTGGACTCGGATTTGAGCTTCGTTCACAACGTTGGAATTAAGATGACGAGCACTTCAATCCGATGCTAAGCTTATCCAGATTCTACCACTTTGAGTTTTGTTGTCATGCCACTGGTGTTTTTTTGAAGATCTACCTGGATCAATGTCCACTCTATCAAAAGCCTTTGAAATATTTAACTCGTAGATGAGGTCCCTTTGATTTTGGATGCGAATGGAGTGGAGACCTTCCTATGCTAAATTGATCGCTTCATGGATTTAGTGGTCCTTTAAAAACCAAAGTTGTTTAAGATAAATGTGGTTTGAGATAAAAGGCTAATCCATAGGGGAATGCTTTTAAAAATGATTTTGTATATGGCATTACAAAGGGAGAAAGTGTGAAACTGATCAAAGGAGTTAGGTTTGTCTGGTTTTGGAATGAGGAAGATAAAGGTGATGTTAAAAGGGGCCAAAATTTGCCCATTTATCTTAGAATATTCAACCACTTTCAAAAGATCATCCCTAATGAAATCATAAAAAGATAAATGGAACTCTATTGTGAGATTGTCTAAACTAGGGATCTTATCCTTTTGGAAGCTATGAAGAATTAATTCAAGTTCAACCTTGGTCATTTCTGCCATCATATCATCATTTTCACTTTCTTCTATGAAACTTGGTAAATAGTTTTTAATTTGAAGAACCTTGTCAATGTTTACTATGAAAGGCATTTTAAAAATGGTTTTAAATTAATTGCATCCTTCTTCAACAATGTCATTGAAGGCTTTCACCTTGGACCCGTCTATATTTTTTATTTCCCAAATAACATTGATGGCTTTCCTGAGGATTGAGATCTGGAGGAGCGCGACCGCGAGGAAGAACCATGGTGGAACCCTAGCTAGGGTTTGTTACAGAGTCCACGATTCATGGCGGTTGGCACCTGGAGCTACTTGGGACCGACAGCACTGACCACCTGAACTCCGACAGAGGTTTCGATTCACGGGTTTCTTTTTGTCTTTTGCGCTGCGGTCCCCTCCTGGATACTTTCTGGCGCACCGACCTCCGTTCTTCTCGCTGAAGGGTCCCCGGCTCGATCTCCATTTCAGGCGCTATACTCCGACAACAACTATGGGTGACGAAGACATAGTGGATTATGAAGCGGACCCCTTGCCCCACCAGGAAATCTGGGCACATACTAGTAGGCCTCTTATGATACCGAGGAGTGTAGCACTCGGGGTCGCGACAGGTGCTTCTTCGCAGCACCCGCACTTGCCGCTCAAAGGGAAGGATAAAACCCCGGAGTATTCTCTCGCGGACGCCGCCCCACTGGACTGCCCACCGTTATCTCCTGCCACGCTACAGATTCTGGGCTCGTGTTTACAAACCTCGCCATCTCTGGACGGCCCGCTTCAGCTTCACATCAGGCCTAATCTCCCTTCACCCCAGCCGCCTCCGCCCCCATCTAGCTCTCACTCTCCCTCTGTCTCCTTTATGTCGCAGAACCATCGGCTCCCCCCCCACTCCTCCCCTCCCTTCCCTCCGGGTACTAGTACCTCGGCTCCCCGCTCCCCTATCCGGTCTGGCTGTTTCACTACTCCGCTGATACCTGCTTGCTCCGCGGGCTCTGCACAGCACAGCTCCTCGGACCCTTGCCGCAAACTGCTGAAGGAGACCCCCTTTGGCAAGTGCTTTGAGAAGGTGACGAAAGGCAGATGCCTACGGGTTATTGAAACTGATTTCAGTGTTATCTTTGGGCCTGAAGCCACGCTGCCAGACGTGATGGACGCCTCTCGCAAGGTCCTGGTTGGTAGGGTTCGTGGACGCACCTACACGGCAGAACGATTAAAGCTCTGGGTAGAGGAGATCTGGGGCTCACTGCTTAAGGAATTACCAGAGGTTATGGTCCTCACAAGGGGCTGGTTTGCCTTGCACTTCAGTCGGCCTGATCTCACACAGTGGATTCTTTCACAATATTGGCACATTGAGCTAGCTCCAGTCATGCTCAAGCGATGGGATCCTTTATTTGATCCTGAACGAGAACAATTGGGGGCCGGCCCCATCTGGGTTCGACTACCTGGACTGCCATGGCAATTTTGGAGCACGTATGCATTCAAAAGGATAGGGAACACTCTGGGCACATATTTGGAGCACGACCGCTCATATGAGAATACGGGCAAAAGGACCTTGGCTCGAATACTTGTACACCTGGATACCAAACCTGGCCTAGCAGAGAAAATTACTCTGCACCACGGCCATGTTTCCCGGAAACAGCTACTGGATTATGAAGGCGTCCCCTTCCGCTGTCGCAGATGCCATAAAATTGGCCATCTGTATAAGGATTGCCCATTGGTTACAGGGGTGAAATCGGAGGAACCCAAAGGACCTCGTCAGCAGGCTTCTGTGGACCGAAATGCCGGAGAAAACATACCTTCTGAAGGTGGACAGGCTCATCAGGAGATTCCAACAAAACAGCCGGGTGATAGTGCAAAAAAGAGTTCTCGAAGAAAGGCATTATCTTCATCAGAGCCGCCGCGTACTCGCTCTAAGACTACAGAGGCTGCACCAAAGTCGGCGGAGGCAGCACCTACTCATTCGGGTAATGCTTCCACCCCTATCTGTAATCCTTTTTTTCAGATGAATTGCAATCTTTTATGCACTCTTCCTTTCGGACCTCCTTCACTGAAAATGTCTCCCTTCCCTCTATTCTGTGTACCATTGCCCCTCCTCTGCCCACCTTCTCTACTACCCCCCCCTCCCACAATCCTGCCTTGGATTGGCCTGATTCCCCTCCCTCCCCGGTCGTCTCCGGAGCTCATCATTACCACCTGCGGTCCCGGGCACGCACCAGAGTTCTGGGCCTGGGATCTTCCCCTGGCCGTCACCGCAAGCAGAAGCGCGGTCGGCCTTCACATATCTCTTCAGCAAAGCTTAATGCGGTTGCGGATGTCGCCATGGGACGACAGTCTACTATTGAACGGGCACTTAGAGCAAATGAGCCCCTGATCTGTGTTACCCCATGATCTGGCTCTCCTTCAACTGCAGGGGACTAGCCAACCCCAAAAAGCGACTGGCTCTAAAGCGGCTTATTCATGAATCTAGATGTGACATTATCTTCCTTCAGGAAACCCTCTGCACTGCTGAGCTGGCAGTGAAAACTCTTCAAGCTATGCTCCCTGGATGGGTCTTACATGGGATGGACGCCTGTGGAAGATCTGGTGGACTGCTTATCGGTTTAAACCCTAGAAAAAGCAGGCCTCTCTCGGCATGGGGGGCTGTGGATTTCTTGGGATGGACATTATTATGGGTGAGCTCGACATCCCAATCCGAATAATTAATATTTATGGGCCAAACCAGAACAGATTAACTTTCTGGCAACATTTCCTATCCGGCCACCATATCACTCAGAACACTGTAATTGGGGGCGATTTCAATTTCTCTCTGGGGGCTGGGGAAACTTGGGGTCATCAGGCGCAGAGTGATCCTCTTGCGGTGCAGATGAGCATGTTACTTGATGCTCACCACCTTGTGGATATCCCCATGAATAAGAAGCTTCCCACTTGGCACAACCAAAGAACTGGAGAGGCTGCTCTTGGAAGGAGACTGGACAGATATATGATGCATGAAGCTCTGATACAGATGTTCCCCCTATACAGACAGTGGGTCTGCACTGGGGGCCTCTCTGATCACCACCCGATTCTTCTTCAGATTAGTGACAACAATCCTAAGCCGCGCTCTCCTTTCAAATTTTTTGCTGGTTATCTCCAAGAACCAGAATATATCAAGCTGGTTACGGATTTCTGGGCATCTCAACCCCCATTGAGAGAGCAGAGGAAAGCGATGGATTTTTGCGAAAGGCTAAAGAATCTCAAATCTATGACTGAGATATGGGCAAGGTCAAAACGGAATAGAGATGATCAGATTCTGAAGGATACGGAAGAACAGATTGCTAAACTGACTGATGAGAGAGGCGCTGGATTTCAATCCGATGCCACAAAAACACTTCTATGCCAGTTGTTTGAGCAAAAATCGAAATTATTGCAAGAAAAGGAGGAACTATGGAGACTCAAAAGCAGGGCCATCTGGCTCAAAGTCGGGGACAGTAATACAAAGTATTTTCATAATCTTGCAAACGGCAGAAAGGCATCCAATACCATTTGGAAGCTACCAAAGTAACCAAATGGATGGGCTACCACACACCAACAACTTGCTAGATTGGGGGTTGATCACTTCAAGAGACTCTTCACGGCCCCAAACATTGTCAACCTGCCAGATATTATCAGACTTGCTGGAAAGTTCCCTAGATTTGTAGGGCAGGAAGACAGAGAAGATCTCAGTCAACCGGTCACAACTCAAGAGCTGGAAAGTACTCTCAAATGGTTTAAGAAGGATAAGAGTCCAGGGCCAGATGGATGGCCAGTGGAGTTCTACCTGGCCTTTTATGATCTATTGGGAGATGACTTCTTGGCTGTTGTCGAGGAAAGCAGGATCTCAGGGCACATTCATCCTCCTATGAACCAGACCTTCATTGCCTTGATACCTAAATCAGATGACCCCACATCCTTTAATGACTTTCGCCCTATCTCCCTATGCAACTGCCTCTATAAAATTATCGCCAAAATCATTGCTAATCGCATCAAACCTATCCTATCCTCGCATATTTCGGCTGAACAATTTGCTTTTCTCCGCAACCGGCACATCCACGAGGCCATTGGCACTGCCCAGGAAGCCTTACACTCCATAAAACTGAAGAATCTCAAAGGTATCTCATTAAAGATTGATCTTTCAAAGGCATTTGATAAAGTTAATTGGCTCTATCTCAAGATGATCCTTACACATCTGGGATTCCCTCACCTTCTTATTAACTGGATTATGGGATGTGTCTCCTCTGTTTCCTTTGCTATTCTTATCAATGGTGCAGCCTCGGACAAATTTAATATCAGTAGGGGGATCAGGCAAGGATGCCCCCTCTCCCCTCTACTCTTTCTCATTGTCATGGAGGGATTGAGTAGGCTCATAGCGGAAGCTAAAAGGAATGGTGATATCAGCGGTCTCAAAATCACTGAACAGTTTTCACTTACCCATTTATTATTTGTTGATGACATATTAATCTTCCTTAATGGAAGTGTCTGAGACATTATTGCTTTAAATGATATTCTGCTGCTCTTTTGTAAAGCCACGGGCATGGAAATAAACAAGGACAAATCCACTAGATCTTTGATGCATTGCTCTCAACAGGAAACTCTGCTGGCTGCACAGCACTTTCCCTTCTTGGAAAGCCAGTTGATGGATGGCATAAAATACCTTGGCTTCAGATTAAGGTCGGATGGTTACAAAGTGGCGCACTGGACATGGCTCGTAAATAAAATTGAAAAGAGGATTATTGGCTGGCAACACCGTCTACTGTCAAAAGCGGGCAGACTTCTATTGATTAAATCTGTGCTCGAGGCTACACCTGTCTATTGGATGTCGCTTACTTGGATTCCAAAAGGAATACTACAAAAAATTCAACAAATCTGCAATAGATTCCTGTGGAATGGCAACAAAAAGGGTAAGATTTTCGCATGGACCAGATGGTCTCTTGTTTCCATGCCAAAGAGATGGGGAGGATGGGGGATTAAAACACTGTCAGCTTTTGCACAAGCCTTAACTGCAAAGCAGGGTTGGTCACTCATTAAGATGGACAGTTTATGGGCAGAAGTTGTACACCACAAATACATATGGCCTTCCAGCATTACGGAATGGCTCCGCAGGCCTAATTGGAACCACCTAGGCATATCCTCAATCTGGAGGGCCACTCTAAAAGCTATGCCTCTAATTCGCGATAACCTGCTATGGAAAATAGGGAATGGTGCACAGGTTCGCATTGGTTTAGATCCATGGCCTGGCTCTGGGAATGCTCATCTAATGCCTGAAGGATTAATCCAACATCTCAACAACAGAGGCATCAAATATTTGGCACAGATCGGTGACCCACATCGATCAACCATATTTACACAAGCTTGGGTTACGGATCGGCAATGGCATCTACCAGAGGCTTGGTCTTCACTTTGGCAAGGTTACATTCAGGCTCTTACCGAAACTCACATCAAGTTACAGGACGAGGAAGATGAACTAATCTGGGCACCAGCCAAATCCGGTTCATATGCACCAAAGCTCAGCTACTTAAAGTTAATCGAAGAGAATAAGCTGGACATTCTCAAAAGCTGGTGGAGAGATGTCTGGCAGCTACAAGCACAGCCCCGTGCCAGACTGTTGATGTGGAACATCATAGCTGATAAGCTTCCAACAGGTGTCACTCTCAGGAAGCGGAATTTCTCAGGACCTTCTTGGTGCGTCCTCTGTAAAAATGAGGAGGAATCGACGGCCCATCTTTTCCTTCACTGCGAAGTTACAAAGAACATATGGTTTCAAGTCACACAGGCGCTCAATATTAACACTGTCTGGCAGGGTGCTGATATGCCTTCTGCCTGGGATCAATGGTGGTCTGCGGTGTCCTCCAAAAAGGCTAGGAACCTCCCTCCGGTGGTGTCCTGGTTCATTTGGAACAACCGCAATGCCATTATATTTGAGGATTATAGAGTAAACTGGAATCATCTTCCGCCATCTATCTGCGCGGCCTACACTGAAATTCCTTTTGAGCATAAAGCTAATGTTCCTCGGAACATCCAGCCTGAAACCATCAACAAGGAACTTCCTTGGGCTTTTTTTGACGAGGCTGCGCCCCTACAAGGATGTGGGGGGGGTATTGTTTTTCATCTAACAGATTCTCATTATTTTCACCTGAGATTGGGTTTAGGGACAGGCTCAAATAACTATGCTGAGCTAATCACTCTGAGACATCTTCTCTACTTTGCTCTTACCAAACATTGCAGACAAATACAAATTTTTGGGGATTCAAAGAATGTGATTGATTGGGCAAACAATAAAACTTTATGCCATGCATATTCTTTGAAACATATCTTGGAAGAAATTGTTTTTCTAAAAACACATTTTGACCAGATCACTGTTTCTCACATCTACAGGGAAAGAAATGCGCTTGCTGACCGGCTCTCGAAAGAGGCGTTGGATCGGCCTATAGGAGACTGGCAGATTGAAGAGTACACTCCAGAAGGCATGCACAGATTCTACCACCAACCATACATCGACGGCCTTCAGCAGGGGGACCCCCCCTCTACTTAGAAATTTTTGATCTACATGTTCATAATTCTTGTATATATCAGCTATGCACTATTTCAGCACTATATCTATCTTTTCTTTGATGGAGGATGTTATGCCTCAGTTACCTGTCTATTTACCGATACTTGATACACTGTTTTTTTGGTTTCTTTTTGTGATGGATACTAAACACAGTATCTACAGTATTGGACATTTCTGGATGTTATTTTGTAACCTTTTGATCAGTGGTTTATACCACATTACAGCATATGCTTCGGCATCAACAACATGTAATCTCTGTTATCTTCTTAATAGAAATTACGAACTCTATTTCCTCGGAAAAAAAACATTGATGGCTTTCCTGTGGTTGGAAATTCTACGAAAATATTTTTGAGTTCTCATCTCAAATTTGAAGCCATAGAGACCTAGTATTTAGTCTCCACTCTCTTTCTGTGTCTAACAACAAGGAGTTTTATTTCTCCTCAAGAGACTTTAGTACCGATTTTTGATCCTCAAAAAAAGCAGTGTAATATGATGAGACTAACAACTCTTGTAATTTAGCTTCAATTTCAAGGAGAATTTCATCTTGTCTCTTTTTTTATTGGCCCTCTATATGATGGATTTTTTGGCCCTTTTCAAGTTTCCTCAAAATTGAATAGGAGATAATTCCCTACGATATGGGTTGCAGGGAATCCACCCATCCTTTATCTTCTCTATAAGAGTTAGGTGTTCTAACTAATGCACGTTTAATTTGAAGGGCCCAAAATGTTTTTGAGTAGCTAGGCCTATGTCTAGGAGAATTATTCTGTGATCAGAATCACCCTTGGGGGGAAACCCATTGTATGTTCTAAAATTTCATATCCAACAAGGTTTTTAATATAAGAAAATGGTCTAGTCACTTAGAAATATATGCATCTCTAGGATGGTTGTTCGACCAAGTTGGAAATATTTTTGCGGGGAGAACATCCACCAACTCTACCAAATATATATTATCCATAAAATAATATTCCAAGGGATCTAAGTGTGCTGAAAAACCCCCAATTTTAGAGAGATCTACAGTGAAGCTTAGATCTCCTCCAATAATGATATGTTCATTTGTAAATAGGGAAGTTTGAAGGTGTTTTTCCATAAGTTTTTCCTATCTTAGTGGGGTCCAAGTTGACATAAAACACAATAGGGGGCCTTTCCAACTTGTGGTAATTCCCCCAAGAGCATCCATTTGCATTTGTATAAAGGATAGACTAGTCCTACAACAGAGAGGATAAGATAGCAGTTTCCTTGGAGCCTTCTAACATACTTTCCTGGATGAAGATAATTTGTGGGGAGTGTAAAGAAATTAACGTTTTCAAGGCCAAGTTTTTTATAATGTTGGCTAATCCCTTGATGTTATAAGACATAAATCTCATTTAGAATTCTTGGGAGGGGTTGTCACTCTAAGGGCACCGAGAATGGACATTTGCTTCCCTTGACAAACCTTAAAACAAAATTACCTCATTGCTATGGAAATATAAGACTTGCAACCTCTGTCAAAACCTAAAGGTCCTGAATCTTCAATCAAATCTAGTCCCCATGTTGGTTTTGGTGCAAACATTTCTGAGTGGATCGTTAGAGAGTCTGTCTGATTTCGGGAGGGAGAATGAAAATTGTAAGGGTGCAGGGGATGTTCTAAGGGTGGAAAGGGGAAATTATATTCTGAGATGAAGGAAAGTGAGGTAGGGGGGAGGGCTTAACTGGCATAAGAGGGGGGCCGAAGGAGAGAGTAGATGAGGGAAGTGAAACTGAAAGGCAAGGGAGATTCACAATGGGAATTTTGTAAAGTGAGTGTTGAATTGAAAAGCCTTTAGGAGAAACACATGATATCAAATTTTCAAAGGCAAAAGAAGGGGAGGGGGCTTGTTCATATTGCATACCCACTAAGGATATCATTATTATCATTGTAAGAGGAGATTCAACATGCTTTGTGATTGGTGGTGCAGAAGCCTCAGGAGGATCAACAAGTCTTTTAGATATATCTAGTCCACGAATATTTGAGTTTAATGAATGAGCATTCTCTTTTGCATTCAGATTGTGAGTAGCTCTATTAGATTCATGAAGAGGTGAGCTTTGTGATTCCTTTCCCCAAAGATATTTTATTACCCACCTTTTTATTAATCTTTTTTATGGGCATTCGTTCCCCAAATGACCATAAGAATGACAACGGCAACACTTATAGGGTATACCCTCATAATCCAACAATACTTTGTGGGTTTTTTCCCCTGCTTGAATAGTGATGGAGTAAGGTAGCCTCGAGGCTAGATTAAGCCCAACCAAGATCCTTTCCATTTCCATATAATCAGAAACTTTGAATGTAATGCCCACCTCATAGAAAAGGCCAAGAAGATTTCCCATTTCCCGAAAAATGTAATTAGACCAATACTGCAGAAAGTCGCTCGATTCTTGCATTGAAATCTACTTACCATTTCTTCAGATATAGGTCTTAGGTGCCCCATTGCCACCTCCTCTACAAAAGTTTGTCCACATATTCCTTTAAGGCTATGATTTATCCCATTGAGTGTTTCACTAGTATCAAACATCGTGGTTCATATCCCAAAATAGGAGTGAAATGCTTCATCGTCCAAGACACATCATTGCCATAACCATGCGCTTACTAGCAAGTCACCTAACAACCACCATTTCCTCTATTTTTGAAATATCATTTAACTTTATGTTTTCCCCTAGAATAACATTTGGCTCCTCAATTTTCTTCTTCACACATTTTTTACTACTTTTGAGAGCATCTTTGCCTGCCAACTAGAGGGAAGGCAACCGACTATGGGAGGACATACCGCCACTATGCAACTCGAGTGTGAGTAATTCATCGAGGAAACCAATGAGTGAGGCAAGTGTATCACTATCAGGGTTGTTTACTAACGAGAAAAAAGAAGGGTTGTTGGGTCCTCCCTCACAACATGTTCAATGGGGGATCATGGAGATGGAGGATGAGTTAAAACCAATCCCAAATAGAAACCTTGTGGAAGCGATGTATTTACAAAGGCGGTAAAGGGGTGGGGGGTCCCTCTAGGGTATGAGAAAAGAAAGAGGGAATGATGATGAAGGAAAGTAAAAAAATTGTTAGTAGAGCTGCCACCTCGATTGTTTCATCTGACAAAGTAACATGTGTTGCATGCAAATGAGGAAGGGATGATAAACCAGAGACATGTCGCTCATATCATTAAAAATAACTAGCTTTAGAGAGAGCGACCAAATCTAAAAACCCTTCGAAAAATCTACTAACTCCTCTTCTATTACCCCATGTATCAAAACTATATACAAAACCATCATTTAGACTAATTAATAACAACACAATCACTATTTAATTAATAAACCAACTCAATATAATTATAATTCAATTTCATTTAAATTAATATTTATATATCTCCAATCTAACTTTTATACATAAAATTATAATTTCCATACATCTCCCTGAAAATCTAATAATGAAAATATTTTTGTAATCCTTATTTTTACATCATGCATATACATATACTCTCATAATTAGAGTACGATGCATTTGCCCCTCACTTATCTTGACATGAAAGTGGAGAAACAAATATATATACATATATAATTTCCATACATCACACTGTAAACCTAATAATGAAAAAATATATTTTTTAATCCTTATTTTTACATGATGCATATACTCTAATAATGAGAGTATGAAAATTAAATATTAAATCCTCTTTTTCATATGTTATGAATATACCATACAATGCATTTCCCTCTTACTTGTCCTATATGAAAGTCAAGAAACATAAAGCCCCACCACCAAATAATAATAAAAGACAAACAATTTGCCCACTATTTTAAAATTATATTCCCATTCTAGAAGGAAAGGTATAATAAATAAATGTTATGATGGAGTGAGGGATTATATTCCCATTCTAGAAGGAAAGGTATAATAAATAAATGTTATGATGGAGCGAGGGAACCACTTCTTATTTTAAGGGACAAACATAAATGGTGAAGTGCAATGAACGAGCTTCACCTCTATCTTCACAGCGTTCCTTGCATATCTCCTCACCACATCTTGTCCCCCACTCCAACACAACTTGCATACCTAGTGAGCGACAGGTCTGCCCCGCAAGGATAGCTTATATGCCTCCGAGCTTTCACCGACAACCTTGGTGTTAAACATAAAATAATATTTTGGCGGATTATTATATAGAGTACAAATACTTAAAAGATTAATTTTAAATTTATCTATAATTATTCATTTTACTGAAATATATTTAGTTTCCATTTTAAATTTATCTATAATTATTCATTTTAAATTTATCTATAATTATTCATTTTCCATGTCAAATTAAGCGTTGTAATTAATATGGACTCTATATTAGATATTATCCATAAATGTATAAAAATATTTGAAATTTTTTCAACAAAATATATTCTAAAATAATAAAGCATTATATTTTTTTATTAAAATTAAATTAAAAAACTGTAATCTCAAAAAGTAATTTTTGGTATATATTAATTTGTTCTTATTTGTTGATATTTATGATGATGATGATGGTGGTGGTTAACGTCTGCTGAGACCAAACAATGATCTATCGGACCTAAAGAAACAAATTATTTATTTTGATTTAAGATTTTATTCCTATGCTCAAAAAGCTTGGAGAGAAGCCTCCCGAGCTCACTATAATTTTGACATTGTAAAAGGCTAAGAAGGTCAATATTGTAACAAAGATTGTGAAACTGAGATTTAATGTGGTTGTACGCGGGGCACTCTAAGAGGAAGTGGTTTTCATCCTCGACGTTCCTATTCCCACATATATGGCAGATCCTTTCCATCCATGGCGTTTTAGGAACCGCCCAACGATCTGTTTCACTATGGAGCTCATGAGAATTCGTTCTAATCTTTGCTATATTAATTTTCTTTTTTGAGCTAGTTAAAATAGAGAGATACTTTTGATCTTCTAGGGTGGGGTTGATGACCTTCTTATAATAACTTAATTTTCTTTTAGCCGCTAAATCTTTCTCACACCACATTTTTTCTTTGAACTTAGAAGTAACAATATCTTTAATGTTATTTATGTTTTGCAATGCATCATTTTCGTTGATCTCCCAATAGTTTAACCAGGCCCTTTGTCTTTATGCCACCCTCGATTGAGCCTTAGGTGGTTTTCGCTGGAATTTAAAGCTAGCTTAGGAAGTCTATGATCGTCTATGTTAATTCAACTATTTGTACCTTCAAAATAATCAAATAAATCATAATCTAATTATTTTTTTAAAAGATTCTCAAAAAATTAATATAAAGCTAGTAATTATAACAATTGAATTTAACTTGCCAACGGGGCTTTGGATTGACGGTGAATGGGTGCCTTGTTAAGACACTCCTTGCGATAGGTCACCGGTTCAAATCCCCCGTGGGTACTTAGGTTAGTCTTAACATAGAAAAAAAAAACAATTGAATTTAACTTGGGTTATTGAGTATAATAGTGGTAATTCTTCCCACTCACGTTATAGTTCATATGTTTAAATTTAATTTAGATGGTTGAATAAAATAATTTTTATTTTCCTATCTATATTTAAATTTTATAAATTAACATATTTATGTTTATATAATATTTAATTTAATAGATAATATACACTAATATAATATTAACAATTTATTTTTATATAACTTTAATTTTCACTTTGAGCCAAGTTTTTAGCCATTTGTGATCCCATTTCGAACCAACAAGTGTGATTTATCGTAAAGACAAAATCAACTTCTTAATCAATAAATTCTTAACCAATATTTTAATATAATAAACTTTTAATAAATCCCATTAATTCTCACAAATACAAATAAATTCTTAACCAATATTTTAATATAATAAACTTCTAATAAATCCCATTTTCTTCTCCATGGACAAAACAAAATATCCTATTCCCATTTTATTTTTGAAATTGGACGCTATATGTTTGATGTTATAGTTAAGTTAGAGGTAAAAAAATCAAATTTACAATAAACTCGGCTCGATGTTAACATAGGTTTTTCGAGTATTTATGAAAATGGCTATGATTTTTAATAAATTTATAATTAAATTAATTAGAATTATTTTATTATTATTATTTTTTGGAAATTATGTTTTTTTAATAATATATATATATTGAATAATATATATATGTATATATTTTGAATTATTAAGATTATTTAAATTTATTTTTCTAATAAAATATTTTATATATAATTTGAATTTTATATATATATATATATATATATATTTAAAATATGAATTATATAACTCAAATTATAATTTTATAGTTTAGTTGGTCGAATTCCTATTGCCAAGTATTTTGCCAATTGGGAGGTCACGGGGTCAAATCTCCTCGACACTTTTGGGGTTAGGCCCAAAATTTTAGGCCGCCAGGTAGATCCCTTTAGATGGATCTATCTAGATTATTTCCCGTGGATGTAGTGGCCACTCAATCACTATGAACCACAGTTGGATATATATATATATATATATATATATATATATTCAAATTATTCATATATATAAAAGAATAATGAAAATCATTCAAATTATTCATATATAAAAAGAATAAGATAAAATAAATGTATATATATTAGAGAGTTTGTTTTTTTAATGTAATGAAATAAATTAATAACTAAATATTGAGAAACATAAAAATGAAATCAATTTACCTTCACAAATAGTAACTATGTTATGAAACCAGCTTGCAAAAAGATAGAAAAGATAGATCAACGACTTAGAAATAAGCCTCTTCGAGGGGGCAACCTCTTTTACATTACATAAATGAAAAATTCTTGGATGATTCAAATGACACAACCTCATTTCTATATATAGGAGTCTAAGGGGTCACAATATAATTAGAGCTGACATAACAATAATAATGTAAGGGCACCACAATAACAATAGTGGGCTTCTATGGAGCACAACAATAACAATAAGGGGGCTACACTAATAACAATGAGGGAATAGTGGGCTTCTATGGGGCACAACAATAACAATAAGGGGCTACACTAATAACAATGAAAGAATACACTAGTATTATAGGGACCTAACATGCTCTTCTCCTTAAAAAAAAACGTTGTCCTCAATGTTTGAGTAGTTCTGGATGCTTTTGTATAAAATTTTCATCCTCCCGTGTGGAATATTCCGCGGGTAAGTTCTTCCACTTAATGAGATACTCCAAAATGATCAATTTCATAACTGTCGAGTTCTTGTTTCCATGACTTCTTCAGGTTCCAATATGATTTTTCCTTCCTCGTCAAGTTCCGGTAATATTGTTTGAATTGGGAGCTTGTCACCTATAAACTTCTTTAAGCATGAAACATGGAAAACTAGGTGCACTTTGGAAGATGTAGGAAGCTCCAATTTTTATGCCATAGTACCAATTTTTTGCAACACCTTGTAAGGACCATAATACTTTGGTGATAATTTATTATCCTTCTTAGCTTGCTTGAGGGACATTTGTTTGTATGGTTGTAGCTGTAAAAATACCCAGTTTCCTACATCAAAACTTCTTTCGCTGCGATGTTGATCCACCTGTTGTTTCATTCTATTCTGCGCCAAAGTGAGGTTATCCTTTAAGAGTTAGAGAACTTGTTGTTGATGCTCTATGTGATCTTCCACTACTTGAACCTTAGAATTTTCTCTTAAAGATGATGTGATGGATGGTGGATGATATCCATAAAGTGCCATAAATGGGATCATTTTTGCTACAGTATGGAAGGAAGTGTTATACCACCATTCAACCAGAGGTAACCATTTGACCCATTGTGTTTGTTTATCAGATACAAAGCAACGAAGATATCCTTCCAAACATTTGTTTACTATCTCAGTTTGCCCATCTGATTGAGGATGATAAGATGAGCTATGAGCTAATTGAGTACCCAGACAAGAAAATAATTCCATCCAAAAATTTCCAGTGAAAATAGGATCTCTGTCACTTACAATAATCTTTGGGTTTCCATGTAGCTTTTAAATTGTTTCCATAAATGCAGTAGCAACTGTATTGGCTTTAAATGGATGAGATAATGCACAAAAGTGTGCATACTTGGTAAGTCTATGAACTACCACCATGATGACACTCTTTGTTATGAAACCAGCTCAAGAAAAGATAGAAAAGATAGATCAACGCCTTAGAATTCAGCCTCTTCGAGGGGGCAACCTCCTTTACATTACATAAATGAACAATTCTTGGATGATTCAAATGACAAAACCTCCTTTCTATATATAGGAGTCTAAGGAGTCACAATATAATCCAGCCGACCTAACAATAATAATATAAAGCCACAAAAATAACAATAGAGGGATTCTATGGGGCACAGAAATAACAATATGGGGGTAATAGGGGCACAACAATATAAATAAGGGGTATAACTACAATAGTAATGGGGTAATCACTAGTATTATAGGGACCCAACATGCCCCTCTCCTTCAAAAAAGTGTTGTCCTCAACGCTTGAGTAGTTCTGGATACTTCTGCATAAAATTCTCATCCTCCCATGTGGAATCTTCAGCGGATAAGTTCTTCCACTTGATAAGATACTCTGAAATTGATCGATTTCGTAGCTGTCGAGTTCTTGTTTCTGTGACTGCTTCCGGTTCCAATATAATTTTTCCTTCCTCGTCAAGTTCTGGCAATATTGTTTGAATTGGGAGCTTGTCGCCTATAACCTTCTTTAAACATGAAACATGGAAAACTGGGTGCAATCGAGAAGCTGCAGGAAGCTCCAATTTGTATGCCATAGTACCAATCTTTTGCAACACCTTGTACGGACCATAATACTTTGGTGATAATTTATTATCCTTCTTAGCTTGCTTTAGGGACATTTGCTTATATGGTTGTAGCCGTAGGAATACCCAATCACCTACATCAAAACTTCTTTCACTGCGATGTTGATCTGCCTGTTGTTTCATTCTATTTTGTGCCAACACGAGGTTATCCTTTAAGAGTTGGAGGACTTGTTGTTGATGTTCGATGTGATGTTCCACTGCCTGAACCTTAGAATTTTCTCTTAAATATGATGTGATGGATGGTGGTTGATACCCATAAAGTGCCATAAATGGGGTCATTTTTGTTGCTGTATGGAAGGAAGTGTTATACCACCATTCAGCCAGAGGCAACCATTTGACCCATTGTGTCTGTTTATCAGATACAAAGCAACGAAGATATCCTTCCAAACATTTGTTTACTATCTCAGTTTGCCCATCAGATTGAGGATGATAAGATGAGCTATGAGCTAACTGAGTACCAAGACAAGAAAATAATTCTGTCCAAAAATTTCCAGTGAAAATGGGATCTCTGTCACTTACAATAATCTTTGGGTTTCCATGTAGCTTTTGAATTGTTTCCATAAATGCAGTAGAAACTGTACTGGCTTTAAATGGATGTGATAATGCACAAAAGTGTGCATACTTGGTAAGTCTGTCAACTACCACCATGATGACACTCTTTCCCTCAGACTTGGGTAAACCTGTGATAAAATCCATTGAAACCTCCTCCCAACGTTGGCTTGGAATGGATAAAGGTTGTAATAGACCCGGTGTCTTAATTGTTTCAACTTTATTTTGTTGGCAAACCAAACATTCCGCCACAAACTTTTGAATATCTGATTTAAGGCCATCCCAAAAAAATTCCTTCTTAACCCTGTGGTAAGTTTTTAAAAATCCTGAGTGCCCTCCTAAGGGAGAAGTGTGCAATTCCATAAGAATCTTTTGTTTTAGCTGGGAATTCTTACAGAGGTATAAGCGATCTTTGTACCATAACGAATCATTTTGCCAGCTAAATGTATCAGAAGTACTGGAATCTTGTTGTAGCTTTCGAATAAGTGCCCACACTTCTTCGTCATTCTTCCATTCCTCCCTTGCTTCGTTTATCCAATCTGGTTGGATAATAGAAATGGCACACAACAATGCTTCCACATCCTCATCCTTTCTTGAGAGTGCATCTGCCACCACATTTTGCTTCCCTTTTTTGTAGATGATTTCAAAGTCATAACCCAACATCTTTGTGACCCACTTTTGTTGCTCTTCAGAGGATAATCTTTGTTCTAAAAAGTATTTAAGGCTATCATGATCCGTTTTTACCTTGAAGTGTCTTCCCATTAGGTAGGGTCGCCATTTCTTAAGTGCATGGAGTATTGCCAACATTTCCTTCTCATAAATAGCTTTGCTTAAAAACTTTCCCTTGATTGGACGACTTTCAAAAGCAATGGGTCTTTCATCTTGCATTAGAACAACACCAATTCCATTTCCTGAAGCATCACATTCCACAATAAAGGTTTTTGTGAAGTCCGGTGTAGCTAAGACCGGTGCTTGGCACATTGCCTCTTTAAGATGTTCAAAGGCCTTTGTTGCTTCCGGAGTCCATGAAAATGAATCTTTCTTCAATAATGTTGTTAGAGGTGCTGCTATTCTCCCATAATTCTTAACAAACTTGCGATAATACCCTGTCAACCCAAGAAATCCTCGCAGATGCTTTATGGATGTGGGGATTTTCCATTCCTTAATGGCTTTAATTTTGCTAGGGTCTACCTTAACTCCTTCATGAGATACAATATGACCCAAATATTCCACCTCCTGGACTCCAAAGAAACATTTGGATCTTTTTGCATATAATTGTTTCTCCTCCAATAGTTGTAGCACCCTGTCAACATGTTCAACATGATCCTTCCAAGACTTGCTGTAGATTAGTATATCATCAAAAAATACTAACACAAATTTTCTAAGGAATGGTTTGAAAATTGAATTCATCAAACCTTGAAATGTTGAAGGTGCATTGGTAAGGCCAAAAGGCATGACCAAAAATTCATAATGACCCTCATGAGTTCTAAATGCCGTTTTCGGAATGTCTTCAATCTTCATTCTGATTTGATGATATCCTGAACGAAGATCCAACTTGGTGAAGTAAATTGATCCATGCAATTCATCCAGTAATTCATCAATGACAGGAATGGGGAACTTATCTTTAATAGTGAGCTTGTTGAGCTCCCTATAATCCGGACACATGCGCCATGATCCATCCTTCTTGTGCACCAATACTACTGGAGCTGAGAAAGAACTTTGACTCGGTTGAATTATACCAGCCTCTAGCATTTCTGCAACCATACGTTCAATTTCACTTTTTTGGACATAGGGATATCTGTACGGCCTGATGTTTGGAGGAACACTTCCTGGAATCAGATGAATAGCATGATCATGATCACGCATAGGTGGGAGACCTTTGGGAGTCTCAAATACCTTGGAATGATTGTCCAGGACTTTTTGGAGATCTGGAGAAATAGATGATTCCAATGTGGAAACATCTAGCGAACATAATTGTGCAATTACACCTCTTTGCTCCTTTTTTAGAAGCTTTGTCATGCCATTAGAGCTGATTATCTTTCCTGGTTTCCCTGCAATACCCCTTAATTCAACTTCCTTTCCTTCCACAGAAAATTTCATGAAAAGTTCTTGAAAATTAAAAGCTATTGTACCCAAGGATTGTAGCCATTGGACTCCTAGTACAACATCAGCACCTCCCATTGGAATGGAAAGCATTGGGCTAGTCAATACATATTCTCCCATGGATAGCTTGATATTATGGCACTTTCCAGAGCAATTTATTGTTCCTCCATTTGCAATCATCACTTGACACTCTGGTGCTGGATATAGGAAGCAATTCAATTCTTTTGCTACCCTACAATGAATAAAATTGTGGGTGCTTCCTGAATCAATCAACACTATTACCTTTTTCTTCTTGATTTGTCCTTCTATCTTGATGGTTTGAGGAGTGGTAATTCCCGCCAATGCATTACAAGATATGGTCGGATTTATTTGTTCTTCATCTAGGCTTTGTTCCTGGAGTATATCCTCTTCTTTTGACCTTTCTTGCTCCTTTTCTTCTTCCTCTTCACAATCTATGTAGAATAATTTCTTCTCAGCACACTTATGACCTTTTGTGTATTTGCTATCACAATTGTAACAAAGCCCTTTTGCTCTTTTTTCTTCCAATTGTTGTGGTGTCAACCTTATAGGTTGTGGAAGACTAGGGGCAACAACACTTCCGTCTTTATAGTTGTGAGTGGTATGCTTCCTGGTTGCCATAATTTTGCTTTCCATTTTTCTTGCTAACCTGAATGCCTTCTCTAATGAATCAGGTTCCCAAAGGCGAACATCATGTTGGATATTATCCTTTAAAGACCCTATGAACACATCAATCCTATGCTCCTCTGGAATATCTTTTACCCTTATGTTCAATTTTTGGAACTCCTCAATGTGCTCCATTATTGAACCCTTTTGTTTGAGACTTATCAATTGGCTAAAAAAAGTGTTGCTTTTTGTATCCTCATAATGTGCTATCAATTCTTCCGTAAAAATTGCCCAAGTGATAAATTGTTTACGAGAACAAAGCCATTGATACCATACAAACTGATTTGGTTCCAAATATAAAGTTGCCATACGTACCTTTTGTGTGTTTTGCACATTATTGAGATCGAAGAATTGCTCCATCTGTAATATCCATGTGGCGGGATCCTTGCCATCAAACTTCCTCATATCGATTTTTGGAATATGGTGATTCTTCGATCCAACATTAGATCTATGGAATCATGATTAACATTTCTTTTGTTCTCATCATGAGTTTCCTTTACTACCTTTTCACCATTAGTAAGTATTTCTTGTAGAAAATTTGTCAAATCTGTCTTCAAATCTGCCATGCCTGTCTTCAAATTTGTGTTCAAATCTATCTTCAAATTGTCCATCTTAGCTTCCACGCCATTTATCTTAGCATCTGTTAGCTTTTGTGAGCGTGACATTTGTTGCACTTGTTCTTGTAATTTTGATATATCATGTAGCATTTCTTCCTCTTCTTCATGAGTCATGCTAGAGCTTTCAGGTTCCTTACTAGGTGTTTGCATTTTCTTTCCTCGGGGCATCAGTTACCGATAATAATGCTCTACTATGCCCTTTGAATTCCTTCAAAATAAATTTTCAAACCAAGCTTAAGCAAAAATTTTAAAAAATCTACACACCTTTTTTCACTTTGTAGGAGCTTGATATTGCCTCTGATGTATCTCTGTACTTTCCAATCATCTAGTTCTGAATTGTGACCTGTAGTAGCTCTCTGTGTCCTCTTTCCAATGCCACAAGTCTGATCCAAATTGGATTCTCCAAGAAAGAGTTATGCAAATCTCCCACAGTGACTTATTATAGACTTTCAGTAGAGCGAACTTGTACGACGTGCCACGAGTCACTTTTCGACCTTTGGATCTGAAAATGATATACAAGAAACTACAGTCCGTCCTCTTTCTGTACCTTCTTACGAAATTTCAATCCGATTCCCAGAGAGAAAGTTATGACGATTTTCCCCAGGTCACCTGTTTTGAATGTAATTCAGGAGTCTGCAAAAAGACCAACTTCCTCAGATCATATCTCCGAAAATATCGCGCGAAAAGCTCTGAAATTCGGACCCAAGGTTCAGCGCGATTTCTTCTCAAATGGGTTTTTTTTGCGACTTCTGAAACGTCACAGAAAAAAAGTTATAGCGAAAATGCCACGATGACCTGTTTGGAGCAGCGAAACCCTAGAATCCAAAGCTCTGATACCAAATGTTATGAAACCAGCTCAAGAAAAGATAGAAAAGATAGATCAACGCCTTAGAATTCAGCCTCTTCGAGGGGGAAACCTCCTTTACATTACATAAATGAACAATTCTTGGATGATTCAAATGACAAAACCTCCTTTCTATATATAGGAGTCTAAGGAGTCACAATATAATCCAGCCGACCTAACAATAATAATATAAAGCCACAAAAATAACAATAGAGGGATTCTATGGGGCACAGAAATAACAATATGGGGGTAATAGGGGCACAACAATATAAATAAGGGGTATAACTACAATAGTAATGGGGTAATCACTAGTATTATAGGGACCCAACACTCTTTCCTTCAGACTTGGGTAAACCCGTGATAAAATCCATTGAAACCTCCTCCCAACGTTGACTTGGAATGGATAAAGGTTGTAACAGACCTAGGGTCTTAATTGTCTCAACTTTATTTTGTTGGCAAACCAAACATTCTGCCAACAAACTTTTGAATATCGGCTTTAAGGTCATCCCAAAAAAATTCCTTCTTTATCTTGTGGTAAGTTTTTAAGAATCTTGAGTGCCCTCCTAAGGGAGAGGTGTGTAATTCCAGAAGAATCTTTTGTTTGAGTTGGGAATTCTTACAAAGGTTTAAGCGATCTTTGCACCATAATGCATCATTTTTCCAACTAAATGTATCAGATGTACTAGTATCTTGCTGCAACTTTTGAATGAGTGCCCACACTTATTCGTCATTCTTCCATTCATCCCTTGCTTCGGTTATCCAATCTAGTTGGATAATATAAATGGCACAAAGCAATGCTTCCACATCCTCATGATTTCTTGAGAGTGCATCTGTGACGCAAGGTTACCCCTGCTTACACCCACAGTATGCATGTAAAATGCATCCACACATTTGTCCCAGGTTTTTAACTCTCAAAGGAGTCAAATCTACAACCTCTAATGGTTAAAGCCCCATTAATCCATTCCTATGTGGAATGCTTTATAAAAACCCAACACAGGCTAATCCCTAGCCCATATATACTTATCGGAACTATTATCAACCCTCGAGTCTTCATATAAGACTTTATTAAAGCCTTTCATTAAATCCTTCATATCGGGACTTTAAAACCCTTCATAACCTTCATTAACCCTTATACCACACATATATAACCTTTCCTCTTTAACCATTGGTTACATATATTTTAACGCATAAACGTTGTTTTCCTTTATAAACCATTTACAAAGGAAAACCCCGCAAAACATACCTTTTTGCCTTTATACGGCTTCTACACAGTTATCGAGGTTTCACCTTTATCGCAATCGGGTATTGGCTCTTCCGCGGTCACATTACATATGTGCCTCATCACCCCTTCCCCTTCGATATGTGACTATCGGAAGCATTTGAATAACGTTTTAGTCTTAAAAGACTTGGCACAACACTTTAACACAATACAAAGGAATACAAGGGAAAACCGCTCCGAACACACATATAGCAGATCTCAAATATTATACACTCGCCACTATAACTCCATCGGGTCCGCACTTTCAGACCTTCCCTTCAGCGCTCCGCCGATCTACTTCCAATCGCCAATCAGTACTCTATCGCTATCAGCACATTGACATTTCACAGTCCACCAACCTTTGACCTTTGTCTAATGCGATTGCGATTAGATCGTGACCGTTGATCACTTCTCAATCCAACGGTCGATATCCTTTCCCGATGCAAAGTTGCTCAACAGTCCTCCATCATTGATCTACACTTAGTAGATCCAACGGTCTACCATGAATTTGGATAGATAATAGGCACAGGGTTTAACCGCCCTATAAAGCAGTTTCCCCTCACTCCTCCACTGCTACGTGTCCTCCGATTAGTGGAATCGGAGCCAAATGGTAAAAACTGCTTACGGCTTTCCTTCCGCCCAAAATCCACTTCTCTGCCTTTGAGAACTGCTCTTTGCAAATTCTCTGCGGGTTAATCTGGACCGTTGATCTATAAGATCTAACGGTTCTTGTGTATCACCTCTTTACTTCTCCACTTGGCCCTTTTCCTTTGTTTTACGCTATCTCTTCAGCGTTTCTCTATGGTTTTGGTTATTTCTTCAAGGTTTCATTCTTTTGACTCTTCCATTTCCTCTGAGCTTAACTCTGCGTATTCTTACTTCGCTACCTCTACAGATATTACTTTGTTCCTTCAGCTGGATTCAAAGATCCCTTATGATTCCTCTGAATCATACCCTCCTCTACATATCCACAGAACTCTACCTGTAACCTTCTGTTACAGAACCTACGAATTCACGCATAAATCAATCATTACATACTTATTTCACACATTACATAGTTCCGGAATGAACCTCTGTATATATAAATATGAATAACTGATTACAAACGAGACTTCTTTGTCTCTCACAGGCTTGTTTTTCAACTATCAGTAGCCTCTCTCTTGCACTCTGCCCGTAGGCTTACATTTATACTAGAAAGGTTCGTTGAACTAATCCTGGTTCGACTCCTAAATCTACTGAACTGACTCCTAAATCCTCTATCCTCTACGTCCACTTCTAATCTCCATTTAATTCCTAAGAGCTCTCCTTAGTTCCTCGAATCATGGAACTACTTAAAGAGTCCTAATTGACTTTAGACTCTTTTTCGTTATTGCCCACTCACGTTCTCATTTATTTGAGAGCATTTACAAACATCTCACATTATCTAATTAAATCACTTAAAAGCCTAAATATTACATTAACTTGAGACTTAGGAAACTAATTTCCCTAAAACAAATTACCCCCTATGTCTACTTAATTACAATTATTTTCTCTTGGGTTGAATGCTCCTGCATCATACTCCCAAAGTAGAAAATATTCATGATCTCCTGATCATGTGTCTTCTGGTCTTTGTCTTCCTGGAACCCATACTTTGTTTTGTAACTGTCCAAATATCTTGTTCCTTTGTTGTTGTTATACTTCTGCTGTCTTCTATTCCAACATCTTCTCTTTGTTAATCAGGTTCAAGTTTTGATTGATCTTTCTTCCTGCTGCTGCCATTTTCCTCCATATGGCCTATTTCAGCATCAACTATCACAATTCTTCTATTTCTTTTTCCAGCACATCCTTGGACTAGTCCATGTTCTCCCTTTGGCAACAATTCAGTTTGCTGCTCTGTTTCTTTCTTCTTTGTCAGCACATCAGTATGTTGTGTTGAATTCTCAAAAGAACTCAAGAGACTGTCAACTAGTCTCTCTTCCACATCATCTGCTCTAATGATGTCTTCCTGTTCTTGTCAACTGTAGTGAACTCCTTCCTTTGCAGTGTCAATCTGCTGAACTTTCATATCCATCTCCTTTTTATTATGATTGTAGTTCATGACAATGTTTTGTTTTCCCTTTTTCAGCAATCTCTCTTAAACATCTATTCTTTGTTTTTCCAACTCCCTTCTTTGAAAATCTAATTTTCTATATAACTCAATAATTTCAATTGGAGTAGATTTTGAAAATTTTACACAATTCTCCATACCTTCCTTTGTTACTGATAAATCATCAGATGTCCCTTTTTCCTTTGCTAAGTCTTTTGCATAGACTTCTTCTTCCTTAACATCTTTCAGTAGATGTCCTTCTCTTTTTCTGATTGTCTCAACAGTTTCCATGGCTATTTCCACTGTGCCTATCATCATGGTGAATTGATGATCTTTTACTATGTTTTCAGCTAACATAGTCTCTTTTTCTTCAGTACATTTTGCCTTGTTGTCCCTCTGTAACTCTTCTCCCAGAGTTATCCTTGTCTCACCATCTGCATTAACATTCTCCTGCATTTGGTTTTCATCAATAACATTAATCAAACTCATTTGATTACCTTTCTGAGACAATATTCCTTCATTCTTCATCAGAATAAGATCCTGATTCTTCATCTCTATGACAGCTTCTATAGACTCATCCATAGACTTTTTCTTCTGTATGCAGTCAAATTCTTCTTCTTCTGAGAAGTTTTCTTTGTCACCTTTTACTTCTAAATCTTCATCTACTTTGAAGATATCTTCAAAAGGTTGCTTTTCTCCTGCAATACCTGCCATCATACACAAACTATCAGTTTTAAAAACATAAGACCTTATGGTCTCACTGGATGCTTCAGCCATCATATCTCTTTGTTGTTCCAAGTTCTCTTTATGACTCAGAAATTCTTCAGTGGTCTCCTCTTCAATCTCCTCAAGCCCTTCACTTGGTTGCTTGATATCTTTCCCCAACTATATATGAGACCTATCTATCTCATCTTCTTCCAGAATAGAATTTAGATTTTGCTTGTCTTCTTCCTCCTTTATGACAATATCAGCAAATTGTCTTTCTTTACATGTTTCACCTGCAAACATACACAATTTTTCAGATTTAAAATCATGTGACCCTTTGGCCTCACTTGAAGTTTCAGCCTTCAAGTCTCCATCTTCACTTTCTCCCAGAATTTCTCCTTGTTCTGGTTTACAAATGGACTCTTCCATTTCTATTTCCAACTCAGCTTCTTTAAGTTTTTCCATCAGCTACCTTACTTGCTTTTGTTGTAGCCTTCTCTGCATCTCATGCCACTTCATTGGCTTCTTCCTCAAGACCCAACCTAGTCTCTAGCTTTCCTCAAGTATTTTCCTTAATGCATCGAGTTGTTCTTTTAACTATACAATCTCTTTTTCAATTTCCACTTGACTCATCCTCTTGAAATTTGCTTTGGCATTCTTCTTTTCATATCTTCTGCTGTGGCTTCTCTCTGAACCTTTGCTATGACTATCAGTAGTCATCTTCTTCTCCTCTTTCTTCATGACCTCCTCACTCATCTGCAACAAGCCTCTGCAATAGCTAGTCCTCCTCACTATAATCTTACCTCACTAAGCTCTCCTCACTCAATCTTTTGGTAAGCACGGGTTCTCTGTCCGGAACCTCCTCTTGAGAAACACCTTTTCTCCTTCTAGGCTTCTGCAATCTCTCACTCTCTCTTGAGAACACTTCAGTTGTCCTCTCTGTCCAATCTCTTATTGGATTCTTCAGGTTCACTGCCACTTTTTCTTCAGAGTGTTTTCCTTACTCTGCCTTCAAGAACACATCTACTTCTCCTCTCACAACTTCTCTTGTTGTCCTTTGCTGAGATGTTTCATCTACAACCACAATCTTCGATTTCAATTTGAAACAAAACACACTATCTTACCTCCAATATCTATGTATGATCTTGTTCTCCCATTCTTCTGCACTTTGAATGGATTGTCCTCTGTTTGGTCTCCAAGTCCTCTTTCCTTCAGAACTTGTACTAAGCAATCTTGCTCTCACTTTTCTTCAAGGAATCATCTGTTCCTATCTACTCCAAGCCTCTGCTGGAACTACTACAATCTTCCAAGAACTTCAAAAGTTCCCCTTACAATCTTCTGTTGTAGTCTCTACCATTCATTCACTTAACTTATGCACATTACCTTTTCATAGGAAATCTTTCCCTGCTCTGATTACAATTTTGATCTAATACCACTAATGATGCAGGGTTACCTCCGCTTACACCCACAGTATGCATGTAAAATGCATCCACACATTTGTCCCAGGTTTTTAACTCTCAAAGGAGTCAAATCTACAACCTCTAATGGTTAAGGCCCCATTAATCCATTCCAATGTGGAATGATTATAAAACCCAACATAGGCTAATCCCTAGCCCATATATACTTATCAGAATTATTATCAACCCTCGAGTCTTCATATAAGACTTTATTAAAGCCTTTCGTTAAATCCTTCCTATCGATACTTTAAAACCCTTCATAACCTTCATTAACCCTTATACCACACATATATAACCTTTCCTCTTTAACCATTGGTTACATATATTTTAGCGCATAAAATCTCTTTTCCTTTATAAACCATTTACAAATGAAAACCCCCCAAAGCATACCTTTTTTCCTTTATAAGGCTTTTGCATAGTTATCGAGGTTTCACCTTTATCGCAATCAGGTATCGGCTCTTCCGCGGTCACATTACATATGTGCCTCATCACCCCTTCCCCTCCGATATGCGACTATCGGGAGCATTTGAATAACATTTTAGTCTTAAAAGACTTGGCACAACTCTTTAACACAATACAAAGGAATACAAGGGAAAATCGCTCTAAACATACATATAGCGGATCTCAAATATTAGACACTCGCCACTATAACTCCATCGGGTCGGCACTTTCAAACCTTACCTTTAGCGCTCTGCCAATCTCCAACTACCTCCGATCACCGATCAATGCTTTATCGCTATCAACGCATCGGCATTTCACAGTACACCAACCTTTTACCTCTGTCTAATGCGATCTCGATTAGATCGCAACTGTTGATCGCTTCTCAATCCAACGGTCGATATTCTTTCCCGATGCAAAGTTGCCCGAAAATCCTCTGTCGTTGATATACACTTAGTAGATCCAACGGTCTAACATGAATTCGGAAAGATAACGGGCACGGGGTTTAACCACTTGATAAAGTGGTTTCCCCTCGCTCCTCCACTGCTATGTGTCCTCTGATTAGTGGAATCGGAGCCAAACGGTAAAAACTGCTTAAGGATTTCCTTTCGCCCGAAATCCACTTCTCTGCCTTTGAGAACTGCTCTTCACTGATTCTCCACGGGTTGATCTGGACCATTGATCTATAAGATCTAATGGTTCTTGTGTATCACCTCTTTACTTCTCCACTCAACCCTTTTCCTTTCTTTTACGCTATCTCTTCATCGTTTCTCTATGGTTTTGGTTATTTCTTCAAGGTTTCATTCTTTTCGCTCTTCCGCTTCCTCTGAGCTTAACTTTGTGAATTCTTACTTCACTACCTATACAGAGCTTACTCTGTTCCTTCAGCTGGATTCAAAGATCCCTTATGATTCCTCTGAATCATACCCTCCTCTACGTATCCACATAACTCTACCTGTAGCCTTCTGTTACAGAACCTACGAATTCATGCATAAATCAATCATTACATACTTATTTCACACATTACATAGTTCCGGAATGAACCTCTGTATATATAAATATGAACAACTGATTACAAACGAGACTTCTTTGTCTCTCACAGGCTTGTTCTTCAATTATCAGTGGCCTCCTCTTGCACTCTGCCCGTAGGCTTACATTTATACCAGAAAGGTTCGTTGAACTAATCCTGGTTCGACTCCTAAATCTACTGAACTGACTCCTAAATCCTCTATCCTCTACGTCCACTTCTAATCTTCATTTAATTCCTAAGAGCTCTCCTTAGTTCCTCGAATCATGGAACTGCTTAAAGAGTTCTAATTGACTTTAGACTCTTTTTTCATTATTGCCCACTCATGTTCTCATTTATTTGAGAGCATTTACAAACATCTCACATTATCTAATTAAATCACTTACAAGCCTAAATATTACATTAACTTGAGACTTAGGAAACTAATTTCCCTAAAACACATTACCCCCTATGTCTACTTAATTACAATGATTTTCTCTTGGGTTGAATGCTCCTGCATGAATTTGCAACAACATTTTTCTTCCCTTTTTTGTAGATGATTTCAAAGTCATAACCCAACATCTTTGTGACCCATTTTTGTTGTTCCTCTGAAGATAATCTTTGTTCTAAAAAGTATTTAAGGCTATCATGATTTGTTTTTACCTTGAAGTGTCTTCCCATTAGGTAAGGTCACCATTTCTTAAGTGCATGTAGAATTGCCAACATTTCCTTCTCATAAATAGCTTTGTGTAAATACTTTCCTTTGATTGGACGACTTTCAAAATCATTGGATCTTCCTTCTTGCATCAAAACAACACAAATTCCATTTCCTGAGGCATCACATTCCACAATAAAGGTTTTTGTGAAGTCTGATATAGCTAAGACTAGTGCTTGACACATTGCCTCTTTAAGATGTTCAAAGGCCTTAGTTGCTTCTGGAGTCCAAGAAAATGCATCTTTCTTCAGTAATGTTGTTAGAGGTGTTGCTATTCTTCCATAATTCTTAACAAACTTGCGATAATACCCTGTCAACCCGAGAAATCCTCACAAATGCATTATGGATGTGGGGATTTTCCATTCCTTAATGGCTTTAATTTTGTTATGGTCTACCTTAACACCCTCATGAGATGGAATATGACCCATATATTCCACCTCTTGTACTCTAAAGAACATTTGGAGGTTTTTGCATGTAATTGTTTCTCCTCTAATAGCTTGAGCACCCTGTCAACATGGTCAACGTGATCCTTCCAAGACTCGTCGTAGATTAGAATATCATCAAAAAATACTAAAACAAATTTTCTAAGGAAGGGTTTGAAAATGGAATTCATCAAACCTTGAAATGTAGAAGGTGGATTGGTAAGGCCAAAAGGCATGACCAAAAATTCATAATGACCTTCATGAGTTCTAAATGTTGGTTTTGGAATGTCTTCAGTCTTCATTCTTATTTGAGGATACCCTGAATGAAGATCCAACTTGGTGAAGTAAATTGCTCCATGCAATTCATCCAATAATTCATCAATAACAAGAATGGGAAATTTATCTTTAATAGTGACCTTGTTGAACTCCATATAATCCAGACACATGCGCCATGATCCATCCTTCTTGTGCACCAATACTATTGGAGCAGAGAAAGAACTTTGACTAGGTTGAATTATACCCGCCTCTAGCATTTATGCAACCATACGTTCAATTTCACTCTTTTAGGCATAGGGATATCTGTAAGGCCTAATTTTTGGAGGAATACTTCCTGGAATCAAATGAATAGCATGATCATGATCATGAATAGGTGGGAGGCCTTTTGGAGTCTCAAATACCTTGGAATGATTGTCCAAGACTTTTTGGAGGTCTGTAGAAATAAATGATTTCGATGTTTGAACCTATAAAGAACATAATTGTGTAATTACGCCCCGTTGTTCTTTCTTTAGAAGCTTTGTCATGCTATTAGAGTTGATTATCTTTCCTGGTTTCCCTGCGATACCCCTTAATTCAACTTCCTTTCCTTCCCAAAAAAAATTCAAGAAAATTTTGAAAATTAAAAGTTATCGTACCCAAATATTGTAACCATTGGACTCCTAGTACAACATCAACACCACCCATTGGAATGGAAAGCATTGGACTATTCAATACATATTCTCCCATGGATAGCTTGATATTATGGCACTTTCCAGAGCAATTTATGGTTCCTCCATTTGCAACCATCACTTGACACTCTAGTGCTAGATATAGGAAGCAATTTAATTCCTTTGCTATCTTACAATGAATAAAATTATTGGTACTACTCGAATCAATCAAAAATATTACCTTTTTCTTCTTGATATGTCCTTCTATCTTGAGAGTTTGAGGAGTGGTAATTCTTACCAATGCATTACAAGATATGTTCGGATTCATTTCTTCTTTCTCTGGGGTTGATTCCTAGTGTATATCCTCCTCTTTTAATGTTTCTTGTTCCTTTTCTTCCTCCTCTTCACAATCTATGTAGAATAATTTCTTCTCAGCACACTTATGACCTTTAGTGTATTTTCTATCACAACTGTAACAAAGCCCTTTTGCTCTTTTTTCCTCCAATTGTTGTGGTGTCAACCTTGTAGGTTGTGGAATACTAGGACCAGCAACACTTCCATCTTTATAGTTGTGATTGGTAGACTTCCTTGTTGCCATAATTTTTCTTTCAACTTTTCTTTCCACCCTGAATGCCTTCTCCAAGGAATCAGGTTCCCAAAGGTGAACCTCATGTTGGATGTTATCTTTTAAAGTCCCTATGAAGACATCAATCCTATGCTGCTCTAGAATATCGGTTACCCTAATATTCAATTTTTGGAAGTCTTCAATGTGCTCCGCCATTGAACCCTTTTGTTTGAGATTTATCAATTGACTAAAGAAGGTGTTGCTCTTTGTATCTTCATAATGTGCTATTATTTCTTCTGTAAAAATTGACCAGGTGACAAGTGGTTTACGAGAACAAAGTTATCTATACCATACAAACTAATTGGGTTCCAAATATAAAGATGCAATACGTACCTTTTGTGAGGATTTCACATCCTGTAGATCAAAATATTTCTCCATCTGTATTATCCAAGTTACCAGATCCTTGTCATCAAAATTCCTCATCTCTATCTTTGGAATGTTGTGGTTCTTAAACCCCACATGGGAGTCTCTAAAACCATGATTGATATTTCTTTGGTCTTCATCATTATTTTCATGGATTGCCTTGTCACCAATGGGACACCTTTCTTCTAGCAACTTTGCCAAACTTTCTTTCAATCCTTATATCTTGACATTCACCATTTCTTCCATGTCTGATTTTAAACCATCATTCAAAACAACCATGTCCCTTTTTATACCATTTATCTTAACATTCATTATGGCTTCCAATTCATTTTTTGTTACTTTTTGCGAGAGCGAAATTTGTAGCATTTGGTCTTGCAATTTTGATATACCATGTTGCATTTCTACCTCTTCTTCATGTGTCATAGTGGAGCTTGTGGGTTTCTTAATATGTGTTTCCATTTTCTTTCTTTGGGGCATCAATTAATGATAATTATGCTTCATTATGCCCTTTTGAATCACTTCAAACTAATTTTTCAAACCAAACTTATGCAAATTTTTAAAAAGACTACACTTTTCTTTTTGCTTTTTTTTTGCTTCGTAGGAGCTCAATATTTGCAATTTCGTCCTATGGTAGCCCTCTGAAACCTCTTTCCATCCCCATAGGTCTGATCAAGATTGGAGTCTTCAAGAAAGAGTTAGGCCAAATCTCCCACACTGGCCTGATTATAGACTTCTTCAGTAGAGCATACTTGTACGAAGTGCCACGTATCACTGTTTCCACCTTCAGACCTGAAAATACTACAACGAAAACTACAGTTCATCCTCTTTCTGGCTTCTTATGAAATTTCAATCTGATACTTAGAGAGAAAGTTATGACGATTTTCCCAAGGTCACCTGTTTGGGATGTAATTTGGGATCCTGCAAAAACCCTAACTTCCTTGGATCATAGCTTCGAAAATATAGTGAGACAAGATATGAAATTCAGCCCTAAGCTTCACCAATATTTCAGCTCAAATAGGTTTTAATTTCAGAGTCTAAACCTTCGTAGAAAAAAATTATAGTGAAAATGCCATGATAATCTGTTTGTGATGGAATTCTGTGGCTTTCAAAAACCCTACCTTCCTCAAATCATATCTCCGAAAATATAGTGAGAAAAGATTTGAAATTTGGACCCGAGGTTCAGAGTGATTTCAGCTCAAATGGATTTTTCTTTTAGCTTCTAAAAATTCGTAGAGAAAAAGTTATAGAAAAAATTCCACGATGACTAGTTCGGAGCAACGAAACCCTAGAATCCAAAGCTCTGATACCAAATGTTATGAAACCAGCTCACAAAAAGATATAAAAGATAGATCAACGACTTAGAAATAAGCCTCTTCAAGGGGGCAACCTCCTTTACATTACACAAATGAACAATTCTTGGATGATTCAAATGACACAACCTCCTTTCTATATATAGGAGTCTAAGGGGTCACAATATAATCAGAGCCGACATAACAATAATAATGTAAGGGCACCACAATAACAATAGTGGGCTTCTATGGGGCACAACAATAACAATAAGGGGGCTACACTAATAACAATGAGGGAATAGTGGGCTTCTATGGGGCACAACAATAACAATAAGGGGGATACACTAATAACAATGAGGGAATACACTAGTATTATAGGGACCTAACAAACTAATACTAATTATTCACAAAAGTTACTTGAGGAGATGGCATTAGTTAGGTTTATGTTGTCGAACAGAGTTTCGAGTTGTTGTCTCACTTGGTCGACCTTTGGTATTCACTTGGGCCCATGGAATGAGGCTTTGAACTAGCTCGATTTGGAGGCCGATAATTACTCCTCTACCTTCACGATTTTAGAGGATCAAAAATCTTCCCTCCTTTATTCTCTATCAAGGGTCTTTGTAGCTCATGGAAGCATGCGTTTTGCGAGCTCTTTTCTCTCACGAGGATCATCCATCTCTAATGCCTGGTTTCACAAAAGAGAAATAGGACTGCTTTTAGAGTGTATGGACGAATCATCTACATTGAGGAGATCACGGCGGTTTGCATCGAATGCATAGGGGTCGGTGCACTATCTATCCCTTATTTTACTGCTAAAAGTCATGAATCGTTGTGTTCTACTGCTTAAGGTGGCTTTTTTTCTTTGGCCAACAAATGTTGATCGCTTACTCTGCTTTGGTCCATGGTTTATCCAGTTGTTTGTGCAACACATCTTCGTATCCAACTAGAAGATTTTCCCTCTGTGTGTTTCTATCCAATAGTTGGGATCTGCCCAAAATGTGCACATGGACGGTTTGGTGTCGGGAAATTTTCAAATTTTTGTGAGATGTTTTTGTAACAACCCCTGGTTGATTTTCCACGTAGATAAAAAAATACCAAGGTCATGGGACATGTATTCCAAGTTGAATGGTGGGCAAACATTATAGTGGGCATCACTTGTGATTAATTGATGGCTATGGAAATTGCCAAAGGCAAAGAGACAATAAATGACATTTAAGTATGAAAATAAAGGAAAATGTGAGAAAAGGAAGATGAAGAGACACAAATCTACATGCAAGGGAAATTAGAGGAAAAATGACGGAAAATGAAGAAAAAAGGAAATATCAATAATAAAAAGGCATAAGAGAAACAATTGATGGTGTTTATTTTTATTTTTTTATTTTTATTTTTTACAATTCTAACTTTTGATAGTTTTGAGCCTAGCTCTTGTTCATTTTTCTCTCATACTCTTGCACACTTAGAGCATTATTGGAGCATGCTGGAAGCACTCTATCATTCACTTGGATTGGGGAAAGAAAGCGAAGGAAAGCAAGTGAGACAAGGGGGCAATTGGATTAGCTACTACAACAAGGATACTTTACAAGTAATAGGTTGCATGTGTGATTTCCTTGCTGATTTTTTCGATGCATGGGATATGCACATGTTTCCTCGGTTATGTGTTGTCATTGGCATGGAGATTTTCCTAGATTGACACTGGTTCTAGCCTTTCCTTTCCATTTCCTAGATAGCCATGGTGTAGTGGGTTCCCAGTTATTGGATTTTCTAATTGGTTCTTAGGTTCCCTATGGCTGTGGGTTGGAACAAAGGCTCTGGAGCCCTAGAACAACTTGGGTTTCCCTAGAGTCTGTGGGTTGAGTTACTAGTCCCTGGAGCCTTGGGGTTGGGACAAACGCTCTAGAGCCCTTGAACAACTTAAGTTCCCTGGAGGCTGTGGGTTGAGATACTAGTTCTTGGAGCCCTAGAAAACATGGGTAGAGACCGATTTGGTTGATGTTAGTGATTTATGAACGTTATAGGTGAGATCACTATGCTTGAGGTTTGAAGTGGTTTGGCCTCTGGAAGCCCTAGTTGGTTTTATTTTGGTTTAACCCATATGATCACACATTCATGCTTTGAATATGGCATGGGGGTGATTAGCTGAAAGAGAAATTTAGTTCAACCCAATCTATGGTCAAGTGGTATGTGGAAGTTGCATTTTCATATGTTAATATGAGCTATTTTTCTACTATGATCTATGAGCACTTGTACTGGTTATCATGTTGACATCATGATTGATTTGTTATGGTTTCTATTATGGTTATATGTTCATTATATGATGTGCTTTAACTATGGCTCTTGTTCATGATCTGTTAAGTTACCAAATGGTTGATGAATGCATGGACTAACAAGTGTTGTTGCAGCTAGTTAGAGAGGGCTTGGAGCCTTCTTGGTGATTCTCAGATGAAATTCAGAAGTTTATGATCATATATGCATTCATGACTTGTAGCTTTCATGTTTACCATATGTTTGACGAAATGTTTGTTGTGTACTAGGCATGTCCTGGTCAATATCTTGTTCAAGTTTGAATGTTTGGCATTGTTGTCATCTTAATCATGATTCTAGGAAGTTACAGGTAGTTCTGGACAGTGATCTAGAGCCTTGCCAGAAAAAGTGGCATATATCTCGTGACCGCGTGCACTTAACTGATAAATTTCAGTCATAACCGCATGAAGACAAGCTTATGGGTATGGTTGGAGTCTCAAAAGCACATGCATGTAGTCTTATGGGTGCGGTTGGAGGATAAGCCTAGTGAAAAAGAGTTCCAACTCGAGGATTGATCACTTGGGGTGGTTTGCAGGCTCCTTAGTGGTTTGTAGTCCCTGTAGGATGTCAAGTTATTGTTTATTTGTAGGCCCCACTTCCATAACTGGAACTTGGAGGTCAGGTCATATCATAGTGACACTCATCTCATGTTTATCCTGGAGAGCTTGTAAAAGTGGGTAAATGTGAGAGGAGGCATTTACAGTTTTTGTGGGAAGACACTCATTATTTGGGCTTGTAGCTCCGCACTTGTTATCCTTTCAAAAAAATCAATTCAATTTTTTTTTGGGGATTCCAACAAACTTTTTTAATTTACAATTTGAAGGGAAGGCTCTATATGATTCTTCTCATCTTCAAAATTACAACATTTTAAGGAACTCAACCCTTGTTATGAACACAAGATTGAGAGGAGGATCATCAAGTGTTGGAGCTTCAGGGCATGGGAATGCAAAAGGAAAATTTGCATCCTTCAAAAATGCAGTGAAGGGGAAGTTCTCCTCTCCAAGTGAGCAATCACAAGTGACCTGACCCCTATATTGTTGAATAGATGGAGCAACCCCCAACTTTCGAAGATGACCTGCCTAGGGTATATACACTTTTTTCATCTCTTCTTTCCAAAGCAATTATATGTAGATTTAATGTATTTTGGCCCAAATCAAATGCCTTACATCAATGGGTATTTTCTACATGGACAACCAATTGTGACATATATTTATGCTCTAAATGGTTTTTTATTATACAATTCGATACACAAAAGGATTTAGATTTTTCTCTAAATGAAGGGCCATGGTTTTGGGGAAGAGTGAGGCTCTTTACTACCCCATGGTTCCCTAAATTCGATGCAACAAAATGGTAGTCATAGCACTATTGGTTTGGGTTCGACTCCCAAATCTCCCACTACATTTTTGGCACCCTCATGCCCTTGAAGGTATTGGCAATACTTTGGGCAAGTTTAAAAAGATGGATATGAAAACAAGAGAAAGGTATCTTTAACTTTGCTAGAATCTGTGTGGAAATAGACCTTAGCAAAGGTTTACTTGATCACATTATTCTGAAACATAACAACCTCCAACGGTCACAAATTATTGATTACGAGAATACAACATTAGATGTCGTTCATGCTTCCAAAAAGGTCACCTTGAGAATACTTGTCCATAGGTTAAAAAGAATCAAAAAAGGAAAATTAACTTAAACTAAAGGAGTGGCAGTGTGTAGACCCAAATCTCCCGAAAAATGAAGAAGAAGAAACATTGAAGAATAAAAAAAATAAAATGGGGAGACACAGGTTAATAATGAATCAATGGCAATCCTTCAGAATGTGCCAGTTTCTACACCATTACAGGAGTTGAGCGCAAGGGGGAAATTGGATTAGCTACTACAACAAGGATACTTTACAAGTAATAGGTTGCATGTGTGATTTCCTTGTTGATTTTTTGGATGCATGGTATATGCACATGTTTCCTTGGTTATGTGTTGTCATTGGCATGGATATTTTCCTAGATTGACATTAGTTCTAGCCTTTCCTTTCCATTTCCTAGCTAGCCATGGTGTAGTGGGTTCCCAATTATTGGATTTTCTAATTGGTTCTTAGGTTCCCTATGGCTGTGGGTTGGAACAAAGGCTCTGGAGCCCTGGAACAACTTGGGTTTCCCTAGAGTCTGTGGGTTGAGTTAATAGTCTCTGGAGCCATGGGGTTGGGACAAGCGCTCTGGAACCCTTGAACAACTTAGGTTCCCTGGAGGCTGTGGGTTGAGATACTAGTTCTTGGAGCCCTGGAAAACATGGGTAGAGACCGATCTGGTTGATTTTAGTGATTTATGAACGTTATAGGTGAAATCACTATGCTTGAGGTTTGCGATGGTTTGGCCTCTGGAAGCCCTAGTTGGTTTTATTTTGGTTTAACCCATATGATCCCACATTCATGCTTCAAAGATGGCATGGGAGTGATTGGTTGAAAGAGAGATTTAGTTCAGCCCAATCTATGGTCAAGTGGTACGTGGAAGTTGCATTTTCATATGTTAATGTAAGCTATTTTTTTACTGTGATCTATGAGCACTTGTACTGGTTATCATGTTGACATCATGAATGATTTGTTATGGCTTCTATTATGGTTATATGTTCGTTATATGATGTGCTTTAACTATGGCTCTTGTTCATGATCTGTTAAGTTACCAAATGGTCGATGAATGCATGGAATAACAAGTGTTGTTGTAGCTAGTTAAAGAGGGCTTGGAGCCTTCTTGGTGATTCTTATATGAAATTCAGAAGTTTATGATCATATATGCATTCATGACTTGTAGCTTTCATGTTTACCATATGTTTGACGAAATGTCTGTTGTGTATTAGAAATGTCCTGGTCAATATCTTATTCAAGTTTGAATGTTTGGCATTGTTGTCATCTTAATCATGATTATAGGAAGTTATAGGTAGTTTTGGGCAGTGGTCTAGAGCCTTGCTAGAAAAATTGGCATATATCTCGTGACTGCATGCACTTAACTAAGAAATTTCGGTCATAACCACATGAAGACAAGCTTATGGGTATGGTTGGAGTCTCATAATCGCATGCATGTAGTCTTATGGGTGCGGTTGGAGGATAAGCCTAGTGAAAAAAAGTTCCAACTTGGGGATTGATCACTTGGGGTGGTTTGCAAGCTCCTTAGTGGTTTGTAGTCCTTGTAAGATGTCAAGTTATCATTGATTTGTAGGCCCCACTTCCATAACTGGAACTTGGAGGTCAGGTCATATCATAGTGACACTCATCTCATGTTTATCATGGAGAGCTTGTAAAAGTGGGTAAGTGTGGGAGGAGGCGTTTACAGTTTTTGTGGGAAGACTCATTATTTGGTCTTGTAGCTCCCAACTTATTATCCTTTCAAAACCATCAATTCATTTTTTTTTGGGGGATTCCAACAAACTGTTTTAGTTTACAATTTGAAGGGAAAGCTCTATATGATTCTTCTCATCTTCAAAATTACAACATTTTAAGGAACTCAACCCTTGTTATGAACACAAGATTGAGAGGAGGATCATCAAGCACTGGAGCTTCAGGGCTTGGGAATGCAAAAGGAAAATTTGCATCCTTCAAAGATGCAGTGAAGGGGAAGTTTTCCTCTCCAAGTGAGCAATCACAAAGTGACCTGACCCCTATATTGTTGAATAGATGGAGCAACCCCCAACTTTCGAAGTTGACCTGCCTAGGGTATATACACTTTTTTCATCCCTTCTTTCCAAAGCAATTATATGTAGATTTAATGTATTTTGGCCCAAATCAGATGCCTTACATCAATGGGTCTTTTCTACATGGACAACCAATTGTGACATATATTTATGCTCTAAATGGTTTTTTATTATACAATTCGATACACAAAAGGATTTAGATTTTGCTCTAAATGAAGGGCCATGGTTTTGGGGAAGAGTGAGGCTTTTTACTACCCCATGGTTCCCTAAATTCGATGCAACAAACATGGTAGTTAGAACACTACCGGTTTGGGTGCGACTCTCAAATATCCCACTACATTTTTGGCACCCTCATGCCCTTGAAGGTATTGGAAATACTTTGGGCAAGTTTAAAAATAGGGATATGAAAACAAGAGAAAGGTATCTTTAACTTTGCTAGAATCTGTGTGGAAATAGACCTTAGCAAAGGTTTACTTGATCACATTATTCTGAAACATAACAACCTCCAATGATCACAAATTATTGACTACGAGAATACAACATTAGATGTTGTTTATGCTTCCAAAAAGGTCATCTTGAGAATACTTGTCCATAGGTTAAAAAGAATAAAAGAAAGAAAAGTAACTTAAAGTAAAGAGGTGGCAGTGTGTAGACCCAAATCTCCCAAAAAATGAAGAAGAAGAAACATTGAAGAATACAAAAAAGAAAATGGGGAGACACAGGTTAATAGTGAATCAATGGCAATCCTTCAGAATGTGCCAGTTTCTACACCATTACAGGAGTTGAGCGCAAGGGGGAAATTGGATTAGCTACTACAACAAGGATACTTTACAAGTAATAGGTTGCATGTGTGATTTCCTTGTTGATTTTTTGGATGCATGGTATATGCACATGTTTCATTGGTTATGTGTTTTCATTGGCATGGAGATTTTCCTAGATTGACATTGGTTCTAGCCTTTCCTTTCGATTTCCTAGATAGCCATGGTGTAGTGGGTTCCCAATTATTGGATTTTCTTATTGGTTCTTAGGTTCCCTGTGGCCGTGGGTTGGAACAAAGGCTCTGGATCCCTGGAACAACTTGGGTTTCCCTAGAGTCTATGGGTTGAGTTAATAGTCCCTGGAGCCTTGGGGTTGGGACAAATGCTCTGGAGCCCTTGAACAATTTAGGTTCCCTGGAGGCTGTGGGTTGAGATACTAGTTCTAGGAGCCCTGGAAAACATGGGTAGAGACCGATCTGGTTGATGTTAGTGATTTATGAACGTTATAGGTGTTATAGACATATTTGGGCACTGCAACCCCAATCACATATGTCCATAAACCAAGGGCTTCTAAACCCCTAAAAGTTTTGTTTCATACCCTAAAGGAACAAGGTCAGCTGATTACATCATCTCCCAAAAGTTTTCCATGAAAAGCTACTCAAAACTGGTCAAAACTGGACCATACAGATTGCTCCATGCATAGGGTGCGATGCATCTCACCTATTACACACGGGGGGTGCGATGCATACTGGAAAGCCCTTCTATAGGGTACGATGAGCGAGAGCAGACAAATGGCAAAAGCAGTGTGCTAGGTGGAAACCCAGAGAATCTTCTAGAAACTGCTCATATGACACTTGCCTCTCTGAAATCACCCAGGGATGAGTAAGAGATCTGAAATCTCTAAGTGGAACCAAGAACTATCAGCGAAATGACACTAATCAAAATCCCGGAAGCTGACTCACTCTCCTGTAAACATCTATATATGGATCCCTCATCCAAGAGATCCAGGGGCTGGAATTTTGTAATTTGCAAGGAAGTGTTGTTGGTTTCTCTTTGAAGACATTGTTGGGTGATCTTGCTTTGTATGAGGTGAAGAGGGATTTCATGCTGGGAGGATGATGCTGGATCAGACAACTTGGTTGTAATCCTCTCTTCTACTACTTCTATCAATAAAGCTATTTGAGTTTTCCTCCATATGCTTGTATATCTCTGAATCTTGTTTGTGTATGCATTTATATGGTTAATGTACATTTGATCCTATATTTATGATTACAGATCTCTATGCTTTGATGGCATTTTGCTACCTTGGCTCTATAGGTGTTCTTTGAAGTGGGACAAGTGAGAAAGGATTGGCGAAAGCTCTATCAAAGGAGAGAGGAAACAAGCAAGGCGACTAGCAAACGACTGAGGTTGGTGCTCTCTGCTTCTCTCTCATCTATCTCTCATAAAGGAAAACACAAGTAACTTTAATCTGTTTGTTTCTAAGATAGCTACCCGTCTTAGTGGGACTAGCAGCTCTGAATGGACACTAGTTTTCCCGATAACAAAATGGCAACTCTGCTGGGGAGCGAATAGTTTGTTTGTTTTGTTACTATTGTTTGCTTTATAAACCACAGACGGAGCCTGAAGTCAAGCTAGCTAGCCTTCGAACTGCTTTTGCTATGCAACTGCAAAGTACATCAACGCTACTTCAGTCAATCTCTGGGTTGGTTTATGAACTAAACATCTAGCTTGCAAACATCCTAAGTTCCCTGGTGGTAGCTCAAATAACCTCATTAGATCAGCCCCTATACTTTGTGTTTACTGACAATCATTAGCTCAGCCTAAATCCCTGAACTTAGCTGCAAACTGTGAGTGAAAACCAAGCACAGTCTCGTCCCTGGACCATCGCACTGTCTCTTCTAAGAAATCTGGATGCATCGCACCTCCCGTGTGTTGCAGGTGAGATGCATCCCTGTTTCCCTGTGTTACAGGTGCGATGATTGACTAAGATTGTTTCTGCCTCCATATTTTGGTTTTTTCTTCATTGTCTTCAGCTTTATTCAGTAGTTTTGCTGTCTGTGATCAGTGTATCTCTGTTGAAAACATCTTCCTTTTCATTATTCAGCTTCCATCAGAAGGAATTGTGAATGTTTTTTTATGTATTTTTCATCATTTACAGTTCTCCTTTGCAAATAGTAGCTTAATCGAACTGTCGTATTTTGATTTGAAAGTGTCGCAAGTGTCGTTTTCAGTCAAGAAAAAGAGTATTACAAAGCATTTCTCTTTTAGATAGTCGATTACACTTTTTCCATTGTCTTTGATTTGAATCATTAGTATTTCAAGTGTCGAAAGCAATTTAAAATTCAAAATCGCAAAGTGTCGTCTGAACCTTACTTTCGTTTTTTTGAAAAGAAAATTGTTAACACTGTCGCTTTGGAAAAAGATAATTCAGATCTATACTTTGTTTTCTTTTTGTCATACTCACATGAAGGAAACTGAAAAACAATACATGCATGTGCATTTGCATTAAGAATGCATGCTGAAGTTGATTTAGGAAAAGTGCATCTAGTGTGTGCTCTCTTCTCTATGTTGAAAGAATTTCATTTCTCTTTCCTTAGTAGCTAGGATTTTCATTGCAAAAAGAAAGTAAACGACTGTTTATCATCTTAGATTGCACATTTAGGAATTTTATATCTACATCACGTGGTGAACCTTAAATGAAAACTTCTTAAGAAAGATCAACTGTAAAATAAACTTCAATGAACATAAAAATGCTTTGGAACCTAACGCACAACATTTAGAAGTCTAGGCTAGAGACGTATTCCAGCGTCGTAAAGCCTGGTAACTATCGCTTTCATCGTAGGTTGGGTGATTCCTCCTCTTTGAGACGACAAGTGCCAGTACGGACTTGTGCTCCCATGTACCGTTGAGTATATATTGGGAGACCACAATAGGCTACATCTTATATCCTTAGGAAGTCGTGTCTGCCGCCCTATCAATCGCAATGCACTGAACACAGCATTCGAGATGATTGATTGTCGTACCATAACAAGTATTTTGCAATTTTGTGATTGGTTTGGTAATCCCTCTATCTAGATTTCCAGAGTAGTCACTTTCGTTCCTTTTCAGACTCCTTAAAAGAAAAGGTCCATCTGAGCACTTGTCACTTCAGGCTCATTAAAAATCGAAGGCGACTAGAGTCATCTTTAGCTTTTTCTCGACTCTTAAAAATTGAAAAAGAAAGTTGTGTCAAAGCGTCATAAAATTTATTTTAATCGGAATAACGTCACTATTCCCTCGTTGGTCTTTAGGTTGATAAATTGAGTCTACCAATCAAGGATTTCCCCTTGGGGGGAATCCTAGTCCCTTCTCCTTTTGGGGGGATGTTGGTGCTCCACACATGGCCACATTTTCCCTTCCAGGACTCACAATTGGCCTGCCTGTATGACTCTTCTCAACCTTTGTCATACAAAACACCGCGATTCCTTAGCAATCTAATCAGCAACCAGATGAAGTTGCTCCCCAACCTTCTACTTCGTTTGTTTCTCCCTCTCCTTCTTCCTCTTCGCTTGGTGAAGCTAGTAACACCAAAAACCAAGTAACTGAGAAGAAGAAGAAAGGGAAGGAGAAGAAGAAGAAGAAAGGGAAGGAGAAGAAGAAGAAGAATCCAACAACGAAAGGGGGCAACCGTGCATCATTTGGTGAAAATCCATGTGTCATTTGCAAGGGAGACCACTATCATCGAGATTGTCCCTGTATCCCACGGATCCTGAGGGACTGGTCTCCCTGTTTGCACAATCCGGTGTCTTCAACCGCTGACGATCATGTTGAGAGCACACCGTCAACTAGTGAAAACGAAGTCAATGGACAAAAAGGAAGATCCAAATTTCCTTGTAGATTGTGTGAAGGCGATCATGCCCTCCACCATTGTCCCTTCCTAGACGAAGCTAAAAGAGTCTTGGATGACCATCCTGCGTCACCGCAGCGACTTCCTCCTGGATACAAGAAACTCTTGCCGAGTCCATCGCTAGTTGAAAATCCGACTGACACACCGTTGTTGTCGGTCGAAGCACCTATCATTGAAGATAAACCCTCTGAGTCCACACCGGACCAAAGTCAACAGGTCGAGACGGCAGTTGACCCAATCTTGTCTTCAGAGGGCCCACCTTCAGATGATACTGTCACCAAGGAGAATGAGAACGACACCGTTCAAATTCTCTTCGTAAACACAGACTCCGATGAACATGGGGGAAATCTACCCATTCCTTTACTACAGGAAGGAAGTTCGTCAGAGATATATCTGGCCATTTATTCGGCCCCACCTCCGAGCAATCTAGTCATTTCCTTCGATTGGAATCTACTAGGCAGACCCCGCCTACCATCTAACGTACCATTCCTAATCATAGTAAAAGCTTAAAGAATGATCATGGTTGGTACTATTATAGATGAAGGGGCTTCTGTGAGTATCCTTTCCTCAACTGCTTGGAAAGCGCTTGGTTCACCATCGCTTCTGCCTGAGATTCGAAATCTGACAGGCTTCAACAAAGGAACTAGTCGACCATTAGGGATCCTTCCAAATTTGCCTATAACTTTGAGAAGGAAAACCGTTCATCTAAACGTGATGGTAGTCCAAGGACCTCTAGATTACAATCTAATCCTTGGGCGTGACTACATTTATAGCATGGGAGCTATCATTTCTTCACTCTTTCGAGTGATGTGTTTTCCACATGAAGGCAGAGTGGTCCAGCTCGTAGACCAACTTTCGTTCCCTGGTTCAAACATAGCTATTAGTCAAATGCCATCCCTAACTGGTCTTTTTGCACAAGGAATGTCTCATCAATCTCCAGTCCATCCACCTGATGATTACGAGTGATTCAGTGATTGTGATTGAAACCCAGGACGCATGTGCCCTAGTCTGCTTCGGCAGAAAAACTCCAGATATAAAGTAGGTTTCCACATAGGAATATGACTAGTCTGACAATCCTGTCCGTTTAGGATAATGGATCAGTCTGGAAAAGGATTCCTCCGTCAAAGGTTAGGTGATTGGAACTAGAATCACCTTCATCCATTTCGATGGACAGATCCAAGGAAGTGTTTTGTCTGCAAATGTGGATGAAACAATCTTGCTAATGCAAGAACTTCCGTATGGTAACCTGGAAACTCTATTTCGTTATACCTGGGGGCATGCAAACCTTTTTGCATGCAAGTGAAAAGCGACCATTTATTTTCTTAGTTTGTAGGCTCTTAACCCTTTAAACTTGTAGGTTGGTCGTTCCTAGCTTGCATAACGAAAGGCTTCAGAGCAAAGTTTTGAATGGTACAAGCTCCCTAAAAAATGAACCTATCGATGAGACATCCTTATTATACGACTGCCACAAGCATTTTTATGCAAAGTTCAAGCTCGTTAAAAAATAAACCTCACCATGAGCAGTTTTACGCAAAGTTCAAGCTCTTTAAAAAATAAACCTCGCCATGAGAAATTTTACGCGAAGTTCAAGCTCGTTAAAAAATAAACCTAGCAATGAGAAAATGTTTCCATAGAGTTCAAGCTCATTAAAAAATGAACCCCACCTTCAGTAAATAATCTTTGTGATTGCATAATTATCAGCTTTTGAACCTTGGTCGTGTTCTTACCATCACCTCCACTCTTTTTTAGCCGATCATACGCCTCCATTTGATTGTTTACCCCTTTGAGGAACAGCTACGACGAGTGATTCTATTGGCCACCTTCTTTACACTGCCGTGATTGAAAAGTTCCAAACCTTACTTGGAACTAATTGCTATCCAAAACATCACTCGTTCCTCAAAAAACGAGTCTCATTTAAGATTTTTTCATCTGACTCGTAAAATATGAAAATATTGCCGAGCAATTGGCCTCTCCAGCTCGTTAAAGCGACCGGAAGTGCCATCCCTCCTCTAGATTTTAATCTTTTTGGACCTGATGGATTACTACACAAAAAGATTAAGCGCTTGTCTTGTTCCGCTCGTTAAAACTATCGAAAAGTCATCCCTTTCGTATTATTTTACACTTTTTCGGACTTAAGGGATTACATTACAAAAAAGGACCACTAGAGTTGCCTTTCTGTCCCTTTTAGACTCTCTAAAATTAAAAAGGACCGAGTTATCTTTGTTGTTAAACTCGTTAAAACAATAGCGACAAACTTGTCCATGCAGAGAAGAACGAGTTTCACTATCGCTAGGCTCGTTAAAACATAGTGACAGGTTTTCCCGAAGGGAAAATTATAGACCAAGCATATGTTATCCTCCTCAAGCTTGACAAAAATAAAGAGGTACTGGTCAGCAATGACTGGGGAAAAAGGGAAGAAAACTTGAATAGCTTCATTGGTAGCAGGTCGCTCTTAAACATGACACTTTCACTCTGTCACCATGATTGAGTCGGGTTGGGTTATTTCGTTCATCGGTCATATCACCATTGGTCCACCGTACCATCCACTTTTGGGGTTAATGCTACCAATCCATTTCAATGTCACCGATATGTTCGAGAGAGGTCGCTCAGAGAATTCACCAACCTAGCCAATGTCTCATCCACTGCAATACCTTCACTCTGTTGAGCTAGGTTGTCATTGATGTCAATATGGCAATATTATGGATACTAGAGGATGACATGAAGCCAAGGGGATGCAGAGCAGATTCACGAAGAGACAGGAGCAAGCCCATTAGGATAGCCAAGCCATAAGCAAAGAGGAGTTACCTAAGGAGGCATATCAAAGCATATTATAGGATATCAAAGCAAGAGAGGCATTCATATATGCAAGGAGGTCTTTAAAAGACACTGCCAAGCCAGAGGAGCCACATTGGACTAAGAGGAGCTGCAGGAGGAACCATAAAGCAAGGAGGCATATCAGAATCATCAGGATCCATTGGAGGAGCAATGGATGCGTTTAAAACAAAAAGGAGCAGACAGAGTCACCAGAGGAGCAGATGGAGACGAAGAGGAGCTAACAGAGCACGAAGCACCACCATCGGAGCCATAGAGGAAGCAGACAGAGCTAGAGGAGCCCAAGTGGAGCACACAGAGTGCTGTAACACTATCCACGGCATAAACATGCATATGGAAGCAAAGACCTGTATATGCATTTAACGCAAACAGAGCTATCGGAGGCGGAAGATTTAGACTCATATGCAAATACACTGATGGAGTGAAAAAGGTAGAGTTTATATTGTATGAGCAGGCTACGTTATCGGGCTTGTAAAACCCATGTATGCATGCTTTAACAGCTGTTGAACACTGTTGAAAAAGTTGGAGAAAAGTTGCTGAAACACCAATTTCTCCGTTGCTGAAACACCGACACTTGTCAAAAATTTGCTGATACACCAGTTTCAGCGTTGCTGCAACACCAGTTTCAGCGTTGCTGTAACACCAGTTTCGGCGTTGCTGAAACACCAGTTTCGGCGTTGCTGAAACACCAGTTTCGGCGTTGCTGAAACACCTCCGTGACGAAATTATATTTCTACATTGCTGAAACACCTCTGTGACGAAATTATATTTCGGCGTTGCTGAAACACCTTCGTGACGACATTATATTTTTGTGACAACACATCAATCGAAGGTAATCATGAGGAAGATAAAGCGAATGGAGGAGGGAAGCCGGAAGGTCAAGCGAGTGTTGAGGAAGCCGAAGCTCAAGCAAGCGAAGAGGAAGCCAAAGAGCCATTGAGTAAGCGGAAACGAATGGACAAAGGTATGAGAATTTATAAAACAGTAAAAACAGAGAGCTGTTGTGGTTGGAGCTATTGTGGTTGTGGCAAAGAACCAGAATGTATGCTAGCAGACGCAGCAGAGGTGGTTAAGCTTTGTATGAAGTTGTTGGAGCTGCTATTGCTACTATTGTTGTAGTTGTTGTTGTTGTTGCTGCTGCTGCTGTTGCTGCTGTAGCTGCTGCTGTTGTTACTGTAGCTGTTGTTGCTGTTGGTGCTGCTGCTGTTGCTGTTGCTGCTGTTGTTGTAGCTGCTGTTGGTATTGCTGCTGCTGTTGGTGCTGCTGTTGTTGCTGTAGCTGCTGCTGTTGTTGGTGCTGTTGTTGTTGCTGTTGCTGTTGCTGCTGCTGCAGCTGCTATTGCTGCTGTTGTTGTTGCTGTTGTTGCTGCTGTAGTTGCTGTTGTTGTAGTTGTTGTTGCTGTAGTTGTTGTTGCTGTTGCTGTAGCTGCTGTAGCTGCTGCTGCTGTTGGTGCTGCTGTTGTTGCTGTAGCTGCTGCTGCTGTTGGTGCTGTTGTTGTTGCTGTAGCTGCTGCTGTTGCTGGTGCTGCTGCTGTTGCTGTTGCTGCAGCTGCTGAAAGTTGCTGAAATACGCTGTGAAGGCCGTTACAGCTGCTGAAATACGCTGGAGGAAATAGAGGCCATGTGAGGGTCCAACAGAACAGAAACAGGGTGCAGCAGAACATAAAGAGGGATGAAGGACCAACAGAATAGTAGGCAGTCGAAGGGGAGAAACAGCCAGTAGAAAAACAGTCATGCTGAAGCATTCACTGTGACAATGAGAACATAAGCTTGAATAGAAAATTGTTCTTTATACAGAGTTTAGTGCAGCTAACAGAAGATTGACTAAAGCTGTGTGAAGACATTATCAGAGAGAAAAATGGCTATTGGAGACTATGTGTGGGCAGTGTGCAGAGTTGTAAAGACTCATTCTTAAGAAGACTGGTTGTCATTGATACTGTAGCCTGGAGACTACAATGAAGCTGTAAATAGACAGAACTCAGCAGAGAAGAGTTCTGAGAGCAAAAGATTACCATCAAACAGTGCCTTGACAAGATAGGATTGGAGTCCTTGGGGTTGGTGCCTCAAAAGTGAGAAGGATTGAAGTCCTTGGGCTGGTGCCTCAGAAGTAAGTAGGATTGGAGTCCTTGGGGTTGAAGCCTCAGAAGTAGGAAGGATTGAAGTCCTTGAGAGTTTGTGCTCCTAAGTCCAAGATTGGTGTCTTGACAAAATAGAGTTGGTGCTCTGGAGGTTGGAGCCTCACCAAAGTCCAAGTTGGAGCTTGGCAACTGATTGCAACCATCTATATGTTGTATCTATTTTACTGCACAGTTTATATTAATAAAAGCATTTATTCTTGTTGTTCATCTTGTGTTCTGAATATATATGTTTTAACTGGTAAAACAATAGTGGGAAAAAGAAATACTGATTCACCCCCCCTCTCATTATTTCCAACAATTGGTATCAGAGCCATGTACCTTCATTCAAAGCTTAACAGCTTGAAGGTCGACATTTAGAACACAAATGGCGAGGTCAAGGAAGAAAGTCTCCAATCCTCCTAAGGATGTGTCTCCCTCTACTACTAAAATAGAAGACAATCAATTTGATGAGGCTCCAAGGCTCAATGGGAACTTTAATATATGGGAAGCAAGAATGAGGAATTTCTTACAGACTCAAGGGATTGAAATGTGGAAATCAGTGATTGATGATAGCAAGATGGATAGAGAATCCAAGGAGTATAGTGCAAAAGCAGCAAAGGCAATCTTGAATGGGCTACCTGATTCTGTAAAGAACAATCTAGGAAAATGTTCATCAGCAAAGGGCATTTGGGACAAACTTCATGACCTTCACTCAAAGGGAGCACTGACCATGACCATCAATCAAGAAAGAGATCCTGAACCCATCATAGAAGCTGAACATGAGAATGATGACATCAAGGCTAAAACAAACTTAGAAGATGAAGAGAATGAAAAAGATTTTGTAGAAGAACTCCTCGCTAAACTTATGATTTCCATGGAAGAAATTAACAATTTGAAAGAGGAAAATGAGGAACTTAAGAAGAGAGCACTAGTTGGTAACCAAGATCAAACAAGAAAGAAAGTTGACCTCATCAAGCTTCAAGTACAAGAAAGGGATGAAGAGCTTGCCAAGCTTAAGAAGGAATATCATCAAAGCAAAAGAAAGCATCATGAAGAAGTCATATCCATGACAAATAAATTGGACAAGGCAAAGAAGCAGGAAGATATCTTGTCAAGCCAACTTGAACAAAGGCACAAGAGCTTGAACAAACTTGAAGAAGAGATTGGTCAGTACAAGGTAGAGGTCTCCTCCCTTAAGTCTCAATTACAAGAAGCCAGGAAACAGGCACAAGGAGCTGAGAAGAGAATGGAAAGCAGTCAAGAAAAGAAGGAAGAAATCTTCAAAATGAAATCAGATATCATCTCCCTTAAAATAGAAGCAGATGAAGCTACTCATATCAAGGAAGAAACTGAGGAAAAACTTGCTAAGAAGAATATTGAGTATGAAAGATTGGAAGAAGAGGTTGTCTTCCTCAAAACAAAGGTTGAAGGGATGAACAAAATCTTGAAGAGCTCTCAAGCCTTGGATGACATGCTCAGCTATCACAGATGTCCATCTGATAAATCAGGTCTCGGATATGTAGGTGAATCCTCAAACAAGAATGAAAATGCTTTAAACAAAAGAGATGTGAAGAATTCATAAAGAAGTGGTGATGCTCCCAGCTCCAGCAAAGGCAAGGAGAAAAATCAAGGCTGCAATAGAACAAATCCTCTTCCAAGGAGAAAACCAGCTCCAAGAATAAATGTAGATGATGTCAAAGATGTGAGAGGCAATGGTTTTCATCAAAGGATATCAAGGCAGAAAGGCTTCAGAAGTATATCAAGGAAATCCCCATCTCCCAGGTACCAAAGTTCATTTTTTGGTTATTGTTATTCTTGTACAGACTTTGGTCACATGGCAAAAGACTGTAAAGCATATCATAAAGATAAATGTTATGGTGCCCAACCACTCTATAGAGATAGATATTATAGTCCCCAACAATCTACAAGAAAGAATTTTGCAGGAAGAAATCATGAATTCTTATTCATGAACAATGTAGAATGCTTCAAGTGTCATAACATTGGTCATATGGCACATGATTGTAACTTACCATGGGCTTTTACACAAGCTAGAACCTTGCAAAAGAAGAAAGTTACACAAGTATGGAGAAGGAAGGAAATACAATTTGAAAGTCCCTTGAGCTCTCCAGCCAACAGCATATGTCATTGGCCTAAATTTTGACAATCTAAGCATCTTATAAGAAGACTCTGCCAAAAGGAGATGATGCATACAGTTAGGGGGAGCCTGTGATTCTTGATCATTGTTGCTGAAGCTATTAGTGAAAGGGTCCTGATGAAATACTCCATTGAAGGATATGATCCTGTAACCATTCTTTGGACTGTTGTTAAAGAAATAGGGCAAACAACCATGGTGTTGTTATCATAGAAGTTTATGTCTTAACTCAGGAATTAAATGTGAGAACAGATAAATTCTGGACACTGATAGAGGCAGTCTTCAATCAAACAGATATATCTGGAATGGAATTTGAAGTAAGAGCAGCTAGTAGCGTATAACAAACTGAAGCATTGCAAAAAGATGCAGATCTGCAATTGTATTTACAAGACAGTCACATATTGGATATCTAAATCTGCTAAGAGGAAATAACTAGCTGAGATATGTACAAAAACACAAGGAAAGGATAGCAGTGAGTTAAGAAGAAGCACAGAGACACAAATAAATTCAGATCTAAAGAAAGACAGGATGAAAGACAATCTCAGGGGCATTTTCTCTTGATTCGGACTATGAAAGGACAGCAATATTACCTGTGGAGACAGCAATATGGATTGAAGCATAAAAAGCTTGGACTTGGACACTTGGTGTATGGCCGTTTGCAATCTAAATGAAAGCATTAAAGTAGAGCATCCTTAAACATTGTTGAAGCCATGATAAAGCAGTTCTGAGACATGAAAAGGGAATAATGTGCAAATTGATAATAAAATATCAATCCTTCTATCTTGAGTAAAAAGGAGAAGAGCACTATGACAGGGGGAGTCACAGACCCATGAAGATCTACCATTCATGAAGAACAGAAGCAGTTTGATAGGGGGAGTCCCAGAGCACTCCTTTGCCATTGATGTCAAAGGGGGAGAGAAGAAGAATATTGCCATCAATAACAAAGGGGGAGATTGTTGAGCTAGGTTGTCATTGATGTCAATATGGCAATATTCTGGATACTAGAGGATGACATGAAGCCAAGGGGATGCAGAGCAGATTCATGAAGAGACAGGAGCAAGCCCATTAGGATAGCCAAGCCATAAGCAAAGAGGAGTTACCTAAGGAGGCATATCAAAGCATATTATAGGATATCAAAGCAAGAGAGGCATTCATATATGCAAGGAGGTCTTTGAAAGACACTGCCAAGCCAGAGGAGCCACATTGGACTAAGAGGAGCTACAGGAGGAACCATAAAGCAAGGAGGCATATCAGAATCATCAGGAGCCATTGGAGGAGCAATGGATGCGTTTAAAAGAAAAAGGAGCAGACAGAGTCACCAGAGGAGCAAATGGAGACGAAGAGGAGCTAACAGAGCACAAAGCACCACCATCGGAGCCATAGAGGAAGCAGACAGAGCTAGAGGAGCCCAAGTAGAGCACACAAAGTGCTGTAACACTATCCACGGCATAAACATGCATATGGAAGCAAAGACCTGTATATGCATTTAACGCAAACAGAGCTATCGGAGGCGGAAGATTTAGACTCATATGCAAATACACTGACGGAGTGAAAAAGGTAGAGTTTATATTGTATGAGCAGGCTACGTTATCGGGCTTGTAAAACCCATGTATGCATGCTTTAACAGCTGTTGAACACTGTTGAAAAAGTTGGAGAAAAGTTGCTGAAACACCAATTTCTCCGTTGCTGAAACACCGACACTTGTCAAAAATTTGTTGATACACCAGTTTCAGCGTTGCTGCAACACCAGTTTCAGCGTTGCTGTAACACCAGTTTTGGCATTGCTGAAACACCAGTTTCAGCGTTGCTGAAACACCAGTTTCGGCGTTGCTGAAACACCTCTGTGACGAAATTATATTTCTACGTTGCTGAAACACCTCCGTGACGAAATTATATTTCGGCGTTGCTGAAACACCTTCGTGACGACATTATATTTTTGTGACAACACATCAATCGAAGGTAATCATGAGGAAGATAAAGCGAATGGAGGAGGGAAGCCGGAAGGTCAAGCGAGTGTTGAGGAAGCCGAAGCTCAAGCAAGCGAAGAGGAAGCCAAAGAGCCATTGAGTAAGCGGAAACGAATGGACAAAGGTATGAGAATTTATAAAACAGTAAAAACAGAGAGCTGTTGTGGTTAGAGCTATTGTGGTTGTGGCAAATAACCAGAATGTATGCTAGCAGACGCAGCAGAGGTGGTTAAGCTTTGTATGAAGTTGCTGGAGCTGCTATTGCTACTATTGTTGTAGCTGTTGTTGTTGTTGCTGCTGCTGTAGCTGCTGCTGTTGTTGCTGTAGTTGTTGTTGCTGTTGGTGCTGCTGCTGTTGCTGTTGCTGCTGCTGTTGCTGCTGCTGTTGTAGCTGCTGTTGGTATTGCTGCTGCTGTTGGTGCTGCTATTGTTGCTGTAGCTGCTGCTGTTGTTGGTGCTGCTGTTGTTGTTGTTGCTGCTGCTGCTGTTGCTGCAGCTGCTATTGCTGTTGTTGTTGTTGCTGTTGTAGCTGCTGTTGTTGTAGCTGTTGTTGTAGCTGTTGTTGCTGTAGCTGTTGCTGCTGTAGCTGCTGCTGCTGTTGGTGCTGCTGTTGTTGTTGTAGCTGCTGCTGTTGTTGGTGCTGCTGTTGTTGCTGTAGCTGCTGCTGTTGCTGGTGTTGTTGCTATTGTTGTTGCTGCAGCTGCTGAAAGTTGGTGAAATACGCTGTGAAGGCCGTTACAGCTGCTGAAAGCTGCTGAAATACGCTGGAGGAAATAGAGGCCATGTGAGGGTCCAACAGAACAGAAACAGGGTGCAGCAGAACATAAAGAGGGATGAAGGACCAACAGAATAGTAGGCAGTCGAAGGGGAGAAACAGCCAGTAGAAAAACAGTCATGCTGAAGCATTCACTGTGACAATGAGAACATAAGCTTGAATAGAAAATTGTTCTTTATACAGAGTTTAGTGTAGCTAACAGAAGATTGACTAAAGTTGTGTGAAGACATTATCAGAGAGAAAAATGGCTATTGGAGACTATGTGTGGGCAGTGTGCAGAGTTGTAAAGACTCATTCTTAAGAAGACTGGTTGTCATTGATACTGTAGCCTAGAGACTACAGTGAAGCTGTAAATAGACAGAACTCAGCAGAGAAGAGTTCTGAGAGCAAAAGATTACCATCAAACAGTGCCTTGACAAGATAGGATTGGAGTCCTTGGGGTTGGTGCCTCAAAAGTGAGAAGGATTGAAGTCCTTGGGCTGGTGCCTCAGAAGTAAGTAGGATTGGAGTCCTTGGGGTTGAAGCCTCAGAAGTAGGAAGGATTGAAGTCCTTAAGAGTTTGTGCTCCTAAGTCCAAGATTGGTGTCTTGACAAAATAGAGTTGGTGCTCTGGAGGTTGCAGCCTCACCAAAGTCCAAGTTGGAGCTTGGCAACTGATTGCAACCATCTATATGTTGTATATATTTTACTGCACAGTTTATATTAATAAAAGCATTTATTCTTGTTGTTCATCTTGTGTTCTGAATATATATGTTTTAACTGGTAAAACAATAGTGGGAAAAAGAAATATTGATTCACCCCCCCTCTCAGTATTTCCAACACACTCTCCATTTTTCATGACTGCCACCCTGAACCTTGTATCATCAGATCGTTTTCACCTCCACAAAATCATTTGCTCCATTTCATGTCGTAGATGTGGGATTCATTAAGGCCCTCCTACGACGAGTCACTTCTTGTCGACATCAGCTCGTTATCCAAGAAGTTGACTTAGGAACAACCCTTTCAGTACTTTGAAGCTTGCATGCCTCAATGGCAAGTTTCTCACTTTCGGCGACAAGTTTACATCAATGGCCTTCGACCGAAAGATTTTACGTGGTGTTCGACATCAACTCATTTATTCACACCACATGAATTGTACTGTAGTACCTTGAGGGTCATCATCATTATCGATGATTTCTCTCGCGCCTGTTAACAACTTACATCATTGGCTGGTAATCAGGCGATGTCTTTCCATGTTCGACATCAAAACATCTTTTTCACATGGATCAACTTGTACTTCAGGCGAAGATTGAATGGGTTTGAAGACCCCAGATCTAGTTTCATCCATCCGGGCTGCGATATATTCAGGAAAATAAAGACATCAAATGTACATCACAATTGCACAGATAATCATCCAAACTAAAGAATGATGGCTCTACCAGAATCATCAGTCTGCCACACAGACGATTGTCTGTCTTATGTACATGAGTATGAATTTATAAAGTTGAGCATGGGAATGCCCGCCTCAGCTAGATCATGAAAATATTAGGAAGATAACGTATTGTGTTGTATCTTATTATAGGTCACCTTCCAGTTTGAAAAACCTCGGATCCTCATTATAAAGCATTTCACCCAACATTAAAAGATTTACGACCTCATGCTTCAGGGGGCAACTGTTATAGACATATTTGGGCACTGCAACCCCAATCACATATGTCCATAAACCAAGGGCTTATAAACCCCTAAAAGTGTTGTTTCATACCCTAAAGGAACAAGATCAGCTGATTACATCATCTCCCAAAAGTTCTCCATGAAAAACTACTCAGAACTGGTCAAAACTGGACCATACAGACTGCTCCATGCATAGGGTGCGATGGATCTCACCTATTACACACGGGGGGTGCGATGCATACTACAAAGCCCTTCTGCAGGGTGCGATGAGCGAGAGCAGACAAATAGCAGAAGCAGTGTGCTAGGTGGAAACCCTGAGAATCTTCTAGAAACTGCTCATATGACACTTGCCTCCCTGAAATCGCCCAGGGATGAGTAAGAGATCTGAAATCTCCAAGTGGAACCAAGAACTATTAGTGAAATGACACTAATAAAAATCCCAGAACTGGCTCACTCTCTCGTAAACATCTATATATGGATCCCTCATCCAAGAGATCCAGGGGCTGGAATTTTGTAATTTGCAAGGAAGTGTTGTTGGTTTCTCTTTGAAGACATTGTTGGGTGATCTTGTTTTGTATGAGGTGAAGAGGGCTTTCATGCTGGGAGGATGATGCTGGATCAGACAGCTTGGTTGTAATCCTCTCTTCTACTACTTCTATCAATAAAGCTATTTGAGTTTTCCTCCATATCCTTGTATATCTCTGAATCTTGTTTGTGTATGCATTTATATGGTTAATGTACATCTGATCCTACATTATTTATGATTATAGATCTCTATGCTATGATGGTATTTTTCCGCCTTGGCTCTACAGGTGTTCTTTGAAGCAGGACAAGTGAGAAAGGAGTGGCGAAAGCTCTATTAAAGGAGAGAGGAAACAAGCAAGGAGAATAGCGAAAGACTGAGGTTGGTGCTCTCTGCTTCTCTCTCATCTATCTCTCATAAAGGAAAACACAAGTAACTTTAATCTGTTTGTTTCTAAGATAGCTACCCATCTTAGTGGGACTAGCAGCTCTGGATGGACACTAGTTTTCCTGAAAACAATAGGTGAGATCACTATGCTTGAGGTTTGAGGTGGTTTGGCCTCTAGAAGCCCTAGTTGGTTTTATTTTGGTTTAACCCATATGATCCCACATTCATGCTTCGAATATGGCATGGGGGTGATTGGCTGAAAGAGAGATTTAGTTCAGCCCAATCTATGGTCAAGTGTTATGTGGAAGTTGCATTTTCATATGTTAATATGAGCTATTTTTCTACTGTGATCTATGAGCACTTGTATTGGTTATCATGTTGACATCATGACTGATTTGTTATGGTTTCTATTATGGTTATATGTTCGTTATATGATGTGCTTTAACTATGGCTCTTGTTCATGATCTGTTACGTTACCGAATGGTTGATGAATGCATGGAATAACAAGTGTTGTTGCAGCTAGTTAGAGAGGGCTTGGAGCCTTCTTAGTGATTCTCATATGAAATTCAGAAGTTTATGATCATATATGCATTCATGACTTGTAGCTTTCATGTTTACCATATGTTTGACGAAATGTATATTGTGTATTAGGCATGTCCTAGTCAATATCTTGTTCAAGTTTGAATGTTTGGCATTGTTGTCATCTTAATCATGATTCTAGGAAGTTACAGGTAGTTTTGGGTAGTGGTCTAGAGCCTTGCTAGAAAAAGTGGCATATATCTCTTGACCGCATGCACTTAACTGAGAAATTTCAGTCATAACCGCATGAAGACAAGCTTATGGGTATGGTTAGAGTCTCATAACCACATGCATGTAGTCTTATGGGTGCGGTTGGAGGATAAGCCTAGTGAAAAAGATTTCCAACTCGGGGGTTGATCACTTGGGGTGGTTTGCAGGCTCCTTAGTGGGATGTAGTCCTTGTAGGATGTCAGGTTATCATTGATTTGTAGGCCCCACTTCCATGACTGAAACTTGGAGGTCAGGTCATATCATAGTGACACTCATCTCATGTTTATCCTGAAGAGCTTGTAAAAGTGGGTAAATGTGGGAGGATGCATTTACAGTTTTTGTGGGAAAACACTCATTATTTGGGTTTGTAGCTCTGCACTTGTTATCCTTTCAAAAAAATCAATTCAATTCTTTTTGGAGATTCCAACAAACTATTTTAGTTTACAATTTGAAGGGAAGGCTCTATATGATTCTTCTCATCTTCAAAATTACAACATTTTAAGGAACTCAACCCTTGTTATGAACACAAGATTGAGAGGAGGATCGTCAAGCGCTGGAGCTTCAGGGCATGGGAATGCAAAAGGAAAATTTGCATCCTTCAAAGATGCAGTGAAGGGGAAGTTCTCCTCTCCAAGTGAGCAATCACAAAGTGACTTGACCCCTATATTGTTGAATAGATGGAATAACCCTCAACTTTCGAAGTTGACCTGCCTAGGGTATATACACTTTCTTCATCTCTTCTTTCCAAAGCAATTATATGTAGATTTAATGTATTTTGGCCCAAATCAGATGCCTTACATCAATGGGTCTTTTCTACATGGACAACCAATTGTGACATATATTTATGCTCTAAATGGTTTTTTATTATACAATTCGATACACAAAAGGATTTAGATTTTGCTCTAAATGAAGGGCCATGGTTTTGGGGAAGAGTGAGGCTCTTTACGACCCTATGGTTCGCTAAATTTGACGCAACAAACATGGTAGTCAGAACACTACCGGTTTGGGTGTGACTCTCAAATCTCCCACTACATTTTTGGCACCCTCATGCCCTTGAAGGTATTGGAAATACTTTGGGCAAGTTTAAAAAGAGGGATATGAAAACAAGAGAAAGGTATCTTTAACTTTGCTAGAATCTATGTGGAAATAGACCTTAGCAAAGGTTTACTTGATCACATTATTTTGAAACATAACAACCTCCAATGGTCACAATTATTGACTACGAGAATACAACATTTAGATGTCATTCATGCTTCCAAAAATGTCACCTTGAGAATACTCGTCCATCGGTTAAAAAGAATCAAAAAAAGAAAAGTAACTTAAAGTAAAGGGGTGGCAGTGTGTAGACCCAAATCTCCCGTAAAATGAAGAAGAAGAAATAATGAAGAATACAAAAATAAAATGGGGAGACACAGGTTAATAATGAATCAATGGAAATCCTTCAAAATGTGCCATTTCTACACCATTACAGGAGTGAGATTTATAGAAAAATATGGATCACAATGAGGATGGCATGGTTGGAACAAAGTGTGTTCATGCATTTGAAAGCTCTAACTTGGAAAAAAAGCATCCAGTAGAGGATTATGACCATGCGATGACCCTTGTACTTGTGTATCCCAATTGGGGGATTAGCAACAAGTACAAAAAAAAGGAAGGAAAGAAGGGGACGACACGTGTCCAAGTAAATAGAAATACATATTTCTTTTTGGAAGAAAAAAAATTAATACGAATTATTCTCATTATCAATGAATAATTAAATTATATCATTTCTACACTTCTTTTATTTATACTTATATTTAAAATACAATATAATCAATTTATTTATATAATTAAATACTAAAGATCTTCATTACCAATTAACAATTATAGTTTACCAATTAACAATTAAGTTACAATAGTTTGTGTCATCCTTACTCTATCATGTGTGTGTCTGTGTATATATATATATATACTTTTTTCCCTTTGGAAAAATAGTAATTTTCTTGTATATAAGAAAATTACATATTGTAGATGCAGTTTGCATATGCTATATGTGAGGTTGATTGCCTATCAAAAAAGAATGTATAAAAAAAGATCTATGATTGTCCACGCAGGGAGAACATGTCTTCCGTGTTGTTCAAACGAGATAAAAAAACTCGTCGTAGGGAGTACAGTTGTCTGTCATATATATACTGCTAGTAAAATCTAAATATACAAATATACTGATAATTTAAGCAAAAACTATCAACATAAGAATCAGGCTCCTCCTGAGCCAGTTATGCTAAGCAATCCATGTAAGGGTAGTGGTAGTACTGATAGTGTGCACCATCCCTCTACTCCTGGATTATCCATGTACCACGAGGCCGGTTTGCAGCTTCTTTGGATCGTTGTTCGGCAATCTAGCTACGCTCCCTGTAGATATGGCGACAAACAAAGTGATCAAAATGTGCAATGAGTCTGTGTATCTCTTCCAAAATAGGTCTCAGTGAATATGCATAACAATTTGATGTATTGGTTATCTAGTTGCAAACATTTTTGGAGTCCCCAAAGATTTGGATATTCCTGCGTTGTTTCTCCATGGCAAAGTGTAGGAGATGTCTTAGAGTGATCAGCTCTGCATAATTATTGGTATCCCTTCCTAGACCCATTTGTATTTTATAGTAATGAGTCACAGAGGTATAGTATAGCACCCCCCCCCCCCAATATGCATCCTGTGCAGAGCCATCGAAATATGCCCAGGGGTAGTCTCGGTTGATGACCTCAGGGACAATGTTCCTAGTGGATGGAGGAACATTTTCATCAGGGATGGAGTTATACGAGGCCAATATGCGAGCAATAATGGAGGGCCAATATGGGATGGTATTTTGGAAAATGTAACAGTTTCGTGCGATCCAGATCGCCCAAAAAATGAGAAGAGGTAGGTTCTTGGCCTTGTTCGGAGCAACAATTGTCCACCATGATGTGCATGCATCCAAAATAGATGTGCCTTGCCATTGACAGTGGGTATTCAAGGCCCTAAGGGTGGTATTCCAAAGGTCCACAGTGACCGGGCTGGTAAGGAAGAGGTGATCGATAGATTCTGTGTTATTCTTGCAGATGTAGCACTAGGATGGTCCATGATGGGCTCTCTTGTTCAGGTTGTCCCCCATGAGGGCCTTGTTCTTAAGTACCTTCCACATAAACAGTCTTGTTCTGGGGGGTGCCTTTAGTTTCCATAGATGTTTCCACCAATGTTCAACAATTGGTGGTCAATGGAAAATAGAGATACAAAGGTATCCTTCCTTTGGAGAGTATATACCATTTTTTGCATGGGCCCATATGATCTCATCTTCCCCCTCAGTAATGCTGATGTGAAATTCTGTTAGTGCAACAATGTATTCCCCCCACTGATGATGCCAATTCTGAGGGAGATGTAGTCTCCGTGCAGTCTTCCATTCTTGTTAAGAAATGGTGGTGTGCTCTGGGTTCACAATGTGATTGATATGGATGATGCCTGAATTGTTGATATGGAGCATCAGATCCTGTGGGATCCTATATGTGTTGTCGCTACCTATCTAGGGATCTAATCCAATGCAGACCAATGAGCCAAACCGCATATTCCATGTGATCCCATCTCGGATAAGAGGCAAGGAGTTTATTACTGCTTTCCATATGATAGATATCCATGTCTGGTTCCATTTCGGTCGACGAATCCAGTCCATTATGTTTTGGGGAGATATATATTTCGAATATGCCACCCTTGTCCATAAGCTGGTGGTGGTGACTAGTTGCCATCCTAGCTTAGCAGCTAGTGCAGTAGAGAAATCATCCTGTCTTTTAAATCCCCATCCTCCCCATTTGTTTGGAAGTGCTAGCAACTCCCATATAGCCCAGGCAAAAAATATCCCGGACTGTTTGCCCTTCCAAAGGAATCTGCAACAAAGATTTTGTATTCTAGAGAGTATTCCCCTAGGGATCCAGGCTAGAGACATCCAATAAATAGGGGTAGCTTCGAGTACAACTTTAATAAGAACTAGTCGGCTTGCTCTAGAGAGGTACTTGTGGTGCCATATATTAAGTCTTCTCTCTAGCTTAGAGATTAACCATGTCCAGTCTGCAATCTTGTATCTGAGGGGTTTCAAACGGTACCCCAGGTACCTAAGACCATCATCCAACTGCAGAAGAGTAAATGGGAATCTGTGGAGGGTGAAATCTATTTCATGGTGTGTGCATCTTGAAACTGTTATAGTGGATTTTAGGCTATTGATTTCCATACCGGTAGCAGTTCGAAATATTGCCATGATATCTTGTAAATCGGTCAAATCCCCAATACCTCTGTTAAGGGAGATCAACACATCATATACAAAGAGAAAATGGGTCAGTTTGCATATGTCTGTAATCCTAATGCCTTGTAGTCTTCCCATCCTGTGTTCGTCCAATATGAGTTTGCTGAGGCCCTCCATAATGAGCAAAAAAAAATAGAGGGGATAGAGGGCATCCCTGCCTAAGGCCTCTTTCTGAGTGAAAGAAAGGTGATGTTGATCCATTGATAAGGACACAGAAGGTTATGTTTGTTATGCAACACATGATCCAATGTATAAACTCTATGGGAAAACCAAGATGAGTTAAGAGCATTCTGATATATAACCAACTAGCATGATTGAAAGCTTTTGAGAGATCTGCCTTGAGAATCATACCTTTCAATTTCTTCATCTGAACATAATGCAACACCTCTTGTGCAGTTCCTACAGCTTCATGGATCTGCCGATCCTGAAGAAAGGTGAATTGTTACGAGGAGATATGTGAGGATAAAATGGGATGAAGGTGATTGGTGATGATCTTCGCAATGATCTTATAGATACAGTTACAAAGGGACATGGGATGGAAGTCATCAAAAGAGTTAGGATTATTAGATTTAGGGATGAGCACAATGAAAGTGGTGTTGAAGGCCTCATACATCCTCCTAGAGATTCGGCAGCCTTCAATGACCTTGAGAAGGTCATCTCCAAGAAGTTCAAAAAATGTAATGTAGAACTCGACCAGCCAACCATCCGGTCCTAGACCCTTGTCTCGCTTGAACCATTTCAGAGTGGCTTCGAGCTCCCCCATAGTGACCGCCTTGTTGAGGTCCAGTGCATCCTCCTGATCCATGAACCAGGGAAACAATTGAGCCACTCTGATGATTTCAGCCAATTTTGCATTGGGGGGAGCTTTGTAGAGCTGCTTGAAGTGAGATGTGCTAAGGGAGGCTAATTATTCAAGCGCCAAAGGGTGTTAAATTATTTTCGTCCATTAGCAAACTTGTGGTAGAATTTTGTGTTATCATTGCCTTCAAGAAGCCAGATGGCTCTGCTTCTCAACCTCCATGATTCTTCCCTGTCCTTTAGGATTTTACCTTTCTGTGCTACTAGGGATGTGAGCCTCTCCTTCTATTCAAGTGTTGTGTATCCCCGGCCTTACTTATCCTCCATATCAGAAATCTCAGCTTCAATGCCTCTCAGGGTTTGTTCATCCATAAGTCTTTTGTTGTGTGGCCAACTTTTTGATAATCTCTTCACCTCATTTAGATTATGGACAAAACCTTCTGCTATATTCCCACCCACTACAGGAGGGTGGGACTTTCAATAATCAGTTACCACTTTAATGTAGTCTGCATCTTTTAACCATGTTGAGTTGAACTTGAATGGGGCTTTGGGTTTGTTCAAGCCACCTCTGACTTCAAGGTATATCGGTGAGTGGTCTGATAATCCCCCCAATCCAACCCACTGCCTATAGTTATACCCCATACTCAACAGTCTCTCTTTAATTAGGAAGCGGTCTAGTCTTCTAGCCAGCCTATCCTCCCATGTTCTTCTGTTCCTCCATGTGGGTTGTAATTTAGCAGATGGGATATCGATTAAGCTGTGGTCCTCCAGGACATTTTTGAAAAATTCAAATAGTGTGTCTATCTGAGCATGATGACCCCATGATTCTAAGTATCCAATAGAGAAATTAAGATCTCCTCCAAGGATAAGGTTATCCACTTGCAATGGATTGGAGCTCAACAGATGCTCCCAGAAGTCTCCTGGGTTTTGGCATGGGAAATAACATTGATGAGCCTGATGTCAATGCCAAGTTCAGATGAGAAGATGTCCACCCCGATATGACCAGTACCTCCCCAAATGTTACATAGCTTGATAAACCTTCCCATGAGCAATTTTACGCGAAGTTCAAGCTCGTTAAAAAATAAACCTAGCAATGAGCAAATGTTTCCATAGAGTTCAAGCTCATTAAAAAATGAACCCCACCTTCAGTAAATAATCTTTGCGATTGCATAATTATCAGCTTTTGAACCTTGGTCGTGTTCTTACCATCACCTCCACTCGTTTTTAGCCGATCATACGCCTCCATTTGATTGTTTACCCTTTTGAGGAACAGCTACGACGAGTGATTCTATTGGCCACCTTCTTTACACTGCCGTGATTGAAAAGTTCCAAACCTTACTTGGAACTAATTGCTATCCAAAACATCACTCGTTCCTCAAAAAACGAGTCTCATTTAAGATTTTTTCATCTGACTCGTAAAATATGAAAATATTGCCGAGCAATTGGCCTCTCCAGCTCGTTAAAGCGACCAGAACTGCCATCCCTCCTCTAGATTTTAATCTTTTTAGACCTGATGGATTATTACACAAAAAGATTAAGCGCTTGTCTTGTTCCGCTCGTTAAAACTATCGAAAAGTCATCCCTTTCGTATTATTTTACACTTTTTCGGACTTAAGGGATTACATTACGAAAAAGGACCACTGGAGTTGCCTTTCTGTCCCTTTTAGACTCTCTAAAATTAAAAAGGACCGAGTTATCTTTGTTGTTAAACTCGTTAAAACAATAGCGACAAACTTGTCCATGCAGAGAAGAACGAGTTTCACTATCGCTAGGCTCGTTAAAACATAGTGACAGGTTTTCCCGAAGGGCAAATTATAGACCAAGCATATGTTATCCTCCTCAAGCTTGACAAAAATAAAGAGGTACTGGTCAGCAATGACTGGGGAAAAGGGGAAGAAAACTTGAATAGCTTCATTGGTAGCAGGTCGCTCTTGAACATGACACTTTCACTCTGTCACCATGATTGAGTCGGGTTGGGTTATTTCGTTCATCGGTCATATCACAATTGGTCCACCGTACCATCCAATTTTGGGGTTAATGCTACCAATCCATTTCAATGTCACCGATATGTTCGAGAGAGGTCGCTCAGAGAATTTACCAACCTAGCCAATGTCTCATCCACTGCAATACCTTCACTCTCCATTTTTCATGACTGCCACCCTGAACCTTGTATCATCAGATCGTTTTCACCTCCACAAAATAATTTGCTCCGTTTCATGTCATAGATTTGGGATTCATTAAGGCCCTCCTACGACGGGTCACTTCTTGTTGACATCAGCTCGTTATCCAAGAAGTTGACTTAGGAACAACCCTTTCAGTACTTTGAAGCTTGCATGCCTCAATGGCAAGTTTCTCACTTTCGGCGACAGGTTTACATCAATGGCCTTCGACCGAAAGATTTTACGTGGTGTTCGACATCAACTCATTTATTCACACCACGTGAATTGTACTGTAGTACCTTGAGGGTCATCATCATTATCGATGATTTCTCTCGCGCCTGTTAACAACTTACATCATTGGCTGGTAATCAGGCGATGTCTTTCCATGTTCGACATCAAAACATCTTTTTCACATGGATCAACTTGTACTTCAGGCGAAGATTGAATGAGTTTAAAGACCCCAGATCTAGTTTCATCCATCCGGGCTGCGATATATTCAGGAAAATAAAGACATCAAATGTACATCACAATTGCACAGATAATCATCCAAACTAAAGAATGATGGCTCTACCAGAATCATCAGTCTTCCACACAGACGATTGTCTGTCTTATGTACATGAGTATGAATTTATAAAGTTGAGCATGGGAATGCCCGCCTCAGCTAGATCATGAAAATATTAGGAAGATAACGTATTGTGTTGTATCTTATTACAGGTCACCTTCCAGTTTGAAAAACCTCGGATCCTCATTATAAAGCATTTCACCCGACATTAAAAGATTTACGACCTCATGCTTCAGGGGGCAACTGTTATAGACATATTTGGGCACTGCAACCCCAATCACATATGTCCATAAACCAAGGGCTTATAAACCCCTAAAAGTGTTGTTTCATACCCTAAAGGAACAAGATCAGCTGATTACATCTCCCAGAAGTTCTCCATGAAAAACTACTCAGAACTAGTCAAAACTGGACCATACAGACTGCTCCATGCATAGGGTGCGATGGATCTCACCTATTACACACGGGGGGTGCAATGCATACTACAAAGCCCTTCTGCAGGGTGCGATGAGCGAGAGCAGACAAATGGCAGAAGCAGTGTGCTAGGTGGAAACCCAGAGAATCTTCTAGAAACTGCTCATATGACACTTGCCTCTCTGAAATCGCCCAGGGATGAGTAAGAGATCTGAAATCTCCAAGTGGAACCAAGAACTATTAGTGAAATGACACTAATAAAAATCCCAGAACTGACTCACTCTCTCATAAACATCTATATATGGATCCCTCATCCAAGAGTTCCAGGGGCTGGAATTTTGTAATTTGCAAGGAAGTGTTGTTGGTTTCTCTTTGAAGACATTGTTGGGTGATCTTGCTTTGTATGAGGTGAAGAGGGCTTTCATGCTGGGAGGATGATGCTGGATCAGACAGCTTGGTTGTAATCCTCTCTTCTACTACTTCTATCAATAAAGCTATTTGAGTTTTCCTCCATATCCTTGTATATCTCTGAATCTTGTTTGTGTATGCATTTATATGGTTAATGTACATCTGATCCTACATTATTTATGATTATAGATCTCTATGCTATGATGGTATTTTTCCGCCTTGGCTCTACAGGTGTTCTTTGAAGCAGGACAAGTGAGAAAGGAGTGGCGAAAGCTCTATCAAAGGAGAGAGGAAACAAGCAAGGAGAATAGCAAAAGACTGAGGTTGGTGCTCTCTGCTTCTCTCTCATCTATCTCTCATAAAGGAAAACACAAGTAACTTTAATCTGTTTGTTTCTAAGATAGCTACCCGTCTTAGTGGGACTAGCAGCTCTGGATGGACACTAGTTTTCCTGAAAACAATAGGTGAGATCACTATGCTTGAGGTTTGAGGTGGTTTGGCCTCTAGAAGCCCTAGTTGGTTTTATTTTGGTTTAACCCATATGATCCCACATTCATGCTTCGAATATGGCATGGGGGTGATTGGCTGAAAGAGAGATTTAGTTCAGCCCAATCTATGGTCAAGTGTTATGTGGAAGTTGCATTTTCATATGTTAATATGAGCTATTTTTCTACTATGATCTATGAGCACTTGTATTGGTTATCATGTTGACATCATGACTGATTTGTTATGGTTTCTATTATGGTTATATGTTCGTTATATGATGTGATTTAACTATGGCTCTTGTTCATGATCTGTTACGTTACCGAATGGTTGATGAATGCATGGAATAACAAGTGTTGTTGCGGCTAGTTAGAGAGGGCTTGGAGCCTTCTTGGTGATTCTCATATGAAATTCAGAAGTTTATGATCATATATGCATTCATGACTTGTAGCTTTCATGTTTACCATATGTTTGACGAAATGTCTATTGTGTATTAGGCATGTCCTAGTCAATATCTTGTTCAAGTTTGAATGTTTGGCATTGTTGTCATCTTAATCATGATTCTAGGAAGTTACAGGTAGTTTTGGGTAGTGGTCTAGAGCCTTGCTAGAAAAAGTGGCATATATCTCTTGACCGCATGCACTTAACTGAGAAATTTCAGTCATAACCGCATGAAGACAAGCTTATGGGTATGGTTAGAGTCTCATAACCACATGCATGTAGTCTTATGGGTGCGCTTGGAGGATAAGCCTAGTGAAAAAGATTTCCAACTCGGGGGTTGATCACTTGGGGTGGTTTGCAGGCTCCTTAGTGGTTTGTAGTCCTTGTAGGATGTCAAGTTATCATTGATTTGTATGCCCCACTTCCATGACTGAAACTTGGAGGTCAGGTCATATCACAGTGACACTCATCTCATGTTTATCCTGGAGAGCTTGTAAAAGTGGGTAAATGTGGGAGGAGGCATTTACAGTTTTTGTGGGAAAACACTCATTATTTGGGCTTGTAGCTCCGCACTTGTTATCCTTTCAAAAAAATCAATTCAATTCTTTTTGGAGATTCCAACAAACTATTTTAGTTTACAATTTGAAGGGAAGGCTCTATATGATTCTTCTCATCTTCAAAATTACAACATTTTAAGGAACTCAACCCTTGTTATGAACACAAGATTGAGAGGAGGATCATCAAGCGCTGGAGCTTCAGGGCATGGGAATGCAAAAGGAAAATTTGCATCCTTCAAAGATGCAGTGAAGGGGAAGTTCTCCTCTCCAAGTGAGCAATCACAAAGTGACTTGACCCCTATATTGTTGAATAGATGGAATAACCCTCAACTTTCAAAGTTGACCTGCCTAGGGTATATACACTTTTTTCATCTCTTCTTTCCAAAGCAATTATATGTAGATTTAATGTATTTTGGCCCAAATCAGATGCCTTACATCAATGGGTCTTTTCTACATGGACAACCAATTGTGACATATATTTATGCTCTAAATGGTTTTTTATTATACAATTCGATACACAAAAGGATTTAGATTTTGCTCTAAATGAAGGGCCATGGTTTTGGGGAAGAGTGAGGCTCTTTACGACCCCATGGTTCCCTAAATTTGACGCAACAAACAAGGTAGTCAGAACACTACCGGTTTGGGTGTGACTCTCAAATCTCCCACTACATTTTTGGCACCCTCATGCCCTTGAAGGTATTGGAAATACTTTGGGCAAGTTTAAAAAGAGGGATATGAAAACAAGAGAAAGGTATCTTTAACTTTGCTAGAATCTATGTGGAAATAGACCTTAGCAAAGGTTTACTTGATCACATTATTTTGAAACATAACAACCTCCAATGGTCACAATTATTGACTACGAGAATACAACATTTAGATGTCATTCATGCTTCCAAAAAGGTCACCTTGAGAATACTCGTCCATAGGTTAAAAAGAATCAAAAAAAGAAAAGTAACTTAAAGTAAAGGGGTGGCAGTGTGTAGACCCAAATCTCCCGTAAAATGAAGAAGAAGAAATAATGAAGAATACAAAAAATAAAATGGGGAGACACAGGTTAATAATGAATCAATGGAAATCCTTCAAAATGTGCCATTTCTACACCATTACAGGAGTGAGATTTATAGAAAAATATGGATCACAATGAGGATGGCATGGTTGGAACAAAGTGTGTTCATGCATTTGAAAGCTCTAACTTGGAAAAAAAGCATCCAGTAGAGGATTATGACCATGCGATGACCCTTGTACTTGTGTATCCCAATTGGGAGATTAGCAACAAGTACAAAAAAAAGGAAGGAAAGAAGGGGACGACACGTGTCCAAGTAACCTGATTTTCTCCTTTGTATTGTGTTTCTCCTTTTATTTTACCTTTTTTTTGTTGTTTGTTAATCTTCATTACATTTAGGCCACTCTTTTCTAAATACTTTAAATATATATATATATATATATATATATATATATATATATATATACGTTAAGTAAATTTTGTGCCACTTATTAGCCACTCATCGATCTAGGTAGTTCTTGGTGACTGTACACTTTTTGTGTGTATATGCAAAATGTATTTTCTTTCAAACATAAATAGAAATACATATTTCTTTTCGGAAAAAAGAAATTAATACAAATTATTCTCATTATCAATGAATAATTAAATTATATCATTTCTACATTTCTTTTATTTATACTTATATTTAAAATACAATATAATCAATTTATTTATATAATTAAATACTAAAGATCTTCATTACCAATTAACAATTATAGTTTACCAATTAACAATTAAGTTACAATAGTTTGTGTCATCCTTACTCTATCATGTGTGTGTGTGTGTATATATATATATATATATATATACTTTTTTCCCCTTGGAAAAATCGTAATTTTCATTGATATAAGAAAATTACATATTGTAGATGCAGTTCGCATATGCTATATGTGAGGTTGTTTGCCTATCAAAAAAGAATGTATCAAAAAAGATCAATGATTCTCCACGCAGGGAGAATATGTCTTCTGTGTTGTTCAAAAGAGATAAAAAAACTCCTCGCAGGGAGTACAGTTGTCTGTCATATATATACAGCTAGTAAAATCGAAATATACAAATATACTGATAATTTAAGCAAAAACTATAAACATGAGAATCAGGCTCCTCCTGAGCCAGTTATGCTATGTAATCCATGTATGGATGGTGGTAGTACTGATAGTGTGCACCATCCCTCTGCTCCTGGATCATCCATGTACCACGAGGCCGGTTCGCAGCTTCCTTGGATAGTTGGTCGGCAATCTAGTTGCGCTCCCTGTAGATATGGCGACAAACAAAGTGATCAAAATGTGCAATGAGTCTGTGTGCCTCTTCCAAAATAGGTCTCAGTGAATATGCATAACAATTTGATGTATTGTTTATCCAGTTGCAAACTATTTTGGAGTCCCCAAAGATTTGAATATTCCTGCATTGTTTCTCCATGGCAAAGTGTAGGAGATGTTTTAGAGTGATCAACTCTGCATAATTATTGGTACCCCTTCCTAGACCCATTTGTATTTTATAGTAATGAGTCAGAGAGGTATAGTATAGCACCCCCCCCCCAATATGCATCCTGTGCAGAGCCATTGAAATATGCCCAGGGGTAGTCTCGGTTGATGACCTCAGGGAAAATGTTCCTAGTGGATGGAGCAACATTTTCATCAGGGATGGAGTTATACGAGGCCAATATGCGAGCAATAATGGAGGGCCAATATGGGATGGTATTTTGGAAAATGTAACAGTTTCGTGCGATCCAGATCGCCCAAAAAATGAGAAGAGGTAGGTACTTGGCCTTGTTCGGAGCAACAATTGTCCACCATGATGTGCATGCATCCAAAATAGATGTGCCTTGCCATTGACAGTGGGAATTCATGGCCCTAAGGGTGGTATTCCAAAGGTCCACAGTGACCAGGCAGGTAAGGAAGAGGTGATCGATAGATTCTGTGTTATTCTTGCAGATGCAACACTAGGATGGTCCATGATGGGCTCTCTTGTTCAGGTTGTCCCCCGTGGGGGCCTTGTTCTTAAGTACCGTCCACATAAACAATCTTGTTCTGGGAGGTGCCTTTAGTTTCCATAGGTGTTTCCACCAATGTTCAACAATTGGTGGTCAATGGAAAACAGAGATACAAAGGTATCCTTCCTTTGGAGAGTATATACCATTTTTTGCATGGGCCCATATGATCTCATCTTCCCCCTCAGTAATCCTGATGTGCGATTCTGTCAGTGCAACAATGTATTCCCCCCATTGATGATGCCAAATCTGAGGGAGGTGTAGTCTCCGTGCAGTCTTCCATGCCTGTTGAAAAATGGTGGTGTGCTCAGGGTCCGCAATGTGATTGATATGGATGATGCCTGAATTGTTGAGATGGAGCATTAGATCCTGTGGGAGCCTATGTGTGTTGCCACTACCGATCCAGGGATCTAATCCAATGCAGACCAATGAGCCAGACTGTATTTTCCATGTGATCCCATCTCGGATAAGAGGCAGGGAGTTTATCACTGCTTTCCATATGATAGATATCCCAGTCTTGTTCCAGTTGGGTCGACGGATCCAGTCCATCAAGTTTAGGGGAGATATATATTTCGAATATGCCACCCTTGTCCATAAGCTGCTGGTGGTAACCAGTTGCCATCCTAGCTTAGCAGCTAGTGCAGTAGAGAAATCATCCTGTCTTTTAATTCCCCATCCTCCCCATTTGTTTGGAAGTGCTAGCAACTCCCATCTAGCCCAGGCAAAAAATATCCCGGACTGTTTGCCCTTCCAAAGGAATCTGCAACAAAGATTTTGTATTCTAGAGAGTATTCCCCTAGGGATCCAAGCTAGAGACATCCAATAAATAGGGGTAGCTTCGAGTACAACTTTAATAAGAACTAGTCGGCTTGCTCTGGAGAGGTACTTGTGGTGCCATATATTAAGTCTTCTCTCTAGCTTAGAGATTAACCATGTCCAGTCTGCAATCTTGTATCTGAGGGGTTTCAAATGGTACCCCAGGTACCTAAGACCATCATCCAACTGCAGAAGAGTAAATGGGAATCTGTGGAGGGTGAACTCTATTTCATGGTGTGTGCATCTTGAAACTGTTATAGTGGATTTTAGGCTGTTGATTTCCATACCGGTAGCAGTTCGAAATATTTCCATGATATTTTGTAAATCGGTCAAATCCCCAATACCTCTGTTAAGGGAGATCAACACATCATATACAAAGAGAAAATGGGTCAGTTTGCATATGTCTGTAATCCTAATGCCTTGTAGTCTTCCCATCCTGTGTTCGTCCAATATGAGTTTGCTGAGGCCCTCCATAATGAGCAAAAATAATAGAGGGGATAGAGGGCATCCCTGCCTAAGGCCTCTTTCTGAGTGAAAGAAAGGTGATGTTGATCCATTGATAAGGACACAGAAGGTTATGTTTGTTATGCAACACATGATCCAATGTATAAACTCTATGGGAAAACCAAGATGAGTTAAGAGCATTCTGATATATAACCAACTAGCATGATTGAAAGCTTTTGAGAGATCTGCCTTGAGAATCATACCTTTCAATTTCTTCATTTGAACATAATGCAACACCTCTTGTGCAGTTCCTACAGCTTCATGGATCTGCCGATCCTGAAGAAAGGTGAATTGTTACGAGGAGATATGTGAGGATAAAATGGGATGAAGGTGATTGGTGATGATCTTCGCAATGATCTTATAGATACAGTTACAAAGGGACATGGGATGGAAGTCATCAAAAGAGTTAGGATTATTAGATTTAGGGATGAGCACAATGAAAGTGGTGTTGAAGGCCTCATACATCCTCCTAGAGATTCGGCAGCCTTCAATGACCTTGAGAAGGTCATCTCCAAGAAGTTCAAAAAATGTAATGTAGAACTCGACCGGCCAACCATCCGGTCCTAGACCCTTGTCTCGCTTGAACCATTTCAGAGTGGCTTCGAGCTCCCCCATAGTGACCGCCTTGTTGAGGTCTAGTGCATCCTCCTGATCCATGAACCAGGGAAACAATTGAGCCACTCTGATGATTTCAGCCAATTTTGCATTCGGGGGAGCTTTGTAGAGCTGCTTGAAGTGAGATGTGCTAAGGGAGGCTAATTATTCAAGCGCCAAAGGGTGTTAATTTATTTTCGTCCATTAGCAAACTTGTCGTAGAATTTTGTGTTATCATTGCCTTCAAGAAGCCAGATGGCTCTGCTTCTCAACCTCCATGATTCTTCCCTGTCCTTTAGGATTTTACCTTTCTGTGCTACTAGGGATGTGAGCCTCTCCTTCTATTCAGGTGTTGTGTATCCCCGGCCTTACTTATCCTCCATATCAGAAAGCTCAGCTTCAATCCCTCTCAGGGTTTGTTCATCCATAAGTCTTTTGTTGTGTGGCCAACTTTTTGATAATCTCTTCACCTCATTTAGATTATGGACAAAACCTTCTGCTATATTCCCACCCACTACAGGAGGGTGGGTCTTTCAATAATCAATTACCACTTTAATGTAGTCTGCATCTTTTAACCATTTTGAGTTGAACTTGAATGGTGCTTTGGGTTTGTTCGAACCACCTCTGACTTCAAGGTATATCAGTGAGAGGTCTGGTAATCCCTCCCAATCTAACCCATTGCCTATAGTTATACCCCATACTCAACAGTCTCTCTTTAATGAGGAAGCGGTCTAGGCTTCTAGCTAGCCTATCCTCCCATGTTCGTCTGTTCCTCCATTTGGGTTGTAATTTAGTAGATGGGATATAGATTAAGCTGTGGTCCTGCAGGACATTTTTGAAAAATTCAAATAGTGTCTATTTGAGCATGATGACCCCATGATTCTGAGTATCCAGTAGATAAATTAAGATCTCCTCCAAGGATGAGGTTATCCACTTGCAATGGATTGGAGCTCAACAGATGCTCCCAGAAGTCTCCTGGGTTTTGGCATGGGCCATAACGTTGATGAGCCTGATGTCAATGCCAAGTTCAGATGAGAAGATGTCCATCCCGATATGACCAGTACCTCCCCAAATGTTACATAGCTTGATAAACCTGCCATGAGAAATTTTACGCGAAGTTCAAGCTCGTTAAAAAATAAACCTAGCAATGAGCAAATGTTTCCATAGAGTTCAAGCTCATTAAAAAATGAACCCCACCTTCAGTAAATAATCTTTGCGATTGCATAATTATCAGCTTTTGAACCTTGGTCGTGTTCTTACCATCACCTCCACTCGTTTTTAGCTGATCATACGCCTCCATTTGATTGTTTACCCTTTTGAGGAACAGCTACGACGAGTGATTCTATTGGCCACCTTCTTTACACTGCCATGATTGAAAAGTTCCAAACCTTACTTGGAACTAATTGCTATCCAAAACATCACTCGTTCCTCAAAAAACGCGTCTCATTTAAGATTTTTTCATCTGACTCGGAAAATATGAAAATATTGCTGAGCAATTGGCCTCTCCAGCTCGTTAAAGCGACCGGAAGTGCCATCCCTCCTCTAGATTTTAATCTTTTTGGACCTGATGGATTATTACACAAAAAGATTAAGCGCTTGTCTTGTTCCGCTCGTTAAAACTATCGAAAAGTCATCCCTTTCGTATTATTTTACACTTTTTCGGACTTAAGGGATTACATTACGAAAAAGGACCATTGGAGTTGCCTTTATGTCCCTTTTAGACTCTCTAAAATTAAAAAGGACCGAGTTATCTTTGTTGTTAAACTCGTTAAAACAATAGCGACAAACTTGTCCATGCAGAGAAGAACGAGTTTCACTATCGCTAGGCTCGTTAGAACATAGTGACAGGTTTTCCCGAATGGCAAATTATATACCAAGCATATGTTATCCTCCTCAAGCTTGACAAAAATAAACAGGTACTGGTTAGCAATGACTGGGGAAAAAGGGAAGAAAACTTGAATAGCTTCATTGGTAGCAGGTCGCTCTTGAACATGACACTTTCACTCTGTCACCATGATTGAGTCGGGTTGGGTTATTTCGTTCATCGGTCATATCACCTTTGGTCCACCGTACCATCCACTTTTGGGATTAATGCTACCAATCCATTTCAATGTCACCGATATGTTCGAGAGAGGTCGCTCAGAGAATTCACCAACCTAGCCAATGTCTCATCCACTGCAATACCTTCACTCTCCATTTTTCATGACTGCCACCCTGAACCTTGTATCATCATATCGTTTTCACCTCCACAAAATCATTTGCTCTGTTTCATGTCGTAGATGTGGGATTCATTAAGGCCCTCCTACGATGGGTCACTTCTTGTCGACATCAGCTCATTATCCAAGAAGTTGACTTAGGAACAACCCTTTCAGTACTTTGAAGCTTGCATGCCTCAATGGCAAGTTTCTCACTTTCGGCGACAGGTTTACATCAATGGCCTTCGACCGAAAGATTTTACGTGGTGTTCGACATCAACTCATTTATTCACACCACGTGAATTGTACTGTAGTACCTTGAGGGTCATCATCATTATCGATGATTTCTCTCGCGCCTGTTAACAACTTACATCATTGGCTGGTAATCAGGCGATGTCTTTCCATGTTCGACATCAAAACATCTTTTTCACATGGATCAACTTGTACTTCAGGCGAAGATTGAATGAGTTTGAAGACCCCAGATCTAGTTTCATCCATCCGGGCTGCGATATATTCAGGAAAATAAAGACATCAAATGTACATCACAATTGCACAGATAATCATCCAAACTAAAGGATGATGGCTCTACCAGAATCATCAGTCTTCCACACAGACGATTGTCTGTCTTATGTACATGAGTATGAATTTATAAAGTTGAGCATGGGAATGCCCGCCTCAGCTAGATCATGAAAATATTATGAAGATAACGTATTGTGTTGTATCTTATTACAGGTCACCTTCCAGTTTGAAAAACCTCGGATCCTCATTATAAAGCATTTCACCCGACATTAAAAGATTTACGACCTCATGCTTTAGGGGGCAACTGTTATAGACATATTTGGGCACTGCAACCCCAATCACATATGTCCATAAACCAAGGGCTTATAAACCCCTAAAAGTGTTGTTTCATACCCTAAAGGAACAAGATCAGCTGATTACATCATCTCCCAGAAGTTCTCCATGAAAAACTACTCAGAACTGGTCAAAACTGGACCATACAGACTGCTCCATGCATAGGGTGCGATGGATCTCACCTATTACACACGGGGGGTGCGATGCATACTACAAAGCCCTTCTGCAGGGTGCGATGAGCGAGAGCAGACAAATGGCAGAAGCAGTGTGCTAGGTGGAAACCCAGAGAATCTTCTAGAAACTGCTCATATGACACTTGCCTCTCTGAATTCGCCCAGGGATGAGTAAGAGATCTGAAATCTCCAAGTGGAACCAAGAACTATTAGTGAAATGACACTAATAAAAATCCCAGAACTGACTCACTCTCTCATAAACATCTATATATGGATCCCTCATCCAAGAGATCCAGGGGCTGGAATTTTGTAATTTGCAAGGAAGTGTTGTTGGTTTCTCTTTGAAGACATTGTTGGGTGATCTTGCTTTGTATGAGGTGAAGAGGGCTTTCATGCTGGGAGGATGATGCTGGATCAGACAGCTTGGTTGTAATCCTCTCTTCTACTACTTCTATCAATAAAGCTATTTGAGTTTTCCTCCATATGCTTGTATATCTCTGAATCTTGTTTGTGTATGCATTTATATGGTTAATGTACATCTGATCCTACATTATTTATGATTATAGATCTCTATGCTTTGATGGTATTTTTCTGCCTTGGCTCTACAGGTGTTCTTTGAAGCAGGACAAGTGAGAAAGGAGTGGCGAAAGCTCTATCAAAGGAGAGAGGAAACAAGCAAGGAGACTAGCGAAAGACTGAGGTTGGTGCTCTCTGCTTCTCTCTCATCTATCTCTCATAAAGGAAAACACAAGTAACTTTAATCTGTTTGTTTCTAAGATAGCTACCCGTCTTAGTGGGACTAGCAGCTCTGAATGGACACTAGTTTTCCTGAAAACAATAGGTGAGATCACTATGCTTGAGGTTTGAGGTGGTTTGGCCTCTAGAAGCCCTAGTTGGTTTTATTTTGGTTTAACCCATATGATCCCACATTCATGCTTCGAATATGGCATGGGGGTGATTGGCTGAAAGAGAGATTTAGTTCAGCCCAATCTATGGTCAAGTGTTATGTGGAAGTTGCATTTTCATATGTTAATATGAGCTATTTTTCTACTGTGATCTATGAGCACTTGTATTGGTTATCATGTTGACATCATGACTGATTTGTTATGGTTTCTATTATGGTTATATGTTCGTTATATGATGTGCTTTAACTATGGCTCTTGTTCATGATCTGTTACGTTACCGAATGGTTGATGAATGCATGGAATAACAAGTGTTGTTGCAGCTAGTTAGAGAGGGCTTGGAGCCTTCTTGGTGATTCTCAGATGAAATTCAGAAGTTTATGATCATATATGCATTCATGACTTGTAGCTTTCATGTTTACCATATGTTTGACGAAATGTCTATTGTGTATTAGGCATGTCCTGGTCAATATCTTGTTCAGGTTTGAATGTTTGGCATTGTTGTCATCTTAATCATGATTCTAGGAAGTTACAGGTAGTTTTGGGTAGTGGTCTAGAGCCTTGCTAGAAAAAGTGGCATATATCTCTTGACCGCATGCACTTAACTGAGAAATTTCAGTCATAACCGCATGAAGACAAGCTTATGGGTATGGTTAGAGTCTCATAACCACATGCATGTAGTCTTATGGGTGCGGTTGGAGGATAAGCCTAGTGAAAAAGATTTCCAACTCGGGGGTTGATCACTTGGGGTGGTTTGCAGGCTCCTTAGTGGTTTGTAGTCCTTGTAGGATGTCAAGTTATCATTGATTTGTATGCCCCACTTCCATGACTGAAACTTGGAGGTCAGGTCATATCACAGTGACACTCATCTCATGTTTATCCTGGAGAGCTTGTAAAAGTGGGTAAATGTGGGAGGAGGCATTTACAGTTTTTGTGGGAAAACACTCATTATTTGGGCTTGTAGCTCCGCACTTGTTATCCTTTCAAAAAAATCAATTCAATTCTTTTTGGGGATTCCAACAAACTATTTTAGTTTACAATTTGAAGGGAAGGCTCTATATGATTCTTCTCATCTTCAAAATTACAACATTTTAAGGAACTCAACCCTTGTTATGAACACAAGATTGAGAGGAGGATCATCAAGCGCTGGAGCTTCAGGGCATGGGAATGCAAAAGGAAAATTTGCATCCTTCAAAGATGCAGTGAAGGGGAAGTTCTCCTCTCCAAGTGAGAAATCACAAAGTGACTTGACCCCTATATTGTTGAATAGATGGAATAACCCTCAACTTTCGAAGTTGACCTGCCTAGGGTATATACACTTTTTTCATCTCTTCTTTCCAAAGCAATTATATGTAGATTTAATGTATTTTGGCCCAAATCAGATGCCTTACATCAATGGGTCTTTTCTACATGGACAACCAATTGTGACATATATTTATGCTCTAAATGGTTTTTTATTATACAATTCGATACACAAAAGGATTTAGATTTTGCTCTAAATGAAGGGACATGGTTTTGGGGAAGAGTGAGGCTCTTTACGACCCCATGGTTCCCTAAATTTGACACAACAAACATGGTAGTCAGAACACTACCGGTTTGGGTGTGACTCTCAAATCTCCCACTACATTTTTGGCACCCTCATGCCCTTGAAGGTATTGGAAATACTTTGGGCAAGTTTAAAAAGAGGGATATGAAAACAAGAGAAAGGTATCTTTAACTTTGCTAGAATCTATGTGGAAATAGACCTTAGCAAAGGTTTACTTGATCACATTATTTTGAAACATAACAACCTCCAATGGTCACAATTATTGACTACGAGTATACAACATTTAGATGTCATTCATGCTTCCAAAAAGGTCACCTTGAGAATACTCGTCCATAGGTTAAAAAGAATCAAAAAAAGAAAAGTAACTTAAAGTAAAGGGGTGGCAGTGTGTAGACCCAAATCTCCCGTAAAATGAAGAAGAAGAAATAATGAAGAATACAAAAAATAAAATGGGGAGACACAGGTTAATAATGAATCAATGGAAATCCTTCAAAATGTGCCATTTCTACACCATTACAGGAGTGAGATTTATAGAAAAATATGGATCACAATGAGGATGGCATGGTTGGAACAAAGTGTGTTCATGCATTTGAAAGCTCTAACTTGGAAAAAAAGCATCCAGTAGAGGATTATGACCATGCGATGACCCTTGTACTTGTGTATCCCAATTGGGGGATTAGCAACAAGTACAAAAAAAAGGAAGGAAAGAAGGGGACGACACGTGTCCAAGTAACCTTATTTTCTCCTTTGTATTGTGTTTCTCCTTTTATTTTTACCTTTTTTTTGTTGTTTGTTAATCTTCATTACATTTAGGCCACTCTTTTCTAAATACTTTAAATATATATATATATATATATAGAGAGAGAGAGAGAGAGAGAGATGTATATATAGATATAGAGATATATATATATATATATATATATATAGACATATATACGTTAAGTAAATTTTGTGCCACTTATTAGCCACTCATCGATCTAGGTAGTTCTTGGTGAATGTACACTTTCTGTGTGTATATGCAAAATGTATTTTCTTTCAAACATAAATAGAAATACATATTTCTTTTCGGAAAAAAAAAAAAAATTAATACGAATTATTCTCATTATCAATGAATAATTAAATTATATCATTTCTACATTTCTTTTATTTATACTTATATTTAAAATACAATATAATCAATTTATTTATATAATTAAATACTAAAGATCTTCATTACCAATTAACAATTATAGTTTACAAATTAACAATTAAGTTACAATAGTTTGTGTCATCCTTACTCTATCATGTGTGTGTGTATATATATATATATACTTTTTTCCCTTTGGAAAAATAGTAATTTTCTTTTATATAAGAAAATTACATATTGTAGATGCAGTTTGCATATGCTATATGTGAGGTTGATTGCCTATCAAAAAAGAATGTATAAAAAAAGATCTATGATTGTCCACGCAGGGAGAACATGTCTTCCGTGTTGTTCAAACGAGATAAACAAACTCGTCGTAGGGAGTACAGTTGTCTGTCATATATATACTGCTAGTAAAATCGAAATATACAAATATACTGATAATTTAAGCAAAAACTATCAACATAAGAATCAGGCTCCTCCTGAGCCAGTTATGCTAAGTAATCCATGTAAGGGTAGTGGTAGTACTGATAGTGTGCACCATCCCTCTACTCCTGGATTATCCATGTACCACGAGGCCGGTTTGCAGCTTCTTTGGATCGTTGTTCGGCAGTCTAGCTACGCTCCCTGTAGATATGGCGACAAACAAAGTGATCAAAATGTGCAATGATTCTGTGTACCTCTTCCAAAATAGGTCTCAGTGAATATGCATAACAATTTGATGTATTGGTTATACAGTTGCAAACATTTTTGGAGTCCCCAAAGATTTGGATATTCCTGCGTTGTTTCTCCATGGCAAAGTGTAGGAGATGTCTTATAGTGATCAGCTCTGCATAATTATTGGTACCCCTTCCTAGATCCATTTGTATTTTATAGTAATGAGTCACAGAGGTATAGTATAGCACCCCCCCCCAAATATGCATCCTGTGCAGAGCCATCGAAATATGCCTAGGGGTAGTCTCGGTTGATGACCTCAGGGACAATGTTCCTAGTGGATGGAGCAACATTTTCATCAGGAATGGAGTTATACGAGGCCAATATGCGAGCAATAATGGAGGGCCAATATGGGATGGTATTTTGGAAAATGTAACAGTTTCGTGCGATCCAGATCGCCCAAAAAATGAGAAGAGGTAGGTTCTTGGCCTTGTTCGGAGCAACAATTGTCCACCATGATGTGCATGCATCCAAAATAGATGTGCCTTGCCATTGACAGTGGGTATTGATGGCCCTAAGGGTGGTATTCCAAAGGTCCACAGTGACCAGGCAGGTAAGGAAGAGGTGATCGATAGATTCTGTGTTATTCTTGCAGATGCAGCACTAGGATGGTCCATGATGGGCTCTCTTGTTCAGGTTGTCCCCCGTGAGGGCCTTGTTCTTAAGTACCTTCCACATAAACAGTCTTGTTCTGGGGGGTGCCTTTAGTTTCCATAGTTGTTTCCACCAATGTTCAACAATTCGTGGTCAATGGAAAATAGAGATACAAAGGTATCCTTCCTTTGGAGAGTATATACCATTTTTTGCATGGGCCCATATGATCTCATCTTCCCCCTCAGTAATGCTGATGTGAAATTCTGTTAGTGCAACAATGTGTTCCCCCCACTGATGATGCCAATTCTGAGGGAGATGTAGTCTCTGTGCAGTCTTCCATTCTTGTTAAGAAATGGTGGTGTGCTCTGGGTTCACAATGTGATTGATATGGATGATGCCTGAATTGTTGATATGGAGCATCAGATCCTGTGGGATCCTATATGTGTTGTCGCTACCTATCTAGGGATCTAATCCAATGCAGACCAATGAGCCAAACTGTATATTCCATGTGATCCCATCTCGGATAAGAGGCAGGGAGTTTATTACTGCTTTCCATATGATAGATATCCATGTCTAGTTCCATTTCGGTCGACGAATCCAGTCCATTATGTTTTGGGGAGATATATATTTCGAATATGCCACCCTTGTCCATAAGCTGGTGGTGGTGACCAGTTGCCATCCTATCTTAGCAGCTAGTGCAGTAGAGAAATCATCCTGTCTTTTAATTCCCCATCCTCCCCATTTCTTTGGAAGTGCTAGCAACTCCCATCTAGCCCAGGCAAAAATTATCCCGGACTGTTTGCCCTTCCAAAGGAATCTGCAACAAAGATTTTGTATTCTAGAGAGTATTCCCCTTGGGATCCAGGCTAGAGACATCCAATAAATAGGGGTAGCTTCGAGTACAACTTTAATAAGAACTAGTCGGCTTGCTCTAGAGAGGTACTTGTGGTGCCATATATTAAGTCTTCTCTCTAGCTTAGAGATTAACCATGTCCAGTCTGCAATCTTGTATCTGAGGGGTTTCAAACGGTACCCCAGGTACCTAAGACCATCATCCAACTGCAGAAGAGTAAATGGGAATCTGTGGAGGGTGAACTCTATTTCATGGTGTGTGCATCTTGAAACTGTTATAGTGGATTTTAGGCTGTTGATTTCCATACCGGTAGCAGTTCGAAATATTGCCATGATATTTTGTAAATCGGTCAAATCCCCAATACCTCTGTTAAGGGAGATCAACACATCATATACAAAGAGCAAATGGGTCAGTTTGCATATGTCTGTAATCCTAATGCCTTGTAGTCTTCCCATCCTGTGTTCGTCCAATATGAGTTTGCTGAGGCCCTCCATAATGAGCAAAAATAATAGAGGGCATAGAGGGCATCCCTGCCTAAGGCCTCTTTCTAAGTGAAAGAAAGGTGATGTTGATCCATTGATAAGGACACTGAAAGTTATGTTTGTTATGCAACACATGATCCAATGTATAAACTCTATGGGAAAACCAAGATGAGTTAAGAGCATTCTGATATATAACCAACTAGCATGATTGAAAGCTTTTGAGAGGTCTACCTTGAGAATCATACCTTTCAATTTCTTCATCTGTACAGAATGCAACACCTCTTGTGCAGTTCCTACAGCTTCATGGATCTGTCGATCCTGGAGAAAGGTGAATTGTTCTGAGGAGATATGTGAGGATAAAATGGGATGAAGGTGATTGGCGATGATCTTGGCAATGATTTTATAGATACAGTTACAAAGGGAGATGGGGTGGAAGTCATCAAAAGAGTCAGGATTATCAGATTTAGGGATGAGCACAATGAAAGTGGTGTTGAAGGCCTCATACATCCTCCTAGAGATTCGACAGTCTTCAATGACCTTGAGAAGGTCATCTCCAAGAAGTTCAAAAAATGCAATGTAGAACTCGACCGGCCAACCATCTGGTCCTAGACTCTTGTCTCGCTTGAACCATTTCAATGTGGCTTCGAGCTCCCCCATAGTGACCGCCTTGTTGAGGTCCAGTGCATCCTCCTGATCCATGAACCAGGGAAACAATTGAGCCACTCTGATGATTTCAGCCAGTGTTGCATTGGGGGGAGCTTTGTAGAGCTGCTTGAAGTGAGATGTGCCAAGGGAGGCTAATTATTCAAGCGCCAAATGGTGTTAATTTCTTTTCGTCCATTAGCAAACTTGTGGTAGAATTTTGTGTTATCATCGCCCTCAAGAAGCCAGATGGCTCTGCTTCTCAGCCTCCATGATTCTTCCCTGTCCTTTAGGATTTTACCTCTCTGTGCTACTAAGGATGTGAGCCTCTCCTTCTATTCAGGTGTTGTGTATCCCCGGCCTTGCTCATCCTCCATATCAACAATCTCAGCTTCAGTGCCTCTCAGGGTTTGTTCATCCATTAGTCTCTTGTTGTGTGCCCAACGTTTTGATAATATCTTCAGCTCACTTAAATTGTGGGCAAAACCTTCTGCTATATTCCCACCCACTGCAGGAGGGTGGGACTTCCAATAATCAGTTACCACTTTAATGTAGTCTGCATCTTTTAACCATGTTGAGTTGAACTTGAATGGGGCTTTGGGTTTGTTCAAGCCACCTCTGACTTCAAGGTATATCAGTGAGAGGTCCGGTAATCCCCCCCAATCTAACGCACTGCCTATAGTTATACCCCATACTCAACAATCGCTCTTTAATTAGGAAGCGGTCTAGTCTTCTAGCCAGCCTATCCTCCCCTGTTCTTCTGTTCCTCCATGTGGGTTGTAATTTAGCAGATGGGATATCGATTAGGCTGTGGTCCTCCAGGACATTTTTGAAAAATTCAAATAGTGGGTCTATCTGAGCATGATGACCCCATGATTCTGAGTATCCAATAGAGAAATTAAGATCTCCTCCAAGGATAAGGTTATCCACTTGCAGTAGATTGGAGCTCAACAGATGCTCCCAGAAATCTCCTCGGTTTTGGCATGGGCCATAACGTTGATGAGTCTGATGTCAATGCCAAGTTCAGATGAGAAGATGTCCACCCCAATATGACCAATACCTCCCCAAATGTTACATAGCTTGATAGTCCTGGAATTGTACCCCATCGCAACTCCACCTGAGCGCCTGTTTACATCAAGGGCATGAAACGACCATCCGGGTAGCATGGATTCTAGGAGGTGAGTGATGACCTCTGCTAAACCCAGGGTTTCCTGAAGGAATATGACATCTACCAGCTCAGTACTTAGAAGCCTCTGAAATGCTAGTTTTTTCTCAGGGCTAGCTAACCCCCGACAGTTGTAAGAGAGCAGCTTCATGAGGGAGATGGCTCCAGGGTGTTCTATGCTCTAAGAACCTGGTCTATAGCAAGTTGTTGGCCCGAGACGACCTCCGCCCCTGCCTGTTGCTTGGCTTTAGAGAGGGAGGAGGGTCTTCCCCGAGGAGGTTTCAGAGGGATGGAAGGGGATACTATACCAATGCCGATAGATTCATGAGGCTGTGATCGAGATAGTGATCGGAGTGGGTAGTTGTGTGTGAGAGACCCCTTCTCAGAGTCAGAGGATAGGGCAGGGGAATTCACCTCCGGGAAGGATGGGGGAGTGAAAAAATAAGTGGGGAGGGGAGGTTGCATCGAGCAGGCCAAGGAGCGAGGAGTTGGGGAGGAAGATGCAATACCATGATGATCAATAGAGGATGATACTAGAAAACAAGACGAAGTAGAGAAATTCAAAGAGCAAGGATTAGAGAGAGGCATACCCGAAGATAGCGCAGCCGCCGCAGCCTCCCTAGCCCTGGTCAGAGGAGGAGAGGGAGGCCGATAGGGTGCATTGTCATGCCTCTTCAGATTCTCCTTGACTTTCATTGTCGTTGCTGCTTCAATACTGGTGCAATGCTCAGGAACCTTGGTAGCTTTGGATGGGATCGTCTTCCCCTAGTCCACTGCCTTTTCTTTTCCATTTAGAGGGAAATCCCTAAATAAATGTCCCACCTTGTGGCACCTCCTGCACCTAAAGGGGAGCCCCTCATAATCTAGGATCTGTACTTGTGAGAAATGTCTCCAGATCAGAGTAATTTTCTCTTACAGTCCCTCCCTAGTATCAAGATGAACCAGGATCCTTGCATATGCCATGATGCTCGTGGTCAAGTATGATTTATCATGCTCCAAATAGGTGCATAGAGCATTCCCAATGCGCCTAAAAGTGTCCTCCGACTAGAAGTGTAGAGGTAGACCTAGTAATATGACCCACAGTGGTCCAACGCCCAACTGCTCTCTCTCAGGGTCGAAAAGAGGGTTCCATCTTCTAAGGAGCACTGGGGCTTGTTTAATGTGCCAGAAAATAGATAAAACCCAATTGGTATGTTAAGCTCTGGAAAAATGTAGCGCAAACCATCCCCACATGAAAGTTTGAACGAAAGGCAATTCAGCCATGTGGTGCCCCCAAATTTCTGCAGTCCATTGTCTGAGCCTGGTCGTGGTGTAGTTCCTCCCTTGAACCCTACCCACCAAGACTCTATTAGCGGTGTCCATGGTTTCACCCCACTGGATATCCTCCCCCAAGCGTAGTGCAATATCTTGGGTCTTGGTCTTTACACACTTCGGCTTTTCCTCGGCCTGTGGCCCTTGTCGATATCATCCACCTGAGGTGTGCTCTGATGTGGGTTCTGTGAATCCGATCCTAGCCCAAAAGGGTTTGCTTCCAAATCTAGAGGGATGCCTGCAAAGCAACCAGAGGTGGGAGTCGTCAAAAATGGTGCAAGAGGGGTTTCTTGTGGAAGTACCGAGGGTCCTCCAGAAGGGGCAGATGAAGGGTATTGTGAAGCGGCAGGCGGAGGGTGTGGTGGATAACCCAAGGAGTCAATGGTGTGGTCAGGTCCTATGCACCTAGCCAGAAACTGTAGGGTTGCTGGCGATGGGGGGGAGTAGCGGAAGCCGGCCATGTGAGGGGGTCCTCAGGTAGGGAAACGACCGAGTAGGAGGGACCTGAAATTGATGGCAAAGGCACAAGGACATCCAGTAGGTCACTGCTATGGGGGAACAACCCATCCGAGATCGGGGGCGAAGATGTCCAGATGGAAAATTTGACAAAAGGGTCATCAGAGTAGTCAACCTGATTAAGCTCCATACCTAACTGTTCGAAAACAACGTGCCAGCTGCCACCGGGAGCTACAAAACACTGTCATCGTCACTGGACCACCTATAGAGGGGAAACGGGAGCAGGCAGTATCACGGGCACAAAGAGTAATCAACAACGGAAGGTAAACGAGAGCAAGAAGTTATCACAGGCACCAAGAGTGAATGGCAACGGGGAGCTGTTGAGCCGGTTCCATGGAGGATGGTGAGGCGTGGGTAGGCGAGCAAGTTCTGCAGGGAATCCGAACCCTAGTCTATATCAGGCGCCGACCGAGAGGAATTCTGTAACTCCATCTCAGCTTGAAGGTCCTTCTTTATATTTATTTATTTACTTATATTTAAAATACAATTAATTTACTTTTATAAATTTGGGTTTTTATCCTATTCTATATATAAAGCTTGTTTTTTTTTGTTTCAAAGCAGGCTTATCATTTTTTGTTTCAAAGGAGGTGGATTTATGGCTAGGCGTTTTTCATAATTGAACAAGGTTAAATTTCCATAAAATTAATTTGAAATGATTAAATATTATGTAATTTTTAAAATTCATATTGTTATTTTTTAAAATATTTAGTAATGCATATAATTTAAATTTATTTAATAATTATAATTTAATATGAAGGTCACGAGTAAGTTAGATATCAAATTGGTATATAAATAATCATATTCTCTTAACCATCAAGTTTACTTAAATTATAAAATAAGATGATATTAGTGGGCCAAGAGGTGCTCTCTAGCATAGTATGAAAGATATGTTGTAATATTATGTAAACATTTTGACTCCATCAAATTACATAAAAATAAAAATAAAATTGAAATTAAAAAATAAAATAAAATAAATAATTATTATTATTAATTAAAACATGATCAAATTACATATTAAAAATAATGATTATAATTATTAATTATTAAATCAACCTAGATCCATCATAATTCTGGATCTATTATTACTGAATTACCGAAACAGAACAGACAACCCGAGGATGCACGTCAAGTGTTTGACAGAATCTGCCCACTAAATTTGACAGTGACTCTAATACCAAGATGGCAATAGATGGGTTTTCTCTAAATCCTTTGATGAATTTTACTGCTGAGGAACAGACAAAGACAAAAGAATGGGTTCCAAATCTAGGGATTGGATTCGTGCAACAAGACGAATTGTGCTAAGATGACATGTTTAGCCTTTTTGAATTATCAGTTGTTGAAAACCAGCAAGAGCAAGTGGTAGTCAGCCCGGAGTCCGATTTCTCATTCTAGACACCCTTGGTAAAACAAATGCTGCGGAAAATGGAATTTCTTGAAACTGAAAACAAGCAGTTTCGTTCGGAAATACACACCCTATTTGCTAGAGTTTCAGAGGTGGAGGGGGATAATTTATCCCGTAAGAATATGTTACATGAAACTAAAGAGCAGGAAGTTCTCCATCCTCCAAATGGTGCACTGCATGTAGAAATTCTTGACCTTAAAAGAAAGCAAGAAGAAATTCGATCCCAACAAGCCACCTTCAAACAAGAAACAGAGACACACATCAATTCTTGGGTACAGGTGGTTTGAGGGAAGGATAAAACTCCTACCCCTCTTGCAGCAGTTGAGGAGGTGATGCAAGCAAAACTTGGGGAAGAACGCAACAGAGGGGCAAGAGAATTGAATCTCAAGGTGAGAGGTCTCCCCTTACCCCACCCCACCCCTCTCCGGATCCTATGGAAGTGGGGGCTAGGTTCCTTCAGGACACCCTTAGCCTCCCTGATATAGCTTTGGACAGAGCCTAGTTGGGCTACGACTCCACTCTCTTCCTCAGGTTTCAGACTGCATCTGATCGACTCTGTGCCCTCAGGGCTAAACGAAAGTTGTTTTCTCTTCCCAACAGGATTTTCTTGGACGAGGACCTCAATCGAGCATAGGTTGTGGAACTTAAACAATCTAGAGAACAAGTTATGACAGCACGACATGCAGGGAAATGGGCAGTTATTAGGAATCTCTAGGTAGTCATTCGGGACTCCTTCCCACCTAGGTGGAAACCCCAAACTAGAGGTTCCAAATGACGGGCCCGCTTGGGGAGGCGACAGGGTACATACATTTCTATCCATTATTGGAATGACAATGGATATTTTTGTTCCTCTCTGGGACTCTTGTATGATCTCTCGAATCAACAGACATCCTCTTCAGGACCGAGACTCATGCGAGCCCTGTTTGACCCCTCCCAGATATTGCAGGTTACCATTGGATCTCAGTTTGCAAGCAGGAGACGAGGAGCTTAGAAGGGGTCAGAGGATCAAGTGGATTTGCTTGTTTGGCTAGTGACTCAATCTGGAACAAGGTATCTTTGGTAGCCGAAGATGAGTTTTCTAGGTTTACGTGGATTCATATTAGCGTTAGAGTCTCTCATCCGAGGGACATCTACATTGCAATTTGTTACTTCCCCCCAACCTCTTCACCATTTGTTGTCCATAATGGCTCAAATGGTGATCCCTTTATAGACTTCTACACTGAAATCACTTGGTACTATGTTGTTGGGGAAGTCATCCTCCTAGGTGACTCCAATGCTCGCACTTGAGATCTCCAGATCCCTCTCCACGAACGACTAGAGGGTGTATTTTGTACCCAGGGGATAGATCCAGATTCAGTAGGGCTTCACCGAATGTTAGATGATGCTTTAGGGCCCATTATAGTTTATGGTAAACATCTATTGCAGTTGGGGGAATCTCAAGAGTTGTTGATTCTAAATGGTCTCCCCTGTTTCCCAGACTCTCACTTTTTCATTTGATGGCCATATGGCGGGGGTGCGATTGTAGTTGATTATGTACTCACTAGCCATAACTTTCTCCCTTTTATTCACCATCTCTCAGTCTCCCCCATCCCCCTTGCTGATCATGGACTTCTTTCCTTCTCTCTCCGGTTTGACCCTCCTCTTCCACCCCATCCCTCCCCTCGGGGCCCACCCCGAACTACCTTCCGATTTGATGAAGGAGACCCTTACATTTTCTCCTCTACCCTATGCAAGGTGTTCCCATCAAAAACCTAATTCTCCTTGCTTGATTCTGCTTCCACTAAATACACCTGTCTTTTAGCTGCCATTTAGGAAGAAACCCTCAAATCCTTCCCCCACTCAACTCGTTCCACTTCCATCTCCCCTAAAGTTGGATCTTTCCCCATGAACAAATGGTACGATGATGAATGCAAGACTCTACATCGAGAACTTCGATATGCTTTCACCCACTCTCAACCCTTCTATTCCAACCTCAAAGCTTCTTATCATCATCTCCTTCGTCACAAGAAACGACTCTTTGTCTCCCATAGAAGACGAGAACTTTCTACTCTCCTTGCCCACTCCCCTAAACAATTCTAGCGTACCATCCTTCCCCGACACTCCCCTCTTCCACCTGACCTCAACCCTACATCCATGTCCTCTCACACTTCCAACCTTTATGATATTCCCGGCTAGGCCCAAATTCATGTTACCTCCCCACCCTCTTCCTGTTATCTATTCTCAAACAGAGATATTAGAGAGGTCATTTAGGTGATGAACAACAGCAAAGTAGCTGATGAGGAAGGATACCAAACAGAGTCCTTTAAGCACGGTTTCTGTGATTTGGTTAGCTACTTGGCCGATCTCTTCAACCATGTAGTTCGTGAAGGTTTTCCACCGACATGGGCACACCACATCATCCATCCGATCCACAAATCAGGTTCCATCTCAAATCCCAATAACTACAAAATGATCATGGTGGGTCACACGTTCTCAAAGTTGTATGCTATTGTTCTACATAGGAAGCTCTCCAGTGACCTTTAGCAGAGACAACTTAGAGCTAGGGGATAGGTAGGTTTTTGACGGACCATCAGACCATTGACCACATCCTCACCCTTCGCGTCGTGATTTAGGAGGCACGACACCGCTCTTCGAAATTCTACTATTGTTTCGTATATTTTCAGAAAGCTTTTGACTCTGTTTCTAGGGAGGCCTTGCTCCATAGACTCAGAGATATTGGCATCTCTGCAACCCTATTGACCGTTATTATGCGCCTATATGAATTCGTTCTTGGTCGTCTTCACGCAGCCCATGGGATATCTGATTTCATTCGAAGCACTATTGGGGTTAAACAGGGTTGTCCCTGTCCCCTACCTTGTTTGGGATCTATATTGATGAGTTGGAAGCATTTCTACACGAGCTTATCCAGGACACTGATGGCTGCCTTCTTCACTAGGTTCTGATATCTATTCTACTCTTTGCTAACGATGTGGTCCTCCTCTCCTCATCCCTAGAAGGATTACAGAGGCAACTGGATGCCTTAGCTCTGTTTTGTGACCATCGACAATTGGCGATCAACCTGGGTAAAACCAAGGTTATGATCTTCAATTAGGTGAAGAAAACCTCAGACCTTCACTTTCTATTTAGAGGGGAGGAGATTGAGATCACCAACACATATACTTACTTGGGTGTGCAATTCTCAAGTCCTCACTTCAGTTTGCGACCAGCGCTTCAGCCTCGAATCAACAAAGGACATGGATCCTTAGCCCTTCTTGAGAGATAGTTCTTTTGACATCACTTCCAAGACATCTCGTCTAAGACGAGCCTCATGGACACCTTGATTCGTCCAACTGTTCTATATGGCTAAGAGATTTGGGGACCGTCTTTACTTGAGTCAGACTGGGCTTCAGCTGAGAGAGTCGAGATTCTTCTTCTCTGCCGCATCATTAGGTGCAAATTGACAGTGCCGCAACACATCATCCTTGCATAGTTTGGAGCTCAGCCCTTTCGGCTTGAGACCGTCTTCAGATTGGTTTCATTCTTGCATCATGTACAGGGCTTGGCAGACTAGATAAAGAGTAGGGACCGTTATTCTTACTTGGCATATTGCTCTTCTGAGACTATTACCCATTCTACTCCCTCAGACCGAGCCAAATGCTAGTTTACAGGAGTTCCAAACCTCTTAGAGTCAGTGGGAATTCAATTGGATCGTCTTCCTCCTTTTCGATATTCCTTAGATGCTCCTGGTCACCTTTCACCTTCTAGACATGAGCTAAACAAGATCATCAGGGAGGACATCTACAGGCAGTTCGTCCAGGTCACCTGGGTTAATACTCTAGGAGGGTTGCACCCAAAGATGGCCTTCTATGCTGAGCACTTCTTGGAGTTGAGAGACTGGCTCATTGTTCGACCCCAGTATACGTTTCACCACTGGATGCATGCTCTTCACATTCCTCTAGGCCAGTTCAGAGTAGGTTTTGATAGACTTTGGGTAGAGACAGACCACCAGGTGGATAGATTACACAGACTCTGCCAGGTATGTCATTTACAAGAAGTGGAGATCGAGGTGCACTTCATCCTTAGATGCCCTGTCTACTATGAGATCAGAGGAAGGTTTCATTGCTTGTTAAGAGATTCCCGGACCCTCGTCGACTTTTTCAGGTACCCTGATCAAAGATGTTTGGCCCTATATATGTAGGAGGCTCTTAGGTTCTGAGCGCATATTCTCCAGCCTCCCATCAGACCAGACCCCACACAGAGGATCACGAAATTTTTCAGGGTACTACCTTCAGACAGGGGCACCAAGAGATCGATTGATACCAATACATATACAAACTCCAAATCAGTGAGGATCCGTGGGACCTCACCCTACCACACAAGATCTCAACAGTAGTTCCATCTCAGGTCCGTTCTTGGGGGACAGACTAGGTCCTTCAGCATTCAGCAGCGTGTGAACTCCCCAGGATACAATTTAGTGGATAATCTGCACTTGCCATCGGCTCTTCATTGGGCCAACATACTTTGTTGAGTTTCTTCAATGTTATTCATTCAACCTCAAATGTTAGGAGAGATGGATATGATCCTCAGACCTATTAGCTCCTGGATCTTCTCGGGTAGGGCCAAATGTTGATTTACTTCATGCATTCTATATTTGATTTACTTCATGCATTGTATCTTTTATAGGAGACCGTTTAGTTCTCCTGCTTTGTATATACATCAGTGTACTCAACAATCCTTTTGACCTACTTTGTGGTCATTAGTTGGACATAAATATAATTATCTTATCTTATCTTATCTTATTAACTACCAAGAGGGATCAACTCTCTTGATGTGCAAATTTTTTTCTCAAGTTTTACATTAAAAAACAAGGTTTGCAACTTGAGAGATTTAGTCCCTCTCCGCCCTTGATTTACTAGTTTTTGGAATGAGAGAATGTTGTGAATGTGAATATGGGTGTCGAGAACAACTAAATTTAGGGAACGATCCAATATTAAATTAAGAGTGTTAAACTTTTATATTAAAAAAATACTTCAAATTTCAACATACTGAGATTGTAATACATTTAAAATATTATCAAATAATTTGGATGAGATAGTAATACATTTAAAATATTATTTCAAATAATTTGAAAGAGAATGTTCTGAATATGAATATAACAATGTTGGTTAAAAGTTTCACTTAAATTTTTGAAATGTATTTTTCCAACATGAAATTAAGTGAGTGTAAATATTTTACATTAAAAAAATGATTTTAAATCAAAATGTATTAGATAGTAATATTTTAAATAATTTCCCCCAGATGCGGGTGCTTGAGGAGATGGGACGGGCGATCACCTGCGGCCACCTGCCCGCCATGCACAAAGGAGCTGTCTACACATGGGAGATGGGACACTCTCAGCTGCAAGGAATAGGAATTAAAGGCATACAGCAGAGGAGCATAAATGCTCCGTTCACCTCCGCACGCGAAGCAGGGTCAGGCTCCTCGGCTCCCATGAATGCCATAGTAATGGCGGGAGAGCCTCGAGGCAAAGGTAGATGTATTATATATGTCTGTGGTATGGGACTAACAATGTGAATTCAGGGTCTGTTCCATTTGTTTCTGCAGCCTTTGGTGCTGCTGATCGCTCCAAGCTTTCATCTTTCTGCCTGGGCCACTCACCCGCATGCATATGGTCTTTCCTTGGCTGTTCTGGGATTTAATTCTGCGGTGAGCTCTATCTCGGCCTCAGACATAGAGACTCTGTTGGGCTCTGCAATCATGGTTCGGCCTCGACAGAGAATGCTCAGCCGTCGAGGCACCTCCCGAGGCGGGTCCTCGTGCCCCCCAGTCGACGAAGACTCTCCCCATCACTGCCATTGCCACTGCCCTCGCACTCAAGGAGCAAGCCTCCTTCAGTCTAGCCAATTTCTGGATGCCAGCGCTCTTGGGTCCTCTTCCTCGCCCTCCTTTGGCTCAGCAATCTTCAATTTCAACAGTTCTTTGAACCGTCCCCGGATCAACACCCACGTTTCGGTGCTCTTCATTGAGGAAACCCAAGATGAGGGCGATTCCAGAGCCCATCGGGGGACGATGCCTTCTGATGGCTCTGCAAGAGCCATGGAGACACCCTCTGCAGATCCTGTGAATGTTTCGGATAGGCCATTTGCTGGTCCCACGAGTGCAAGGGAGACGATGATCAGCCAGAATGAGGATGTCAAGATGGAGCCCGTTCCGACAGCTACGGAGGAGGCTCAGGACATGGCGGAATTCGGGTGGTGCAGGGTAGTGGAGGAGGATCCGGAAGACTAGCTGCAACTTCTTTTCAGGTCTCTGCGGCCCAATAGTGCGGGCATTTGGTAATTCTTGTTGTTTTCGGATATGCTCCTGTGTCAAAGCTGTGGTGTTACTGTCTGTGTCAATGTTGTTGGGAATTTGTCTGTGTTTAGGTTCTGGGACTTTTTTCTCTATGGTTGGGAAAGTTTTTGGCTCCCCTGCACGGGATTAATTTGCTGTTCCACTGGTGCCCCTGCATGGGATTGCTTTTTGGTCTGGTTTGTCCTCTGAGACTGCGGACGCTGCTGTTCCATGCTGCCACCATCTCCAAGCAGCTGGTTCTTCTTGCCATGTAATGATGTAATTGTTCTCTGTTAATGTAAATAATAGAATAGTTTTAACGAGAAAACAAAAATATTTTAAATAATTTGGAGGATTACAATTAAGCTTTAATATATATTATGATAACGATTATTAATGCCCTTTAAATTTACTAAAAAAATTATTTAAATAATTTTTGAAATAAATATAATGGGTGAGTTAGGTTAGAAAAATATGGATCACAATGAGGATGGCATGGTTGGAACAAAGTGTGTTCATGCATTTGAAAGCTCTAACTTGGAAAAAAAGCATCCAGTAGAGGATTATGACCATGCGATGACCCTTGTACTTGTGTATCCCAATTGGGGGATTAGCAACAAGTACAAAAAAAAGGAAGGAAAGAAGGGGACGACACGTGTCCAAGTAACCTGATTTTCTCCTTTGTATTGTGTTTCTCCTTTTATTTTTACCTTTTTTTTGTTGTTTGTTAATCTTCATTACATTTAGGCCACTCTTTTCTAAATACTTTAAATATATATATATATATATATATAGATATATAGATACATATATACGTTAAGTAAATTTTGTGCCACTTATTAGCCACTCATCGATCTAGGTAGTTCTTGGTGAATGTACACTTTCTGTGTGTATATGCAAAATGTATTTTCTTTCAAACATAAATAGAAATACATATTTCTTTTCGGAAAAAAAAAATTAATACGAATTATTCTCATTATCAATGAATAATTAAATTATATCATTTCTACATTTCTTTTATTTATACTTATATTTAAAATACAATATAATCAATTTATTTATATAATTAAATACTAAAGATCTTCATTACCAATTAACAATTATAGTTTACCAATTAACAATTAAGTTACAATAGTTTGTGTCATCCTTACTCTATCATGTGTGTGTGTATATATATATATATACTTTTTTCCCTTTGGAAAAATAGTAATTTTCTTTTATATAAGAAAATTACATATTGTAGATGCAGTTTGCATATGCTATATGTGAGGTTGATTGCCTATCAAAAAAGAATGTATAAAAAAAAGATCTATGATTGTCCACGCAGGGAGAACATGTCTTCCGTGTTGTTTAAACGAGATAAAAAAACTCGTCGTAGGGAGTACAGTTGTCTGTCATATATATACTGCTAGTAAAATCGAAATATACAAATATACTAATAATTTAAGCAAAAACTATCAACATAAGAATCAGGCTCCTCCTGAGCCAGTTATGCTAAGTAATCCATGTAAGGGTAGTGGTAGTACTGATAGTGTGCACCATCCCTCTACTCCTGGATTATCCATGTACCACGAGGCCGGTTTGCAGCTTCTTTGGATCGTTGTTCGGCAGTCTAGCTACGCTCCCTGTAGATATGGCAACAAACAAAGTGATCAAAATGTGCAATGAGTCTGTGTGCCTCTTCCAAAATAGGTCTCAGTGAATATGCATAACAATTTGATGTATTGTTTATCCAGTTGCAAACAATTTTGGAGTCCCCAAAGATTTGAATATTCCTGCATTGTTTCTCCATGGCAAAGTGTAGGAGATGTTTTAGAGTGATCAGCTCTGCATAATTATTGGTACCCCTTCCTAGATCCATTTGTATTTTATAGTAATGAGAGTCAGAGAGGTATAGTATAGCACCCCCCCAAATCTGCATCCTGTGCAGAGCCATCGAAATATGCCCAGGGGTATTCTCGGTTGATGACCTCAGGGACAATGTTCCTAGTGGATGGAGCAACATTTTCATCAAGGATGGAGTTATAGTAGGCCAATATGCGAGCAATAATGGAGGGCCAATATGGGATGGTATTTTGGAAAATGTAACAGTTTCGTGCGATCCAGATCGCCCAACAAGTGAGAAGGGGTAGGTTCCTGGCCTTGTTCGGAGCCGCAGTTGTCCACCATGATATCCATGCATCTAAAATAGATGTGCCCTGCCATTGACAGTGGGGATTGATGGCCCTAAGGGTGGTATTCCAAAGGTCCACAGTGACCAGGCAAGTAAGGAAGAGGTGATCGATAGATTCTGTGTTGTTCTTGCAGATGCAGCACTAGGATGGTCCATGATGGGCTCTCTTGTTCAGGTTGTCCCCCGTGAGGGCCTTGTTCTTAAGTACCTTCCACATAAACAGTCTTGTTCTGGGGGGTGCCTTTAGTTTCCATAGGTGTTTCCACCAATGTTCAACAATTCGTGGTCAATGGAAAATAGAAATACAAAGGTATCCTTCCTTTGGAGAATATATACCATTTTTTGCATGGGCCCATATGATCTCATCTTCCCCCTCAGTAATGCTGATGTGAAATTCTGTTAGTGCAACAATGTGTTCCCCCCACTGATGATGCCAATTCTGAGGGAGATGTAGTCTCTGTGCAGTCTTCCATTCTTGTTAAGAAATGGTGGTGTGCTCTGGGTTCACAATGTGATTGATATGGATGATGCCTGAATTGTTGATATGGAGCATCAGATCCTGTGGGATCCTATATGTGTTGTCGCTACCTATCTAGGGATCTAATCCAATGCAGACCAATGAGCCAATATATTCCATGTGATCCCATCTCGGATAAGAGGCAGGGAGTTTATTACTGCTTTCCATATGATAGATATCCATGTCTGGTTCCATTTCGGTCGACGAATCCAGTCCATTATGTTTTGGGGAGATATATATTTCGAATATGCCACCCTTGTCCATAAGCTGGTGGTGGTGACCAGTTGCCATCCTAGCTTAGCAGCTAGTGCAGTAGAGAAATCATCCTGTCTTTTAATTCCCCAACCTCCCCATTTGTTTGGAAGTGCTAGCAACTCCCATCTAGCCCAGGCAAAAAATATCCCTGACTGTTTTCCCTTCCAAAGGAATCTGCAACAAAGATTTTGTATTCTAGAGAGTATTCCCCTAGGGATCCAGGCTAGAGACATCCAATAAATAGGGGTAGCTTCGAGTACAACTTTAATAAGAACTAGTCGGCTTGCTCTAGAGAGGTACTTGTGGTGCCATATATTAAGTCTTCTCTCTAGCTTAGAGATTAACCATGTCCAGTCTGCAATCTTGTATCTGAGGGGTTTCAACCGGTACCCCAGGTACCTAAGACCATCATCCAACTGCAGAAGAGTAAATGGGAATCTGTGGAGGGTGAACTGTATTTCATGAGGTGTGCATCCTGAAACTGTTATAGTGGATTTTAGACTGTTGATTTCCATACCGGTAGCAGTTCGAAATATTGCCATGATATTTTGTAAATCGGTCAAATCCCCAATACCTCTGTTAAGGAAGATCAACACATCATATACAAAGAGCAAATGGGTCAGTTTGCATATGTCTGTAATCCTAATGCCTTGTAGTCTTCCCATCCTGTGTTCGTCCAATATGAGTTTGTTGAGGCCCTCCATAATGAGCAAAAATAATAGAGGGGATAGAGGGCATCCCTGCCTAAGGCCTCTTTCTAACTGAAAGAAAGGTGATGTTGATCCATTGATAAGGACACCGAAGGTTATGTTTGTTATGCAACACATGATCCAATGTATAAACTCTATGGGAAAACCAAGATGAGTTAAGAGCATTCTGATATATAACCAACTAGCATGATTGAAAGCTTTTGAGAGGTCTGCCTTGAGAATCATACCTTTCAATTTCTTCATCTGAACATAATGCAACACCTCTTGTGCAGTTCCTACAGCTTCATGGATCTGTCGATCCTGAAGAAAGGTGAATTGTTACGAGGAGATATGTGAGGATAAAATGGGATGAAGGTGATTGGCGATGATCTTCGCAATGATCGTATAGATACAGTTACAAAGGGACATGGGATGGAAGTCATCAAAAGAGTTAGGATTATTAGATTTAGGGATGAGCACAATGAAAGTGGTGTTGAAGGCCTCATACATCCTCCTAGAGATTCGGCAGCCTTCAATGACCTTGAGAAGGTCATCTCCAAGAAGTTCAAAAAATGTAATGTAGAACTCGACCGGCCAACCATCCGGTCCTAGACCCTTGTCTCGCTTGAACCATTTCAGAGTGGCTTCGAGCTCCCCATAGTGACCGCCTTGTTGAGGTCCAGTGCATCCTCCTGATCCATGAACCAGGGAAACAATTGAGCCACTCTGATGATTTCAGCCAATTTTGCATTGGGGGGAGCTTTGTAGAGCTGCTTGAAGTGAGATGTGCTAAGGGAGGCTAATTATTCAAGCGCCAAAGGGTGTTAATTTCTTTTCGTCCATTAGCAAACTTGTGGTAGAATTTTGTGTTATCATTGCCTTCAAGAAGCCAGATGGCTCTGCTTCTCAACCTCCATGATTCTTCCCTGTCCTTTAGGATTTTACCTTTCTGTGCTACTAGGGATGTGAGCCTCTCCTTCTATTCAGGTGTTGTGTATCCCCGGCCTTACTTATCCTCCATATCAGAAATCTCAGCTTCAATGCCTCTCAGGTTTTGTTCATCCATAAGTCTTTTGTTGTGTGGCCAACTTTTTGATAATATCTTCACCTCATTTAGATTATGGACAAAACCTTCTGCTATATTCCCACCCACTACAGGAGGGTGGGTCTTTCAATAATCAATTACCACTTTAATGTAGTCTGCATCTTTTAACCATTTTGAGTTGAACTTGAAGGGTGCTTTGGGTTTGTTCGAACCACCTCTGACTTCAAGGTATATCAGTGAGAGGTCCGGTAATCCCCCCCAATCTAACGCACTGCCTATAGTTATACCCCATACTCAACACTCGCTCTTTAATGAGGAAGCGGTCTAGGCTTCTAGCTAGCCTATCCTCCCATGTTCGTCTGTTCCTCCATTTGGGTTGTAATTTAGTAGATGGGATATAGATTAAGCTGTGGTCCTGCAGGACATTTTTGAAAAATTCAAATAGTGTGTCTATTTGAGCATGATGACCCCATGATTCTGAGTATCCAGTAGATAAATTAAGATCTCCTCCATGGATAAGGTTATCCACTTGCAATAGATTGGAGCTCAACAGATGCTCCCAGAAGTCTCCTGGGTTTTGGCATGGGCCATAACGTTGATGAGCCTGATGTCAATGCCAAGTTCAGATGAGAAGATGTCCACCCCGATATGACCAGTACCTCCCCAAATGTTACATAGCTTGATAGTCCTGGAATTATACCCCATCGCAACTCCACCTGAGCGCCTGTTTACATGAAGGGCATGAAACGACCATCCGGGTAGCATGGATTCTAGGAGGTGAGTGATGGCCTCTGCTAAACCCAGGGTTTCCTGAAGGAATATGACATCTACCAACTCAGTACTTAGTAGCCTTTGGAATGTTAGCTTTTTCTCTGGGCTAGCTAACCCACGACAGTTGTAAGAGAGCAGCTTCATGAGGGAGATGGCTCTAGTGTGTTCTATGCTCTAAGAACCTGGTCTATAGCAAGTTGTTGACCTGAGACGACCTCCGCCCCTACCTATTGTTTGGCTTTAGAGAGGGAGGAGGGTCTACCCCAAGGAGGTTTCAGAGGGATGGAAGGGGATACTATACCAATGCCAATAGATTCATGGGGTTGTGATCGAGATAGTGATCGGAGTGGGTAGTTGTGAGTGAGAGACCCCTTCTCAGAGTCAGAGGATAGGGCAGGGGAATTCACCTTTGGGAAGGATGGGGGAGTGAAAAAATAAGTGGGGAGGGGAGGTTGCATCGAGCAGGCCAAGGAGTGAGGAGTTGGGCAGGAAGATGCAATACCATGATGATCAATAGAGGATGATACTAGAAAATAAGAGAAGTAGAGAAATTCAAAGAGCAGGGTTTAGAGAGGCATACCCGAAGATAGCGCAGCCGTCACAGCCTCCCTAGCCCTGGTCAGAGGAGGAGAGGGAGGCCGATAGGCTGCATTGTCATGCTTCTTCAGATTCTCCTTGACTTTCATTGTCGTTGCTGCTTCAATACTGGTGCAGTGCTCAGGAACCTTGGTAGCTTTGGGTGGGATCGTCTTCCCCTTGTCCACTGCCTTTTCTTTTCCATTTAGAGGGAAATCCCTAAATAAGTGTCCCACCTTGTGGCACCTCCTGCACCTAAAGGGGACCCCCTCATAATCTAGGATCTGTACTCGTGAGAAATGTCTCCAGAGCAGAGTAATTTTCTCTTGCAGTCCCTCCCTAGTATCAAGATGGACCAGAATCCTTGCATATGCCATGATGCTCGTGGTCAGGTATGATTTATCATGCTCCAAGTAGGTGCCTAGGGCATTCCCAATGCGCCTAAAAATGTCCTCCGACCAGAAGTGTAGAGGCAGACCTGGTAATCTGACCCACAGTGGTCCAACGCCCAACTGCTCTCTCTCAGGGTCGAAAAGAGGGTTCCATCTTCTAAGGAGCACGGGGGCTTGTTTAATGTGCCAAAAAATAGATAAAACCCAATTGGTATGTTAAGCTCTGGAAAAATGTAGCGCAAACCATCCCCACATGAAAGTTTGAACGAAAGGCAGTTCAACCATGTGGTGCCCCCAAGTTTCTGCAATCCATTGTCTGAGCCTGGTTGTGGTGTAGTTCCTCCCTTGAACCCTACCCACCAAGACCCTATTAACGGCGTCCACGGTTTCACCCCACTGGATATCCTCCCCCAAACGTAGTGCAATATCTTGGGTCTTGGTCTTTACACACTTCGGCTTTTCCTCGGCCTGTGACCCTTGTCGATATCATCCACCTGAGGTGTGCTCTGATGTGGGTTCTGTGAATCCGATCCTAGCCCAGAAGGGTTGGCTTCCAAATCTAGAGGGAAGCCTGCAAAGCAACCAGAGGTGGGAGTCGTCAAAAATGGTGCAAAAGGGGTTTCTTGTGGAAGTATCGAGGGTCCTCCAGAAGGGGCAGATGAAGGGTATTGTGAAGCGGCAGGCGGAGGGTGTGGTGGATAACTCAAGGAGTCAATGGTGTGGTCAAGGCCTATGCACCTAGCCATAAACTGTAGGGTTTCTGGTGATGGGGGGGAGTAGCGGAAGCCGGCCATGTGAGGGGGTCCTCAGGTAGGGAAACGACCGAGTAGGAGGGACCTGAAATTGATGGCAAAGGCACAAGGACATCCAGTAGGTCACTGCTATGGGGGAACAACCCATCCGAGATCGGGGGCGAAGATGTCCAGATGGAAAATTTGACAAAAGGGTCATCAGAGTAGTCAACCTGATTAAGCTCCATACCTAACTGTTCGAAAACAACGTGCCAGCTGCCACCGGGAGATACAAACCACTGTCATCGTCACTGGACCACCTGTAGAGGGGAAACGGGAGCAGGCAGTATCACGGGCACAAAGAGTAATCAGCAACGGAAGGTAAACGAGAGCAAGAAGTTATCACAGGCACCAAGAGTGAATGGCAACGGGGAGCTGTTGAGCCGGTTCCATGGAGGATGGTGAGGCGTGGGTAGGCGAGCAAGTTCTGCAGGGAATCCGAACCCTAGTCTATATCAGGCGCCGACCGAGAGGAATTCTGTAACTCCATCTCAGCTTGAAGGTCCTTCTTTATATTTATTTATTTACTTATATTTAAAATACAATTAATTTACTTTTATAAATTTGGGTTTTTATCCTATTCTATATATAAAGCTTGTTTTTTTTGGTTTCAAAGCAGGCTTATCATTTTTTGTTTCAAAGGAGGTGGATTTATGGCTAGGCGTTTTTCATAATTGAACAAGGTTAAATTTCCATAAAATTAATTTGAAATGATTAAATATTATGTAATTTTTAAAATTCATATTGTTATTTTTTAAAATATTTAGTAATGCATATAATTTAAATTTATTTAATAATTATAATTTAATATGAAGGTCACGAGTAAGTTAGATATCAAATTGGTATATAAATAATCATATTCTCTTAACCATCAAGTTTACTTAAATTATAAAATAAGATGATATTAGTGGGCCAAGAGGTGCTCTCTAGCATAGTATGAAAGATATGTTGTAATATTATGTAAACATTTTGACTCCATCAAATTACATAAAAATAAAAATAAAATTGAAATTAAAAAATAAAATAAAATAAATAATTATTATTATTAATTAAAACATGATCAAATTACATATTAAAAATAATGATTATAATTATTAATTATTAAATCAACCTAGATCCATCATAATTCTGGATCTATTATTACTGAATTACCGAAACAGAACAGACAACCCGAGGATGCACGTCAAGTGTTTGACAAAATCTGCCCACTAAATTTGACAGTGACTCTAATACCAAGATGGCAATAGATGGGTTTTCTCTAAATCCTTTGATGAATTTTACTGCTGAGGAACAGACAAAGACAAAAGAATGGGTTCCAAATCTAGGGATTGGATTCGTGCAACAAGACGAATTGTGCTAAGATGACATGTTTAGCCTTTTTGAATTATCAGTTGTTGAAAACTAGCAAGAGCAAGTGGTAGTCAGCCCGGAGTCCGATTTCTCATTCTAGACACCCTTGGTAAAACAAATGCTGCGGAAAATGGAATTTCTTGAAACTGAAAACAAGCAGTTTCGTTCGAAAATACACACCCTATTTGCTAGAGTTTCAGAGGTGGAGGGGGATAATTTATCCCGTAAGAATATGTTACATGAAACTAAAGAGCAGGAAGTTCTCCATCCTCCAAATGGTGCACTGCATGTAGAAATTCTTGACCTTAAAAGAAAGCAAGAAGAAATTCGATCCCAACAAGCCACCTTCAAACAAGAAACAGAGACACACATCAATTCTTGGGTACAGGTGGTTTGAGGGAAGGATAAAACTCCTACCCCTCTTGCAGCAGTTGAGGAGGTGATGCAAGCAAAACTTGGGGAAGAACGCAACAGAGGGGCAAGAGAATTGAATCTCAAGGTGAGAGGTCTCCCCTTACCCCACCCCACCCCTCTCCGGATCCTATGGAAGTGGGGGCTAGGTTCCTTCGGGACACCCTTAGCCTCCCTGATATAGCTTTGGACAGAGCCTAGTTGGGCTACGACTCCACTCTCTTCCTCAGGTTTCAGACTGCATCTGATCGACTCTGTGCCCTCAGGGTTAAACGGAAGTTGTTTTCTCTTCCCAACAGGATTTTCTTGGACGAGGACCTCAATCGAGCATAGGTTGTGGAACTTAAACAATCGAGAGAACAAGTTATGACAGCACGACATGCAGGGAAATGGGCAGTTATTAGGAATCTCTAGGTAGTCATTCGAGACTCCTTCCCACCTAGGTGGAAACCCCAAACTAGAGGTTCCAAATGACGGGCCCGCTTGGGGAGGCGACAGGGTACATACATTTCTATCCATTATTGGAATGACAATGGATATTTTTGTTCCTCTCTGGGACTCTTGTATGATTCTCTCGAATCAACAGACATCCTCTTCATGACCGAGACTCATGCGAGCCCTGTTTGACCCCTCCCAGATATTGCAGGTTACCATTGGATCTCAGTTTGCAAGCAGGAGACGAGGAGCTTAGAAGGGGTCAGAGGATCAAGTGGATTTGCTTGTTTGGCTAGTGACTCACTCTGGAACAAGGTATCTTTGGTAGCCGAAGATGAGTTTTCTAGGTTTACGTGGATTCATATTAGCGTTAGAGTCTCTCATCCGAGGGACATCTACATTGCAATTTGTTACTTCCCCCCAACCTCTTCACCATTTGTTGTCCATAATGGCTCAAATGGTGATCCCTTTATAGACTTCTACACTGAAATCACTTGGTACTATGTTGTTGGGGAAGTCATCCTCCTAGGTGACTTCAATGCTCGCACTAGAGATCTCCAGATCCCTCTCCACGAACGACTAGAGGGTGTATTTTGTACCCAGGGGATAGATCCAGATTCAGTAGGGCTTCACCGAATGTTAGATGATGCTTTAGGGCCCATTATAGTTTATGGTAAACATCTATTGCAGTTGGGGGAATCTCAAGAGTTGTTGATTCTAAATGGTCTCCCCTGTTTCCCAGACTCTCACTTTTTCATTTGATGGCCATATGGCGGGGGTGCGAGTGTAGTTGATTATGTACTCACTAGCCATAACTTTCTCCCTTTTATTCACCATCTCTCAGTCTCCCCCATCCCCCTTGCTGATCATGCACTTCTTTCCTTCTCTCTCCGGTTTGACCCTCCCCTTCCACCCCATCCCTCCCCTCGGGGCCCACCCCGAACTACCTTCCGATTTGATGAAGGAGACCCTGACATTTTCTCCTCTACCCTATGCAAGGTGTTCCCATCAAAAACCTAATTCTCCTTGCTTGATTCTGCTTCCACTAAATACACCTGTCTTTTAGCTGCCATTTAGGAAGAAACCCTCAAATCCTTCCCCCACTCCACTCGTTCCACTTCCATCTCCCCTAAAGTTGGATCTTTCCCCATGAACAAATGGTACGATGATGAATGCAAGACTCTACATCGAGAACTTCGATATGATTTCACCCACTCTCAACCCTTCTATTCCAACCTCAAAGCTTCTTATCATCATCTCCTTCGTCACAAGAAACGACTCTTTGTCTCCCATAGAAGACGAGAACTTTCTGCTCTCCTTGCCCACTCCCCTAAACAATTCTAGCGTACCATCCTTCCCCGACACTCCCCTCTTCCACCTGACCTCAACCCTACATCCATGTCCTCTCACACTTCCAACCTTTATGATATTCCCGGGTAGGCCCAAATTCATGTTACCTCCCCACCCTCTTCCTGTTATCTATTCTCAAACAGAGATATTAGAGAGGTCATTTAGGTGATGAACAACAGCAAAGTAGCTGATGAGGAAGGATACCAAACAGAGTCCTTTAAGCACGGTTTCTGTGATTTGGTTAGCTACTTGGCCGATCTCTTCAACCATGTAGTTCGTGAAGGTTTTCCACCGACATGGGCACACCACATCATCCATCCGATCCACAAATCAGGTTCCATCTCAAATCCCAATAACTACAAAATGATCATGGTGGGTCACACGTTCTCGAAGTTGTATGCTATTGTTCTACATAGGAAGCTCTCCAGTGACCTTTAGTAGAGACAACTTAGAGCTAGGGGATAGGTAGGTTTTCGACGTATCATCAGACCATTGACCACATCCTCACCCTTCACGTCGTTATTTAGGAGGCACGACACTGCTCTTCGAAATTCTACTATTGTTTCGTATATTTTCAGAAAGCTTTTGACTCTGTTTCTAGGGAGGCCTTGCTCCATAGACTCAGAGATATTGGCATCTCTGCAACCCTATTGACCGTTATTATGTGCCTATATGAATTCATTCTTGGTCGTCTTCACGCAGCCCATGGGATGTCTGATTTCATTCGAAGCACTATTGGGGTTAAACAGGGTTGTCCCTGTCCCCTACCTTGTTTGGGATCTATATTGATGAGTTGGAAGCATTTCTACACGAGCTTATCTAGGACACTGATGGCTGCCTTCTTCACTAGGTTCTGATATCTATTCTACTCTTTGCTAACGATGTGGTCCTCCTCTCCTCATCCCTAGAAGGATTACAGAGGCAACTGGATGCCTTAGCTTTGTTTTGTGACCATCGACAATTGGCGATCAACCTGGGTAAAACCAAGGTTATGATCTTCAATTAGGTGAAGAAAACCTCAGACCTTCACTTTCTATTTAGAGGGGAGGAGATTGAGATCACCAACACATATACTTACTTGGGTGTGCAATTCTCAAGTCCTCACTTCAGTTTGCGACCAGCGCTTCAGCCTCGAATCAACAAAGGACATGGATCCTTAGCCCTTCTTGAGAGATAGTTCTTTTGACATCACTTCCAAGACATCTCGTCTAAGACGAGCCTCATGGACACCTTGATTCGTCCAACTGTTCTATATGGCTAAGAGATTTGGGGACCGTCTTTACTTGAGTCAGACTGGGCTTCAGCTGAGAGAGTCGAGATTCTTCTTCTCTGCCGCATCATTAGGTGCAAATTGACAGTGCCGCAACACATCATCCTTGCATAGTTTGGAGCTCAGCCCTTTCGGCTTGAGACCGTCTTCAGATTGGTTTCATTCTTGCATCATGTCCAGGGCTTGGCAGACTAGATAAAGAGTAGGGACCGTTATTCTTACTTGGCATATTGCTCTTCTGAGACTATTACCCATTCTACTCCCTCAGACCGAGCCAAATGCTAGTTTACAGGAGTTCCAAACCTCTTAGAGTCAGTGGGAATTCAATTGGATCGTCTTCCTCCTTTTCGATATTCCTTAGATGCTCCTGGTCACCTTTCACCTTCTAGACATGAGCTAAACAAGATCATCAGGGAGGACATCTACAGGCAGTTCGTCCAGGTCACCTGGGTTAATACTCTAGGAGGGTTGCACCCAAAGATGGCCTTCTATGCTGAGCACTTCTTGGAGTTGAGAGACTGGCTCATTGTTCGACCCCAGTATATGTTTCACCACTGGATGCATGCTCTTCACATTCCTCTAGGCCAGTTCAGAGTAGGTTTTGATAGACTTTGGGTAGAGACAGACCACCAGGTGGATAGATTAGACAGTCTCTGCCAGGTATGTCATTTACAAGAAGTGGAGATCAAGGTGCACTTCATCCTTAGATGCCCTGTCTACTATGAGATCAGAGGAAGGTTTCATTGCTTGTTAAGAGATTCCCGGACCCTCGTCGACTTTTTCAGGTACCCTGATCAAAGATGTTTGGCCCTATATATGTAGGAGGCTCTTAGGTTCTGAGCGCATATTCTCCAGCCTCCCATCAGACCAGACCCCACACAGAGGATCACGAAATTTTTCAGGGTACTACCTTCAGACAGGGGCACCAAGAGATCGATTGATACCAATACATATACAAACTCCAAATCAGTGAGGATCCGTGGGACCTCACCCTACCACACGAGATTTCAACAGTAGTTCCATCTCAGGTCCGTTCTTGGGGGACAGACTAGGTCCTTCAGCATTCAGCAGCGTGTGAACTCCCCAGGATACGATTTAGTGGATAATCTGCACTTGCCATCGGCTCTTCATTGGGCCAACATACTTTGTTGAGTTTCTTCAATGTTATTCATTCAACCTCAAATGTTAGGAGAGATGGATATGATCCTCAGACCTATTAGCTCCTGGATCTTCTCGGCTAGGGCTAGATGTTGATTTACTTCATGCATTCTATATTTGATTTACTTCATGCATTGTATCTTTTATAGGAGACCGTTTAGTTCTCCTGCTTTGTATATACATCAGTGTACTCAACAATCCTTTTGACCTACTTTGTGGTCATTAGTTGGACATAAATATAATTATCTTATCTTATCTTATCTTATTAACTACCAAGAGGGATCAACTCTCTTGATGTGCAAATTTTTTTCTCAAGTTTTACATTAAAAAACAAGGTTTGCAACTTGAGAGATTTAGTCCCTCTCCGCCCTTGATTTACTAGTTTTTGGAATGAGAGAATGTTGTGAATGTGAATATGGGTGTCGAGAACAACTAAATTTAGGGAACGGTCCAATATTAAATTAAGAGTGTTAAACTTTTATATTAAAAAAATACTTCAAATTTCAACATACTGAGATTGTAATACATTTAAAATATTATCAAATAATTTGGATGAGATAGTAATACATTTAAAATATTATTTCAAATAATTTGAAAGAGAATGTTCTGAATATGAATATAACAATGTTGGTTAAAAGTTTCACTTAAATTTTTGAAATGTATTTTTTCCAACATGAAATTAAGTGAGTGTAAATATTTTACATTAAAAAAATGATTTTAAATCAAAATGTATTAGATAGTAATATTTTAAATAATTTCCCCCGGATGCAGGTGCTTGAGGAGATGGGACGGGCGATCACCTGCGGCCACCTGCCCGCCATGCACAAAGGAGCTGTCTACACATGGGAGATGGGACACTCTCAGCTGCAAGGAATAGGAATTAAAGGCATACAGCAGAGGAGCATAAATGCTCCGTTCACCTCCGCACGCGAAGCAGGGTCAGGCTCCTCGGCTCCCATGAATGCCATAGTAATGGCGGGAGAGCCTCGAGGCAAAGGCAGATGTGTTATATATGTCTGCGGTATGGGACTAACAATGCGAATTCAGGGTCTGTTCCGTTTGTTTCTGCAGCCTCTGGCGCTGCTGATCGCTCCAAGCTTTCGTCTTTCTGCCTGGGCCACTCACCCGCATGCATATGGTCTTTCCTTGGCTGTTCTGGGATTTAATTCTGCGGTGAGCTCTATCTCGGCCTCAGACATAGAGACTCTGTTGGGCTCTGCAATCATGGTTCGGCCTCGACAGAGAATGCTCAGCCGTCGAGGCACCTCCCGAGGCGGGTCCTCGCGCCCCCCAGTCGACGAAGACTCTCCCCATCACTGCCATTGCCACTGCCCTCGCACTCAAGGAGCAAGCCTCCTTCGGTCCAGCCAATTTCTGGATGCTAGCGCTCCTGGGTCCTCTTCCTCGCCCTCCTTTGGCTCAACAATCTTCAATTTCAACAGTTCTTTGAACCGTCCCCGGATCAACACCCACGTTTCGGTGCTCTTCATTGAGGAAACCCAAGATGAGGGCGATTCCAGAGCCCATCGGGGGACGATGCCTTCTGATGGCTCTGCAAGAGCCATGGAGACACCCTCTGCAGATCCTGTGAATGTTTCGGATAGGCCATTTGCTGGTCCCACGAGTGCAAGGGAGACGATGATTAGCCAGAATGAGGATGTCAAGATGGAGCCCGTTCCGACAGCTACGGAGGAGGCTCAGGACATGGCGGAATTTGGGTGGTGCAGGGTAGTGGAGGAGGATCCAGAAGACTAGCTGCAACTTCTTTTCAGGTCTCTGCGGCCCAATAGTGCAGGCATTTGGTAATTCTTGTTGTTTTCGGATATGCTCCTGTGTCAAAGCTGTGGTGTTACTGTCTGTGTCAATGTTGTTGGGAATTTGTCTATGTTTAGGTTCTGGGACTTTTTTTCTCTGTGGTTGGGAAAGTTTTTGGCTCCCCTGCGCGGGATTAGTTTGCTGTTCCACTGGCGCCCCTGCGTGGGATTGCTTTTTGGTCTGGTTTGTCCTCTGAGACTGCGGACGCTGCTGTTCCATGCTGCCACCACCTCCAGGCAGCTGGTTCTTCTTGCCATGTAATGATGTAATTGTTCTCTGTTAATGTAAATAATAGAATAGTTTTAACGAGAAAACAAAAATATTTTAAATAATTTGGAGGATTACAATTAAGCTTTAATATATATTATGATAACGATTATTAATGCCCTTTAAATTTACTAAAAAAATTATTTAAATAATTTTTGAAATAAATATAATGGGTGGGTTAGGTTAGTTCGAAAAAAATAAAAATATATATAATAAAATAAGCAAATAATAATTAAATATAAGTATTTATATTTTAATTTAATACCAGTGGAAATTGATAATTTTAAAAAATATAATTTTAGTTTAAAGCTTTATATTGAGAAATTAGTTGTCAAGCTCTCATTTTCTTGAATTTGAAGTTATATTGGGCTTCCAAGATCTCATTTCCTTAAAATTAAAGCTCTTAATTCCCACTAATGAGGGATGTCTAGTGCCAACCTATTTTTTGCTTTAAATGGAAGGTCCTAAGTTCCCATAACCATTCCTTTCAAATTGGAGAAGTCTTGCTCCTTCCCAAGCTCCATAAACTTCGGAAGAGATTATTAATATATTTCTTTTGGGTAAGAAGTTAAATTTCTCCTTAAACTTCGGAAGAGATTATTAATATATTTCTTTTGGGTAAGAAGTTAAATTGTTTAGATAATCTTCGGCAAAATCACATAATCAATCTTTTGTCGACGCGTTTCGAACCAACCAGTGTGGTTCATCGTCAGGACAAATCAATTGGAAACAACTTGCTCCCTTCATAAGCTCCCATAAACTTCAGAAGAGATTATTAATAAATTTCTTTTGGGTAAAGAGGTTACTTGAAAATTAGAGAAGTCTTGCTCCGTCCCATGTTCCATAAACTTTGGAAGAGATTATTAATAAATTTCTTTTGGGTAAAAGGTTAAATTGTGTTGAACAAATCAGTTGGAAACAACTTGCTCCCTTCATAAGCTCCATAAATTTCGGAAGAGATTATTAATAAATTTCTTTTAGGTAAAGAGGTTAAATTACGTTGAACAAATCAAGTTTACCACGACCCCAACTTGCTCCCTTCATAAGCTCCATAAACTTTGGAAGATATTATTAATAAATTTCTTTTGGGTAAAGAGGTTAAATTATGTTGAACAAATCAAAATTACCACAACCCTAGCGAAGAGGCCACTTAAAAAAATATATCAATGAAAAAAACCTGTATAATTATTTTTGAGGATTAATCTTTATAAATGACCTTTCATGTTCATTGAATAGAGATTATGGATGAATTGGTTGTTAAGTTATGATTCATCTCTAATAAATTTATGTTATTTAAATAGAGGTTATGGACCAATTAGTTGTTAAGTCATGAACCATTTTTAATAAATGGACCTTTGTTATTTAAATAGAGATCATGGACCTATTGATTGTTAAGGCACACATCTTCTTTAATATTTAACCCTTGATTTTATTTAAGTAGAGATCATGGACTAATTGGTGGTTAAGTCATGAATCAATATAGCCATCAGCATTGAGAATAATATAAATGGTAAAATCACTCATGTTATTTAAATAAGGTTCATCGACCAATTGGTTATCAAGTTATGAGCCATTTTTAATAAACGACTCTTCATGTTATTTAAATAAAGATCATAGACAAATTGGTGCATAAGTCAAGCATCAACATAACCTTAACTATCATTGAGAATATGAGTTGTAAAATCATTTCATGTCCACTAAAAACACATTTGAATTTAAAACACATTTTAACTAAAAACACATTAAACCATGTTAATTGTCACTAATTCCTAAGTGTTTATATATTCTAACAAATTTCAAATGAGGGTACTATCTGTGTTTAATTACGAAATTAGGGCTACATGTTATAAAAACACATAATCCATGGCGATGATCATAAGAGATATTAGCATTTTTGATAATACTAAGTTGAAACTATGGTTTATCCTAACATCACCTATTTGATTAAGAGTTAGTCTTTCTAAGAAGTAAGATAACATATTTATGGCTCAAATCCCCAAATCATCTAATAGTGAAAAACTGAGCATAAGTTAGTTATTTAAATAACATCACTTTCTTTAAAATGTTCACATTTCCTTAAATAACAACCATGAATCTACTCCTCAAATCCCAAAAACAAACCTCTGAAGGTAAAAAAATGCCTCCTAGACTACATGTTCACGTAATTTCCTTAAATAACATCGATGAATCTACTCATATTTACTAATTACAAGCTCAAATCCCAAAAAAGCACAAATCAACCTTAGTTAATTAAATAACATGATTTTCCTTAAATAACATCAATAAATCTACCCATATTTACTAATAATAACTATCATACTTTACTACCTTAAAAATATAAAAAATATAAAAAAACATAAAAATATAAAAAAACCATAAATAAGTACATTGGGAAGAATCAATATAAATAAGTACATTTAAAAAAATCAATTTAAATGGTTGAATATTTTCAATGGAATGAATCATTTAAAATGATAAATATTTTAAGGTCCAAAATATAATTTCTAAACATTTTTTTTTCCTAGTTTTACCCGATCAAAATTGAAATTTTTACCAAATCAAAAGACAGATTTTCTGGAAGGTTATAGAGGGTCCAAAATATAATTTCTAAACATTTCTTTTCTAGTTTTACCAAATCAAAATTGAAATTTTTACCAAATAAAAACGGAGTTGTCTATAATGCGACTTTTTGAGATTCCGGTGACGGAATCCGGCGGAAGAAATTGAGATGAAATCATGATTTGTTGCAGTTAAAATGATTTTTTAACTGCATATTCGGATTCAGCACCCTGAAAAACCCCTGGGACGCTTTCATTGTGCAGAAACTAGTTATCAAACTTGGATTTCAATAAATTACTGCCGGATTTTCACCGGAAAAAATCGCCGGAAAGACTTTCAAAAAGTCGCGTTAAAGACTACGACAATAAAAACAAAGAAATTTCCTGGAAGGTTATAGAGGTGGGCGCTGCCATTCGAAGTTTCTGTAACGTAGTCAACTTGAAGTGGTAAAATTCGCTTTAGCAAGCAAGTAGTGGGCAATTTCTTAACCGCAACCGCCCTAAGGTTGCACGTTTATCTTAGTTGTATGGCATTAAAGATGCTTCTCTGTGTTTCCAACATCGAAATAAAATAAAAATAATATAATGTTTTTTCTCGATTGTAACATTTGGGCGTCCCTGGCCTCCTAAGACTATATAAACCTCACCAGAAGCTGATGGTTTCAGCTGAGAGGGTGGTCTAAGAGCCGATAGTTTGTTTTTAAGTGGTGGTTTTTTCTCGATATTTTTCCTGAATAGTAGCGGTTTCGATTCCTGCGGAAGGCAGCAGCAGCTGGTTTGAAAGCAGCAGCAGCGGTTTTGGAAACAAAACAATGTGTGGAGGTGCCATTATCGCGGATTTCATTCCCGCCAATCGATCTCGGCGTGTAACTGCTAGGGAGCTATGGCCGGATTTCGACGCGTTCGCTGAATTCATCAATGGCGGAGGAGTGCAGGAAACCTTCAATAAACCTGGCAAGTTGGACGAGGGATGCAAGCAGAAGAGTAAGCCCAGCAAGGGTTTTGTCAAGACCCAGCAGGAATTTTCTTCCGGTAAGATCTGAGTATTATCGATCTCTTCTCATTTCATAAATCGCTGTTGTTTCGTGAGGTTTATTTTGTTGTTATTTTGATTTTGGTTAGGGTTTGAAGGTGAGAGAGGTGAGGTGATTACTCCTTTGAAAGATGTGGAAGGGTCCGCACCCACGATTGCGGGGCGAAAGAGAAAGAATGTCTACAGAGGTATCAGACAGCGTCCATGGGGAAAATGGGCTGCGGAGATTAGAGATCCCAGTAAGGGGGTTAGGGTTTGGCTTGGAACGTTCAACACGGCAGAGGAGGCCGCCAGGGCCTATGATGCAGCGGCTAAAAGGATCCGAGGTAAGAAAGCTAAGCTAAATTTTGCTGATAACTCGTGTTCTGTTAAAAATGACACTAGCAAGAAAGTGTCAGGAAAGAAAGGAAAGTTGTGCTCAAAACACCCTGCTTTGTTGTTAGAGGGTTTCAATGCAAGCTGTAAGGTAAAACCCTCATATTCAGCAAATCCTGATTTATTAGAGGGTTACAATATAAACAGGAAAGTAAAAGCCTCTTTGAATGGTGTCGGCAAATCTGATTTTACAATCTGTGGATACGATGATATGGAATACGGTGACTCTGAGTTCTCAAAACCCAGTGCCCCATTTCAAAACAATTCAAATGCATGCACAGTCCAATTTTCTGAGCATAGCAATTTAAACCAAACTTCGCAGAAATCGTGCTCTTGTGAGATCTGTAGTCAGAATTACTCAGAGATGAGCAATGTAATGCCTCCTGCTTATGGCGATGCCGTAAATTTTGAACCAGTGCAAACTTCCAATCCAGGAGGTTATTTTGATTCTGATCATAGCAGCATGTCATTTGAAGGGGCACATTTCCCATGGGCTCAAGAAATAAATACCCCAGAAGTTTCTTCTATATGTGAAGACGGAAATGAGTCTGCCTTTGTGGACATTAAGCCGGTCGATGATGTTGTTAAGGTCAAACCTGTGGATACCCCTATTGAGGTCGATGGTGGGACAGACGATTGTTACAAAACAGAGGATGGCGCCGGGCAGTTTGACAAACAGTTGTCTGCTCTGGAATCATATCTTGGGTTGTCTGAGTATTCTATTGCTAAAGCAAATCTGTGTATAGAAGATGCAGGTCGCTCTGCGGGCTCTTTTCCAGATGAGCAGTGTTTCCTGGAACAATGGATCTTGGAAGATCTGTCAAATTCAGGTTTACGTTATCCAAGTAGTCTTGGTTCTCGCATCTGAGGCTTACTATAAATACATAACAAGTAAACAGACTGGTGGTTTCAGTTTTGATGTTGCAGGCCTATGTCTAGCCTGTACAGTCTTTTAAACTCATTTAGTACTTTTTTTTGTTTTTCTATTGTGAAGCCTCTTCGAAGGTTGAAGACAGGATACTAGAATTAATATGTAGTAATTGGTTCTGAAACATTTGGGTACTCGGCCCTTAGTATTATAAAATTGCAGAGAAGACTGAAGAATCTCTGAAGATTTTTATGAAGACGTTATTTTTCCCATAGACTGTGAAGAATCTCTGAAGATTTTTATGAAGATGCTATTTTTCCCATATAACTACTAATCTAGTAGCTTGATGTAGGCAAGAATGCCCCGGCAGGAGGGCTCCAATACAATGGAAATCCTTCTATCTGGTTCGGATACAATTTGTAGCATATCTGAAAAATTCTTCTTTATGGTGTTATTACTTCTGTACCTGCATATATTCTCACTCGTTAAGAGATATGGGCAAAAGTCATGTACATATAACATGGATGTATGTCATTAAATTTTTTGTTAGACTCAATGAGATGAGCACTTTTATCTGATTGCATGTATATGAAGACGGTCCATGACACAGAGATAGTAGATTGCAAATATAGTAATTGGTTCTGAAACAGTAGATTGCAAATGTATTAATTGGTTCTGAAACATTTGGGCGCTGGGACTTGACGATCCATGACACAGATAGTAGATTGCAAATGTAGTAATTGGTTCTGAAACATTTGGGTACTGGGACCTGACGATCCATGACACACAGATAGTAGATTGCAAATGTAGTAATTGGTTCTGAAACATTTGGGTATTGGGACCTGTGGATTATTTAGTCATAGGAAAATGTGAAGAATCTCTGAAGATTTTTATTTAGCTGTTATTTTTCCCTTAAAGCTGCTATTTTTCCTATATAATGACCATGACACACATAGTAGATTGAAAATGTAGTAATTGGTTCTGAAACTTTTGGGTACGGGGACCTGTGGATTATTTAGTCACAGGAAAATGTGGATTATTTAGTCACAGGAAAATGTGAAGAATCTCTGAAGATTTTTATTTAGCTGCTATTTTTCCCATAAAGCTGCTATTTTTCCTATATAATGACTAATCTCGTAGCTTGATGTAGGAAAGAATGTCCCCAGTAGGAAGCTTCAATCCAAGGTAAATTCATCTATCTGGTTTGGAGACAATTTGTAGCGTATCTGAAAAGTCCTTCATGGTTTATTATATCGGTACCTAGATATTTTCTCATTCATCAAGAGATAGGGGAAAAAGTCATGTACATATAACATGGATTTATGCCATTGAATTTTTGTTATCTGGACTCAATGAGATGGGCACTCTTATTGAATTTTTGTATTAATTGGTTCTGAAACATTTGGGCATTAATTGGTTCTGAAACATTTGGGCGCTGGGACCTGACGATCCATGACACACAGATAGTAGATTGCAAATGTAGTAATTGGTTCCAAAACATTTGGGTACTGGGACCTGACGATCCATGACACACAGATAGTAGATTGCAAATGTAGTAATTGGTTCTGAAACATTTGGGTATTGGGACCTGTGGACTATTTAGTCATAGGAAAATGTGAAGAATCTCTGAAGATTTTTATTTAGCTGTTATTTTTCCCTTAAAGCTGCTATTTTTCCTATATAATGACCATGACACACAGATAGTAGATTGAAAATGTAGTAATTGGTTCTGAAACTTTTGGGTACGGGGACCTGTGGATTATTTAGTCACAGGAAAATGTGGATTATTTAGTCACAGGAAAATGTGAAGAATCTCTGAAGATTTTTATTTAGCTGCTATTTTTCCCATAAAGCTGCTATTTTTCCTATATAATGACTAATCTCGTAGCTTGATGTAGGAAAGAATGTCCCCAGTAGGAAGCTTCATTAAATGTAAATTCATCTTTCTGGTTTGGAGACAATTTGTAGCGTATCTGAAAAGTCCTTCATGGTTTATTGTATCGGTACCTAGATATTTTCTCATTCGTCAAGAGATAGGGGAAAAAGTCATGTACATATAACATGGATTTATGCCATTGAATTTTTGTTATCTGGACTCAATGAGATGGGCACTCTTATTGAATTTTTGTTATCTGGACTCAATGAGATGGGCACTCTTATCTGATTGCCTGCCTATGAAGATGATTCATGACACTGACAGAGGAATGACAATAACTTAATTTTCCTGGTTGTCTGAGAAATGCGCAAGCATTTGCAAGCATACATATCCTTTCTTTCTAATTTTAGTGATTGAACTAAGTATTTTGTGCGAGGAGAGAGTGAGGAGGATGTCATATTCTTTCTTTCTAATTTTAGTGAGTGAGGAGGATGTCATATTCTTTCTTTATAATTTTAGTGATTGAACTAAGTATTTTATGCTAGGAGAGAGTGAGGAGGAAGATTTAATGACCAGTGTTACATTTAGACTGAAGTTTTTATTTTTTGAGCCATATCCTTTCTTTTTAATTTTAGTGATTTAACTAAGCATTATATGCTAGGAGAGAGTGAGGAGGAAGTTTTAACGCCCAGTGTTACATTTAGACTGAATTATTTATTTTTGGGTCATATCTTTTCTTTTTAATTTGAGTGATTGAACTAAGTATTTTATGCAACGAGAGAGTTAGGATGTTTTAATGCCAAGTGTTACATTTAGACTGAAGTGTTTATTTTTGACAAAGTGAGATTGGTTCCCTTTATCTTTGTCTGTATGTCAATGCCATACATGGCACTTCCTTTAGAAATAGGAATGTCAATAATAATGCTGCACTGACTGTTTATGACCAACATTTTTTAATGCATGATCACTTGCAAGCATGCTACCCTTGCAAATTTTAGGAATACCCTTTTGAGGTTTTTTTGGGCAAATTTTAGGAATGAGAGGTCAGACAATTTAATTTCATAGCTGTTGGTCAAACCGGGCAGCAGGTGAATTATATATTATAAATCCATTATGTTGAAAAAATTTGATTGAACTTGCAAAACACATATAATGTCAAATCTGTAGATGGTAGAGCTATAATCAAAATATTTTCAAAATCTTAAATTCAGTGTTTTGTTCCATTTGGTCAAATCTTAAATTCAGTGTTTTGTTCCATTTGGTCAAAGCAAAGAAAATTTAGAGTAGACCAATTTAGTGAAATATAATGTTCTTGGTAAAACCCACTATCAGGTGGATTGTCAATTTTGAATCCATTATGTTGATTAATGTGATGCAGATGATCATCAATTATCATGGTGTAGATGGCAAAGCTGTGATAAAGTACTTACAAAGCAGAAATTGTGTTTTTTCCATTTGATTAAAACAAGGAAAATTGAGACTATATGATGGTTGTTAGTGATACCCACCTCATCGGGTGAGTCGTCAATTTTGAATGCATTATGCTGATTAATGTCATGCAAATGATAATTAAGGTGAATTGAAATATATGATGGTTGTTAGTGATACCCACCTCATCGGGTGAGTTGTCAATTTTGAATGCATTATGCTGATTAATGTCATGCCGATGATAATTAAGGTGAATTGAAATATGATGGTTGTTAGTGATACCCACCTCATCGGGTGAGTTGTCAATTTTGAATGCATTATGCTAATTAATGTCATGCAGATGATAATTAAGGTGAAGTGAAACCACCCTTGAAAGCACATACCATGTCAAACCGGTAGATGGTAGACATATAATTAAATGATGGTAGACATATAATTAAATTATTTACATGCATAAATTGAGTGTATTGATCCATGAAAATTGAGACCAGACATACCAGTAATATCAGGTGAGTTGTCAATTTCGAATGCAGTATGCTAATTAATGTCATGCAGATGATAATTAAGGTGAAGTGAAACCACCCTTGAAAGCACATACCATGTCAAACCGGTACATGGTAGACTTATAATTAAATTATTTACATGCATAAATTGAGTGTATTGATCCATGAAAATTGAGACCAGACATACCAGTAATAAAATATAATGGCTCTTGGTCACGCCCACCATCTGTGAATTGTCAATTTTGAATCCATTATGCCTATTATTATGATGTCAATTTTGAATCCATTATGCTGATTTATTATGATGCAGGTGATCATCAATTGTAATGGTGCGTTGGAACGAGCCTTGAAAACACATGTGCCATGTCAATTTGAATCCATTAGGCCGATGAATATGATGTCAATTTGAATCCATTATGCTGATGAATATGATGCAGGTGATCATCCATTATAGTGATGCAGGTGATCATCAATTATAGTAGTGCATTGAAACGAGCCTTGAAAGCACATATCATGGCAAACCTATGTGCCATGTCAATTTGAATCCATTATGCTGATGAATATGATGCAGGTGATCATCAATTATAGTGATGCAGGTCATCATCAATTATAGTGGTGCATTGAAACAAGCCTTGAAAGCACATGTCATGCCAAACCGGTAGATGGCAGAGCTATAATCAATATGCCAATGAAGCATAAATTGAGCTTTGGTCCATTACGTCGAAACAAAGAAAATTGAGACTAGACTAATTTATGGAAATAAATGGCCGTTAAATCCACCATCAGGTGAATTATTAATTATGAATCCATTATCTTGAAAAGAATGTGATGCAAACGACCATTGATGTGATGTAGATGACTATTATGCAGCATGGCATGGAAAAGAGCCTGGAAAGCACATAATTATCATGACATGGGAACGAGTCTCGAAATCACACACCATGTTAAACTTGTAGGTGACAGCTATAATCAAAATACTAACAGAGCATAAATTAAGTTTTGGTCTAACAAAGGAAATTGAAATTGAGACCCGGCCAAATTAATGAAATATAATGGCTCTTGGTCAAATCCATCATCGTTACGTTTTGGTCCAGCTGGTCAAAACAAAGGAAAATTGCCAGGCCAATTTAATGAAATATAATGGCGCTTGGTCAAATCCACCATCAGGGGAAATGTAGAAGGGTAGATTATGTTGAAAAAAATGAGACTCAAAGCACTATTATGTCAGATCTTTAGATGGCAGAGCTACAACACTCAAAATACTAACAAATATAAATTGAATTTTTTGACTTTTTGTTCATTTCGGTGAAAACAAAAAATTTGGTCTACACCAATTTAGAGAGAAATATAATAGAACTGAAGGGGATTACGTATTAGGATCTTTTAATAATTTGATCATTTGATGGGCAGCAGCTTGCATAATATAATTATTTGTTTAAGATTGATGTGTTGTAATTTACACGGCTATGCTTTTGGTTGAACCACTCCGAATTTATAAAATTTCCCTATGAGATTCATGGTGAAATGGTTTTATTATTATAGGCCAGCCAGATAAAGATATGGTTTTAAAGCTTAATAATAATCGGTTATCCACATAAGAGTATGAAAAGAGGAATTAAAACTTTTAATAGAGAAAAAAGATATAAAAAACTTTCAATGAGGAGAAAACAACTATTAACAAGGAAAAAAAGATGTTCAAGTCTAGGGGAACTTCTATTAAACATTAGACAAGTTTTATGGTAGAACAATTGTAATTGGAGCAAGACTAATTTTAGACAAGTTCTATGGTAAGCTAATTGTAATTGGAGCAAGACTAATTTTAGACAAGTTCAATGTTAAAGCAATTGTAATTGGAACAAGAATAATTATGCAAAGCAATTGTAACTGGAGCAGGATTAATCATGCAAGTTATAGAGAAGATACATTTAAAAACATTTTTCAAGTGTAAAAGTCAATTTATCATTTGGGTGATAATGATAATGATTCTGGTTTCCTTTTTTCTGTTTTTGTCTCTTTGTATCTATAGATTGTAGTCTCACAGTCTAGGTTACATGCTCAAAGTTTTGGCTTCTGTTTTTGCATTTACAGAGCTCAAAGTTTTGGCTTCTGTTTTTGCATTTACAGATCATTGCTCGTCTCAGGGCTCAAATCATTGTTTTTTTGCTGCTTTAGAACATTGAGGTCTGTAGATTTTAGAATATGTAACTATTTTTTATATTTTATTGAAATATTGTTTTTTTCTTAAATAAAAAAATCAACATATGATTTGGAGCATCCAGCGTTTAAAATAAAATAAAATGACATGAGAGTACGGTTATAATTAATTTCATAAATAATTTTACTCTTTAGTTGAATTGTTATAAGAATTTTTTTTTGAAGTCATTAACATTTCAAGACAGACTTTTCATAGGCATGATAGTAAGGCTATATTTAATATTTTAGAAGGAAATCTTAGTTGAATTGCCATAAGGATATTTTAGTGAAGTCATTAACATTTCAAATTAGGTTTTTTAAAATCATGAATCTAGAGATATAGACTGAAACTTTGCAATAAAAGGCTTACATTATATGACACAAGAAAGCGATTTAGATTGATACTTTGCAATAGAATGTTTAAAGTCATGCATATATTTTATTTGATAAAATACCTACCTAGACTATAAAGTCTGGATATTGTAACTTGGTATAACTCACAACTGATACTATAATGCTTGGAATTTGGATTGCAGCCCCATTTATTTATATGATGAGAAAAGAAGGATATTGTAACTTGGTATGACTCCCAACTGATATTATAATGTTAGGAATTTGGATAACAACCCTATTTATTTATATGATGAGAAAAGAAACTCAAAATCATCTCAGATTACAAGTAAATAAACTTTGAAACTTTTAAATGTATTCTTATAAGTGATTATTAATTATGTTGGTTTGATTTTTTAATTTATTTATATTTTTAATAAAGAATACACCTACATGTATATATAAATTGATTTTGGAAGTGTTTGGAAATAAATAAGTTCATTATTATAGATTTTGCTAAAGGTAGGAATTTGAATAGCGACCTCATTTTTTTATGATGAGAAAAGAAACTCGGGAAAAATAAATCATTTAGATTTAAACCGTCTCGGATTACAAGTAAATAAATTTTCAAATGTATTCTTACAAGTGATTATCAATTATGTTTGTTTGATTTTGTTGAAAATAGCAACAAGAAATGCTAAAAATAGCATTGCTATAGATAGCATTTCAGGATATATTCCAATTTTAATTTGTCCTTGAATTAAAATTCGAATTTAGTCTCACCAGTTGTTTGAAAAATAATTAATTAATTCATCTTGAGTTAATTAGTTAGTGAAATTTAAACATGAAGTCTTTGTGAAGCCATGCAACAATTATCCCTTTGATTGAGGAAGTTATCCCTTAATTAAAGAGATAAGGATGAGTTGTATTTGAGTTGTAATTAGTTAGCTAGTTAATTGAGTTAAGTCCAGTTAAATTAGTTTCAAACAATTTGTGGAATTAATTGTAAGTTCAATCAATTAATGCATGCATGCATGCAACTAGTGTTCTCCATATAATTGAATATTCTCTCATAAATAACTCATGCATGTCAGTTCAGACAAAGACCTAGTTGAGATTAAAGGCAGGGACAATGTACTATTAGTTACAAGAATATTCCCATGAGGAAATTTCTTGCATGCAGAAGGAATTCATTCCTTGAGGATTGCACATTTTCTACAGAGGCAAGAGCAGTGTGTGAGGTGAGAATCACATAGGTTACAGCTAGAGGACCCAGGGAAAACTGCGCAAGGAAATAGGAGGCTTGGAGGATAGAGGCGAAGGCATATGTGTTGTCTATTCTGTCTATGAGTAGTGGTGAGGGATTGTACTGAGAGATGGATAGCTTGAGAGCTAAAACTTTGTGTAATCCTGAGATATTTCCACTTGTATGATAATACAGATAGCGGGGTTTTTAGCTGAGGCTTTCCCTAGAGTATTCTTCTGTGTTTCATGTGTGATTGATTCTTCTTTTTTGTTATATGTGTTCTATTTGATTTTGCTCAAAATTGATTAAGCTTCCACAAGTTTGATTGTAGAAGTAGATTAAGTATTTTGCTTTAGTACATTGCATAATCAGTTTAATCTACAGTGAGAATTTCTACATGGTATCAGAGCAAAGGCAATCAGAGCTGTGAACAACATATTGAGAAGGGAAAAGTTCGAAGTTTGAAGTTCTTGATTGTAGGTAAAAAATCGATTTCTTATCACATCTTAAAGTTCACCGATGGCGTTCAATGGCTTGAGACTCGAGTATGCCCTAGATGGCAGCTCGAGTTACATTGCATGGAAGGATTGCATGGAAGCGGTATTAGAAGACAATGGTTTGAAGGACTTCATTGATCAAGAAGTCCCCAAGCCAGCAACAGCTAATGCCCAAGAATTGGTGGAATGGAAGAAGTGTGTGGCGAGAGCGAGGAGGATTCTTCTGGAGGGAGTTTGAAGCCATATTGTCTCGAGTTTCCATGGGAATGAGACTCTGTTTTCAATGTGGAAGACATTGAAAGTCCTATATCAGAACAACGACGACTAGAGAAAGCTGGCGCTCAAGGACAAGCTTTGGAAAATCAAGTTTGGAAAGGGCGACACAATTTCTACATATTTGAACAAGCTCACCACCTGCAGAGATGAGCTTGGAAGTGTAGGGATAATGACAGCCGATGATGATATGGTGAGTCTTGCTCTCCTTGGTCTTACTAAGAGCGGGCATAACTACTAGGACTCAGTGAATGGAAGAGAGAAACTGTTGGATTGGGAACAACTGTGGTCGAATCTGATGCAGGAGGAGATCAGGAGGAGCACCAGAGATGGTTCTTCATCTAAGCATGATGATGAAGAAAATCTAGCCTTAGCAAGTAAGGCAAAGAAAGGGAAAGGGAAGGCTTCCCATTCCAAATCGAGTTCTTCCCATGGTGGGAAGAAGATTGACAAATCTAAAGTGAGATTCTTTAATTGTCATGAGGTGGGTCATTATGCAACTAATTTTCCATTGAAGAAATCCAAGAAGGGATCCTCGAAAGGATCAGAAGGTGAGGCACTGGCCTCATAGTTCGAATTGGATTTTACCCTCATCACATGCATGGTTTCATTGATGGTGGGTTGTGTTTGGTACCTGGACAGTGGAGCCTCATTTCACATCACTGACGATAAGGGTTTATTCAGTACCTTGGAGGAGAAAGGCCTCAAGATGCGTATAGAGATGGGAGATGATGAAAAGTACCGTATTTTAGGTGAAGGTACGGTTGTGTTTCAATGGGAGCATGGAGCTCCTCTTACCCTGACTGATGTGCCTGGATTGAAGAAAAACTTGGTATCGATCACGATGTTGGAAGACAAAGGCTATGATGTAGTCTTCAGTAAAGGAAAGGCGCTCCTGAGACACATAGCCACGGGTCAGACCAAAAGGATTGGGATTCGAGTGAAGAATCTCTACAAGATGGAGGTAGATGATTGTGCTGCATTGAGTTCCAAAGCAAAATTGGTGCAAAGCCAAGATATTGGCGAGTTATGGCATAGAAGGTTGGGCCACTTGCATCATGGGGCTTGGAAGATAATGCAACAGATTTCTATCGGACTTCCAAAGGTAAAATTGAGCAAGTGGACACATGTAAAGGTTGTACCTTAGGTAAGTATGCAAAATCTTCCTTTCATGATCGAGACAGTCGAGCTGAAGCAATCATGGAGCGAGTTCATACAGATGTGTGTGGACCATTCTCGACAGCCTCCACCGCGAAACAAAGGTATTATGTGATTTTCATTGATGATTATTCTCGTAAATGTTGGATCTATTTTTGCAGAAGAAGGATCAAACCTTCTCAAAGTTTTGTGAGTTCAAAGCTTTGGTTGAGAAAGAATCAGGAAAGAAGATTAGGGCCTTAAGAAGCGACAATGGTGGAGAGTATGTCTCTCAAAAGCTTAAGGATTTCTGTGCAGCGGAAGGAATTAAACGGGAGTTGACAACACCTCATAACCCATAACTGAATGGGGTGGCTGAGAGGAAGAACATAATGATTGTGGGGGCAGCTCGGGCGATGTTGCATGACCAAGGACTACCACTTCATTTGTGGGCCGAGGCATGCAACACAACAGTCAATTTGCAAAATAGAAGCCCGCATCGCATTCTTGGGATGAAGACATTAGAGGAAGCTTTCTCCAGGGAGAGACTAGATGTGGGTCACTTGAGGACCTTTGGCTCATCGGTATATTGCCATGTGACCAAGGATGCCTGGAAGAAACTTGAGCAGACAACTGAGTTGGGGATATTTGTGGGGTACACTGATACACCCCACAATTATCAGGTGTATTTGCCTACCAGTCGGAGGACAGTGGTTCACAGAGATCTCAAGTTTGATGAGAAGAAGGCCATGTGAGTTTCCCTTGAGAGGGAGCTCCAACTATAGGTTGTGGAGGAACTTTTGGTTCCTAAGGAAGAGGAGCCTCAGACTGATGCGGAGCAGCCACATGCAGAGGTTCCAGGAGTGGAGACATCCACTCAAGCAGAGTCTTCCAGAGATGGGCGGAAGTGCACGAGAGAAGCTGACAAATTGTTGTCGGATGTGAGAAAGAATGTGGGAGAACCATCTCCTCAACGCAGACAGAGGAGGTCACATGATAGGTACACTAGATACATGGCCTTTGTTGGGGAATGTGTTGAGACCGAGCCATCTTCCATTGAGGGAGCAGTGCAATAGCGAATTTAGGTTGATGCTATGGTGGAGGAGTATGACTCCATGGTTCAGAACAGTGTTTGGGATGTGGTTCCAAGACTGGAGAACAAGTCAGTTGTGAGTTCCCGTTGGCTTTAAAAGGTAAAGCAAGCTGCAGATGGTAGTGTGGAGAAACACAAGGAAAGATTTGTTGCTCGTGGTTTCTCACAGGTCGAGGGGATCGACTATGATGAGACTTTTGTTCCTGTAGTAAGGTACTTATCTATCAGATCGATGTTGTCACTATCAGCACAAATGGGTTGTAAGGTCCATCAGATGGATGTGAAGACTGCATTCCTCAATGGCAAGATTGAGGAATAGGTGTACATAGAGTAGTCGGAAGGTTTTGAGACCTTTGATCGTGACTCGCATGTGTGCCGACTCAAGAGAGCTTTGTACAGGCTGAAGCAAGCACCTCGTGCTTGGTACACCAGGATCGACAACTACTTCACCGGATTGGGCTTCACAAAGAGTAAAGCGGATGTGAACTTGTACCACATCATTGTGGAAGGTAAGCAGTGGATCATTGTTCTTTATGTTGATGATATGATATTGACAGGTGATGATCAGTTGATCATGTCTTGCAAGGAGGACCTTGCAAGAGAGTTCGAGATGAAAGACATGGGTCTCATGCACTACTTTCTAGGCATGGAAGTGTGGCAGAAGGATGGGGAAGTGTTTGTGTCTCAAGGAAAGTATGCCAATGAGATAGTCAGGAGATTCCACATGGAGAAATGCAAGCCCATGCAGACTCCTCTAGCAAGTAACTAGAGGAAGGAGGATGCTACTTCAGGAGATGTAGTAGAAGCTACTGTGTGTCGACAACTTATGGGTTCACTGATCTGCTTAGTGAACATACAACCAGATTTGTGCTATGCGGTGAACCAACTGAGTCAAGCTATGGTTCAGCCTACCAAGCTGTTTTGGAAGGAAACTAAGCATGTTTTGAGATACCTTAGAGGCACATATCAGTATGGATTATGGTACATACGGTTAGAGGGAGTGAAACTATGGGCTTCACAGATGCAGATTGGGCAGGGAGTCCATCAGATCGGAAGAGCACATCAGGAGGAATTTTCAACCTTGGTTCAGCTGTAGTTTCTTGGTACAGCAGGAAACAGAGGTCAGTTGCACTTAGCTCAGCAGAGGCTGAATACATGGCTGCAAGTCAGGCAACATGTGAGGCCATTTGGATGCGGAAAATTTTAGTTGGTTTGTTTGATCAGAGGATGGATCTAACTATGATCTATTGTGATAATAAGAGTTGTATCAAACTCTTTGAGAATCCAGTATTTCATCACAAGTCCAAGCATATCGAAATTTGGTATCATCATCTCAGAGACTGTGTGGCGAGGAGGACCATGTTGTTGCAGTATGTTTCGACCGAGGAGTAAGATGCTGACATTTTGACTAAGGCATTGTCAAAGTGTAAATTCGAGTTCCATAAAGACAGGATCGGGTGGACAGATAATCCCTTTCTTGTTGAGAGGGAGTGTTGAAAATAGCAACAAAAGAGGCTAAAAATAGAAATCCTAAAATAGCATTGCTATAGATAGCATTTCAGGATATATTCCAATTTTAATTTGTCCTTGAATTAAAATTGAGAATTAAAATTCGAATTTAGTTTCACCTGCTTTTTGAAAAATAATTAATTAATTCATCTTGAGTTAATTAGTTGGTGAAATTCAAACATGAAGTCTTTGTGAAGTCAAGCAACAATTATCCTTTTGATTGAGGAAGTTATCCCTTAATTAAGGAGATAAGGATGAGTTGTATTTGAGTTGTAATTAGTTAGCTCACTTAACTGAGTTAAGTCCAGTTAAATTAGTTCCAAACAGTTTGTGGAACTAATTGTGAGTTCAGTCAGTTAATGCACGCATGCATGCAACTAGTGTTCTCCAGATAACTGAATATTCTCTCATAAATAACACATGCATGTGAGTTCAGACAAAGACCCAATTGAGATTAAAGGCAGAGATAGTGTACTACCAATTGCAAGAATATTCCCATGAGGAAATCTCTTGCACGTAGAAGGAATTCATTCCTTGAGGATTGCGTAGTTTCTATAGAGGCAAGAGCAGTGTGAGGTGAGAATCACACAGATTACAGCTGGAGGACCCAGGGAAAACTACGCAAGGAAATAGGAGGCTTGAAGGACAGAGGAGAAGGCATATGTGTTGTCTATTCTGTCTATGAACAGTAGTGAGGGATTGCACTAAGAGCTAGATAGCTTGAGAGCTAAATCTTTGTGTAATCTTGAGATATTTCCACTTGTATGATAATACAAATAACGAGGTTTTTAGCTGAGGCTTTCCCTAGAGTATTCTTCTGTGTTTCATGTGTGATTGATTCTTCTTCTCTGTTATATGTGTTCTGTTTGATCTTGCTCAAAATCGATTAAGCTTCCGCAAGTTTGATTGTAGAAGTAGATTAAGTATTTTGCTTTAGTACATTACATAATCAGTTTAATCTACAGTGAGAATTTCTACATATTTTTTAGTTTATTTTTATTTTTAATTAAAAAATACACCTATATGTATATATAAATTGATTTTGGAAGTGTTTGGAAATAAATAAGTCCATTATTATAGATTTCACTAAAGGTTGATTTTAAGTGCCTAAAATTTTGGCCAATGTACTATAGGTGCAAAATTAGATAATTCTTAGTGTATGATGTACATTAAGTGGTTAATGTTGGCACAAATCATAAGGACAATTTGGCATTGTGTGGAAAATGCGCATATATTTCAGAGAAGATGACAAGGTTGGATAAATCAATGATCTATTATGTGCGGAATCATAACAATATAATGTATCATCTTTTTCTTTACCTCTTTATTTGTTATGTACCTTAATAACTTTGAAAATATAATCTATAATAAACCCTTAAATTCAAAAATAAATCATTCACATAAGACAACGAACAAAAGAAATATAGATAAAACCCTTGATCTAAGGTAACAACATATATTAGAATGCACTCTGTTATCACTCAGAAAGTTTCTTGGCTGTAACAGAGAGGGCTAATAGAGTGCATTCTAATATACGTTGTTACCTTAAATAAAAAACCACAAAAACAACGAGCCCCTTCAATCCAGAGAGGGCTCTCTCTGACAACCTAATCACTAAGCTTAACAACTGGTTGTGTCTTCAAACAATGGCTAGATCTTCAATAGGGTTTTTGGATTTTGAGTGTGGTGGTTGGGATGAAGCAATTAATCCATTGGGCAATGGGGTCAACAAATCAAGTTTCAAATGTAGCTACCAAGATCTTGACTGTATGAATCAAGAGGGACAAGAGGCAAGATAGATGACAAACTGTAGACATATCAAACATCATCTAAATGGTAGTAGAAGGAGAAAACAATCCACTATAGCATGGCATGAATCATGAATCCTGCAAGCTTTAGGAGAAACAATGTAGATGTCTAAATCATATGAACCAGAGCATTTAACTAATGAATTATGTCACAGAAGGAAACTGACTTAGCATACCATCACAAGAATCTTTGTATCATGAACATAATATCTTAGTCCTCTTGACACTTGAAAAATTGAATAATTTGATCACACACTCAGAAAGTTTTATGAATCCTGCAAGCTTTAAGAGAAACAATGTAGATGTCTAAATCATATGAACTAGAGCATTAAACTAATGAAATATGTCACATAATCTCATTTAAACACCAGAAGATAATAGATAAATGATATCACTTAGAAAAAAAACTATCACAAAAGAAAATTGACTTAGCATACCATCATAGGAATCTCTGTATCATGAACATAATATCTTAGTCCTCCCGACACTTGAAAAATTGAATAATTAGATCACACACACAACAAAGGAATACTTTGTTTCAAAGTCTAAACTTCATTTTTTTCGTTCATTATATATGAAAAATACATAAATATGAGATCCACAATGTTTGGGAAAGTATCAATTACAATAACCATTAAGATCCAAAAAAAAGTATCTGAAAAACCTTTTCACCCATATTAAGTATGATCCCCAAGTCGAATTTGATGAGAAGGCCTTCAACTATTGACTTGGAATTTTTATAGGAAACAAAATTACGAAAAATCTGGATTTTTTTTGAAAAATAGGCTTCAAAGAGTCATTCGTATCTCCCAAACTGTGATATATTTGTAAAAACTGAAAGGGATTTTTTAAAATCAGCTCATTCCTCACAAAAACCTCTTTGAAATTTGGAAAATTCATTTTAATATTCTTGAAAATCACGCCCAAAGAGGGGGACTAAAACAAGAAATAATTAAATTTTAAAGAATAGGCTGCAAATATTCCTTCATAAACCATGCTAGCTTGGTAAAAACATAATTCCAAAATCTGGAAAAATAGGCCTCAAAGATTCCTTTGTAATTTCCAAACCATGACACCTGTAAAACTGGAGGAGATTTTTGTAAATAATCCCATTCCCAACAAAAACATCTTTTGTTTTTTTGAAATTCATCACCACCTATTTGAAATCTGTGTTTGAACATAGTGACTAAAACAAGAAAAATGTTGGAAACTGTCATTTTAGGGAAAACCACTGTTTTAGGGTTTAATTTAAAATTCCTCTCTCTTAGGCTTGAAAACTCTTCCAAACGTCATGTCAAGATTTAACAAGGGTAAAAATTCTTGAAAAATAGTTTGGGCACTTGAAAAACAGTTTGGAAACTCATATTTTTAAACTTGTTATGGGCGCTACGAAATATTTTCGTAGTGCCACCTGTAGACTTCCGATAGGTTGATTTTGCTACAAAAACTTAGGGAACACTTAGGATTAGGTGAAATAACAACTTAGAAATGTTCATAAACTTATTTTAAATTTCCACAAAACTTTTTCATAGGCCATTACATAACTCCTTGCACAATGAACTGATAGTCATAACTTTTGGACCTTTAGGAAAGGCACAAAATTGGTGCTAACAACTAGATCCAATGGGGATACTGGCTCCACAAGAGGCAGTAAAGAACACATTGACCATGTGCTTCATTTATTGGGCAGATCCCAACTCTTTCTCGAAACTTGCAATCTGATTCCTACTCTGAAACCAAAACCACTATACACACTAAAAATCACAATTGCACACTACAAACTCAAAACTGAATGTTGAAATTGATGTTGAAGACTGAAAAACCAAATTGAAACAAATGTTTGTCCCAACAAGCTTATTACAAATTACTTCCTACTCTATCTTGCTGAGATCAGTTGCTGAATCAAGTAATTATAGATTTCCAATGTAGCCAATCAAACAAATGACTATTTGATTGCTTTTTACTTTCACCTGCTTGAAAAGGAAAGAAAAATTTAAAAACTGGCAACTCATACTCCAGGTGAACTTGATATGCATAATCCAAAAACAACACAAAATCTAGTTTTGCTGACGATTCCAACATATTTTTGAAAGGATCCTCAAAATCATGGAGGATCTGCTCTTGTTGATGAGGAAAAGAGAAAAGACAAACTTCATCCTTTAATGTTTTTTGTTTAACATCTGTACTAGAAAACTCATGTTGTTTTTTAGATGGAATAACAACAATTTGCTTGATTATGTCTTCATTCACATCATAAAAGACAAGGCTTTGAATGCTCATGGAAAACTTCAAATGGAACAACTATTACTTGTATATTCAGTTCTTCACGTGGTTTAGATGTATCTAAAAATGACTTTTCATGTGCTTCAAGAGGAAGAATATCATTCTTATTTCCAAAAGAATAAAGGAATATAGTTTCTTGCTCATCATGTTGAGGAAAGTGTAACTAGGTTTGGTCTTCATAATGACATTGTAATTATGATTTTTGTAAGTAATAAAATGAATTTATTATTATGCTTGCTTTATGGGTTTCATGAGCAAGAATTTTCATGTATAGATGGCTCCCATTGAGAGCCTTAGGATTTATCTTTAAAGGTCAAAGAGTCAATGTCATTTAGGATGAACCCTTCTTGGGCATGTATCAAATGTATTTGAGTCATAAACAATGTCAAGAAGCCCTCCAAATGATAAGCACAATCCTCTTCATCATGTCGGCTTGCAAAATCAAATTAAAAGCATTCATAAGGAGACAAATCGGTTCACTCTGTCATGTCGGCTCAAATATGGAGGACAAACTACTATATATACCTAGCTAGGGTCTGCGCAAAAAAGGAGGAGCATAACTCAGATTCTCTGTGATTTTCAAATGGGTACAGGTTTGAGATCTTCGCATATACACCTTTGAAATTTAGGATGGAAAAATAGTGAGACACTTTTGGCTGGATACCATAAAGGGACAGTCTCAGCATAGTTGTGACAGGGAAGATCTCATTGCAAGGAGAACACAGTCACAGTCTCGGTGAAGATCTTAGTGCAGGAAGAAAACAATCATAGTATCGGTGATGAAGATGATCTTAGAGATCCCATAGTAGTACACACCGTCTCGACATAATTATGATGAAATGATCTCATAGTGACACACTTTGTCTCAACATACTTCAAGGTGCATTCATGATCCTAGCATAGTTATGGTCTCGATCTTGATGGAGACATAGTCACAAGGTTATGATCTCGGTGAAGGTCCAACTACTGTGAGACAATCATGTTCTCAGTGGATCTAGGTGCAACTCTCATTCATATATATACATATCTCAATATGGAGATCTCGTTGATGAAGACCTCGGTGAAGGTGCAGTAATGGTGTTGCAGTGGTAATGAAGATCTCGGTGGTGCAATAGTGATGGCCTCAGTGGTGCAACAAATATGATGATCTTAGCAGTGACAAAGAAGAGGATTGGTGTCTTGGTCTTGGAGTAGCTAAATAGGTAAAGGGTCATGGTATTGGTATTCGTCAATTGAAATCTCTATAAGAAGAATTTTGTGCGGGGTTTCCTCTCAAAGAGTGAGAGGTTTTGGCCCTGGCAAAGATCCAACATCTTGTGTTCTTGTCTCTTTGTTTTGGTAGCTATTTGACGAATTAAGAAGACACTCTAATAATAACAAGTAAATATTATGCTAGGAAGAAAAAGTTAAAATACCTCAGAAATAGTTGTCATGGTGAGAAGAATCTTATTAACCTTGATTGCCCTAGATTCTTCAACATGGTTTCAGAGCTAAGGTGCTGAAGTCAAAGGAAGGGAAGCAAAAAGAGACATTCAATGATTAGTTTCAAGAAGGGAATCAAATAAAGTTGAAGGGATTTGTGTTTCAAAACCTACATCAAATATTGAAGGACCAGTCTACAACAACAATATAAAATGGCAAGGGCTTTTGTATATATAATCAAGCAGACAATTTAGTCCTACAACAAGACTGATTTGGATCCTTATCTAAAGTTCTCGGATAATTTCATAGTCTCATACTACCCACAGTCTCGGAGCTATGCTATTAACATCTCGGTGCCACAATATGATTAAGTAATCTTAGTCAAAAGAAGAGAAGGCAGTTCTTTGGTACCTCTCACAGTCTCGGTGCTAATTCAGTCCCTCTATTTAGTCTTGAAATAACCACGGTGCTAGCCACAAATTTGGTGTCATTACAATCTCTGTCATACCACAGTGATCTCAATAACTTATAGTCTGGAGCAATTTCAGTGCTTGGTGTTGGACAGTGCAAGAAGGTCTCAAAGATCTTTAAAAAGGGATTTCAGTTGTTCATGCTAGGCAACTCAAGCAAGGATCTACAATAAAATCACATCAACTCGAAGATCACCCAGAGGAAGCATCAATGCATCTTCAACATGATCAAGGTGAAGATTCTATATTCACATGTCAAGTAAGTATTTTCATTAATCAAGCTGGTAAAATGACTTCATGATTGCAAGGAGATCTATAAGTTGGATGGGTCATCAAAGGTCCTTGCATGGAATAAGGAGGATTGTCATAATCCTCATAGATAAGAGAAGTCAGTGAACATATCAAGGAAAAAGGTCTCCTTTGAATTCATGGGAGGGAACTCTTAAGGTCCTCTCATCCCTATGTAGCAAGAAAGGAGACATAAAAGAGATATATGAAATGCTAGAAGATATACTCTCTGAAATACAGTGAAGAAGGTCATATCACTTAGATCTGATTGAAGAATGAAGGAATATCTTCATAAGATCTCAATTGAGAGATCTAGGAGAGATGATAAGAAGATAATCATCATTGTTCTAATTGATAAGCAAGGTAAAAAATGTCCATGAACAAAAAGGTTACCTCATTCGACAATTTGGGGTCTCTATGCTAGATATAGAAAGACAAGTTGATGGCAAAAGTGTTGAAGGTTAAAAGACAAACATTTGCTGAAAGGAAAGGGAAGTTTGGGCGTCAAACAAGACAGAACAATGCTATGGAAAGATTATGGAAAGAAAGCTCATATCATTGGAAAGATGGAGGGAGCTGAAGAAAAGGGCCAAGGAAAGAGGGAGTAACAGATCTCTACTATGATTGAGATGGTATCCCTCACAAAAGGGTCCTATTATAAGCTCCTAAATCTTTTGTTATAGATATGACCATGATAATAAGATGCATCGTGGCATCATGAAAGCATTATAAACAAGAGCTCATGACATCACCTTGGGAATCATGAAGGACAAAATCCATGGTAGTCAAACATGAAGGATATAGCTCTTGGGAACCTCATTGAACATTGAAGGAAAGAAAGATGTCATCCAGGACAAGGCTCATCATACATCAATACAAAAAGGAAACATGTACCAGATGGGGATATGCAAGATCCTCAAGGTTCTCCGATGGAATTCTCATCGGAGGGTTCACTAATCTAGAGAGAAAGCAAGTGTTTCATTAGGAACTCAACTTATGGAATTCATGGGATGATGGTGTGATAACATGAGAAATGAAGCAGATCAAGGGATTGAAGATCTTTTAAATCAAGGAAGATGCTAGAAGAAGCCTAGATGACCTAAAGGTAAAGTGAGGTGTGTATGGTTGTGTTTAATATTATAATGTCATGTCATATGGTTACAGGTAGCTTGGATCATTACTTCTATCTTAAGAAGCATGATCAAGAGAAAAATAATCTCCTCCTCTAAAAAGATGTAGGAAGGCATAAGTTGTTGAAGAATCTAGGGAAAATTAAGTTTAATAGGATTCTTCTTGCCATGATAACTATTTGTGAGGTATTTTATCTTTTTCTTCCTAACACAATCTTCACTTGTTATTATTAGAGTGTGTCTTCTTAGTTCATCAAATAGCTACCAAAACAAAAGAGACAAGAACAAAAGATGTTGGCTTTCTGCGAAGGGAAAAACCTCTCACTCTTTGAGAGGAAAACCTGCACAAATTCTTCTTATAGGGATTCCAATTGATGAATACCAAGACCATGACCCTTGACCTATTTAGCCACTCCAAGACCAAGACACCAATCTTCTTCTTTGTCACTGCTGATATCATCATTATTGCTGCACCACTAATGCCATCACTACTGCATCACCGAAATATTCATTATTGTTGCAACACTATTGCTGCACCTTCACCGAGGTATTCATCATAACAACTAGATCATTGTTGCTACACCATTGCTGCTTCTTCACTGAGATCTTCACCTTGTGACCGAGTCTCCTTCAAGATCGAGATCATAACTATGCTAAGATCATTATTGCACCTTCAAGTAGGCCAAGACTGTGTGTGCTATATCAAGATCATAATTGAGATCTTGACTACATATGGAGGTATGCCAAGACAAAGTGTTCTCTCCCTGCAACAAGATCATCCTTGTCACAACTATGTGAAGACTATACCTCTATCGTACCCATCCAAAAGTGTCTCACTGTTTTTTCCATCCGAAATTTCAGAGGTGTACGTGTGAAGAACTCAGGCTTGTACCCATCTAAAAATCTCATACTTTCTATGTTGTACCCATTCAGAGTGACTTACTGTTTTTCCATCCGAAATTGTAGGGACATATGTGAAGATCTCACTGTAATTACCACCGAGATTTCAGAGGTATGCTGAGATCCTGAACCTTCCCTTTTGCATAGATCCTAACTAGGTATATATAGTGGTTTTGCCTCCATATTTAGCCAACATGAACCAACGAAGAGATGTGTCACCTTATTTGAGCCAACATGACTGCTTTTTATTTATTTAATTCCTTTTGCAGGTCGACATTAAGAGGATTGTGCTTGTCTTTTTGGAGGGTTTTTCTAGACACTAGGTTGAATCATATATATTTTACACATGCTCAAGAAGAGCTCTTCATACATTACATTGACTCTTTGACTCAATAATAAATCCTAGGGCTCTCAATGGGAGCCACTAATAAATAATCCTCTTGCTTATGAAACCCATGCATCAAGACATATAAAAATAATTTTATTTCTTTTATTTACAAAGATCATGTCATTATGAAGACCAAACCTAGTTACACTTTCTTCAACACTCTTAACTAGGGAGGTATTCATAATGGTACTTGGTCATTCTCAATATGAAGAATTTCTCATAAGAAGAATTAGATTGGTAATCCCATCTGTATAGCATCGTATCAACCAACATTGTCGTAGTGCAAGGCCTTGAATAACAACTCCATCTATCCACGAGATCATGAACTACAATGTTGGCGAGACCAATGACTATAGACACCTTCATCATTGTCTCTCAAGGTGCATACCCACTCGGGTGTTCACTGAGTATGACCTTCTAGGAATATTCTTATCTTGGGTTCCTAACCCTCAAAGAATATTGGTCCTCTTGCCTACTCTTATCTTAGATTCCCTACACATCCTCAAAGAGCATCAGATGCCAGATGATTACCCAATCCTCCCTTCTTTCTTCCCAAGTGAAGACAAGAATGTTGTGTCTATCTCTCCGTCTCAACTAGGGAGGATACATACATCATGTGTCTACATTTATCTCCATGGAATTCGCTAAGACTTACGACTGTTAGTCTTGGTCTAATGAATGACACATGAAATAGAAAAACACAACTGTCACTCCTTTTTAATCAGGGGTGACCCAATCCAAACTCCCTCTTGATAAGGACCTGTCAGATCTCCCTCTTAGCAAGGGACTCTCCTTTTTCATCAAAAACTTCTTCTTTGTGGGTCCTTCAACTGCTTGATCAACTTCTTTCCTTAATGTCATGAAATTCAATTGATCTTCTTCCTTGTAGGGCATCAACGATCTATCACTTTCCTTCTTGGTTTGTCATGTCATTCCTTTCTTCATGGAAAGTGGCCTCCTTGATACATATCTGGAACCTTTGTCATGTGGCTACTTCTTCCTCATCATGTTTCTTTCAGGAGTTTCCATCCACCACATGAATGCTAGTTGTACTTGTACTTACAATTCTTGTTCCAATAGCCCTGCATGAACTCATCTAGATATTATTCATGAAATAAAAAATATAACATTAAATCAAATAGTACCTTATGGGATGGCTCTTCTTTGTGACATATTCGTGTAGGTACCAACATCCTGCATACATGTTGACACATCTCCCAAAGATATCCATTGTCAAGGGTCTCCAACTTTTCAGACTTCCATTAGAGTCTTCATATCTTTTTGGGAGATTTCCTAGTCAAATCAACTTGGTCCTTTGGATGTTTATTTCCTTCATCATGGTTGCATATATTACGATCTCTTCCTTCCTCCCACAATCCATTCCCAAGAGCTTTCAACCAAAGTTTCTTAATTGTAGTCAATCACCTCATACTTCATATGAGGACATATTATGTTGATTTCAAGATATTTTTCCCTTTATCATACTTCTCAAGATAGAAGTAATGATCCATGTTACCTTCAACCATATTGTTAGGTCCCTATGCTACTAGTGTAATCCCTTATTGTTATTAGTACAACTCCCTTATTATATTGTTGTGCTCATGTAGCCCCCATATTGTTATTATTGTGCCCCATAGAAGCCCACTATTGTTATTATTGTGCCCTTACATTATTATTGTTATGTCAGCTCTGATTATATTATGACCCCTTAGACTCTTATATATAGAAAGGAAGTCTTTTCATTTGTATCATCTAAGAATTGTTCATTTGTGTAATGTAAAGGAGGTTTCCCCCTCGAAGAGGCTTATTTTTAAGGCGTTCATCTATCTTTTCTATCTTTTTCTGAGTTGGTTTCATAACATTTGGTATCAGAGTTGTGGATTCTAAGGTTTCACTGCCCCAAACAGGTCATCGTGGAAGTTTCGCTATAACTTTTTCGCTACATCGTTTCAGAATCTACAAAAAAACCCATTTGAGAAAAAATCGGTCTGAACCTCGGCTCCAAATTTCAGATCCTGTATCGCTATATTTTTGGAGATATAATCGGAGGAAGTTAGGGTTTTTGCAGACCCCCGAATTACATTCCAAACAGGTCACCTTGAGAAAATCGTCATAACTTTTGTTCTGGGCATCAGATTGAAATTTCGTAAGAAGTTTCAGGAAGAGGACTTCCTGTAGTTTTCTGCGTATCATTTTCAGGTACTAAGGTCGAAACAGTGAGATGTGGCACATTGTACAAGTTCGCTCTACTAAACTAGTCTATAATTAGGTCACCGTGGGATATTTTACATAGCTCTTTCTTGGATAATCAAATTCTGATCAGAATTACTGTTGAAAATTGGCAACAAGAAATTGCTAAAAATAGAAGTGCTAAAATAGAACTACTAAAAATAGCAGTTTTGGCATCAGTGCTGGATTGGGCAATAGGGAATGATAAATGAAAGTGATAAAAATAGAAGTTCTATTTTTAGCAGTTCAAGTTGGATTCCTATTTTTAGACAGTCCCTGGTTTAAAATAGGAAGTAAAATTCGAATTTGGTCTTACCAGAAGTTTGGAATATTAATTAATTAATTCTCCATGAGTTAATTAGTTAAGGAAAATCAAACTTGAAGTCTTTGTGAGAACATGCAATAATTTCTCCACTGATTGGGGAATGTGTCCTTGATTTGCTCCACTGATTGAGGAATTAAGGATGAGTTCTATATTGACAAGATCAGTTGACTTAGTTTAACTTAGTCAAGTTCAGTTAGATTAATTTAACAAGTTGTTAAATTAATGAGATACAATATGTTGATGCTTGCATGCATGTGACAACTATTATTTTCAGATAACTGAGTATTCTCTCATGGATAACTGATGCATGGCAGTTCAGACAGAGACCCAGTTGAGATCAGAGAAGGGACAATGTACTATCAGTTGGATGAATATTTTTCCTATAAAGGAAGCATGTCCATGATGAGGATTTATCTCCTTCAAGTTTGTTTAGTTAGATTAGAGGTTAGTGAGTGTGTAAAGAGGCCAATTCACACAGGTGGCTGCACTGGACCCCAAGGAAACTGCACAAGGAAATAGGAGGCTTGGAGGGCAGAGGAGAAGGTTTGTGAGAAGCCTTTGACTGTCTATGAGTAGCAAAGGGATTGTACTAAGAAGTGGATAGCTTCCAAGCTAAGGCTTTGTGTAATTCAGACGATATTTCCACTTGTATGATAATACAGAGATGGGGTTTTAGGCAGGTGCTTTCCTTGGGTAAATTCTTCTGTGTTATGTGTGATTGATTCCTTCTTATCAATTATATGTGTTCTTATTGATGTTGCTCATGGTTGATTAAGCTTCCGCTAAATTGTTTGTAGAAGTAGATCAAGTGTTTTGCTTTAGTACATTGCATTACCAAGTTGATCTACAGGTGGGAAATTTCTACATGGTATCAGAGCTAGCTGATTTGTAGAAAAAGTTCTACATGGTATCAAAACTAGCTGATTTGTAGGAAAAATTCTACAAAATTCTATATGGTATCAGAGCAAAGGTGATCAAGGAAGAACAATATACTCAGAGGAGATTTCAAAGTTTTGAGTTTTGGGCCGAGAGTTTGCAGAGAATATCTGAAAATTTTTGTTCAAAATTTTTAGAAACAAATAGCAGATTTGGATTCCTTGCGGAAAAAGACCCAAATTCAAAAAAAAAAATTGGCTAAATCAGAGTTCGGATGAGGGAGATATCACTGAATTAAAATCAACTATTTTTCTAGAAAATTTCGTGACAACGGGAAAGTGGAAATAGATTGGTGTGTTAGCCAAGAACCTGCATGCACTTGAGGTACAAGATGCAAACAAAGCCTTTAGGAGCAAGGCAAAGGTTAGAGATTTGGTGGTTGAGAGGGAGAGTATATTACCTCTCAACATGCAGCACCAAAAGAAGTCTCAGACAATTGTGGAGGAGCCACGATTGGTGCAACAGCTTCAGGAGGTTGTGGAGCAGCCACAACAGGGGAAGCTGAGAGGAGATCGAGTAGAGACATCTACTCATGCAGGGAACTCCAGTAGGGGGAAACTTTGAGGCAGGTGGGATGAGGGATCACATGCAGCCATACCTCCAGGTAGGAGGTGGGGTGATGTGGAGTGATCGTCCCATGGAGGAGGGGCAGGATCCTTGAGGTACCCAACCTCTTGGATGAGACTTTGCTACGGGAGCCCCAATGTGGAGTAGCAGGAACTGATTGATTGGGTAGAGACAGATGTGGATGGAGTGGTAGAGAGAGCTACAGTGCAGGGAATCCCAGGACAGTGCAGAGCATGCAGGCTACAACAATGCGAGAAGCACAAGTGTGTTGCATAGTGTAGGATAGCATAGAGAAGGGTGCAATGGTGCGAGATGCATGGAGATGTTGCAGTAGCACAGAGGTCAAAGAGGGAGCACTTGTCAACAGCAGGTAGAGCTTCAGCATCAGAGTATGTTTCTAGCCCAAGAGAGTGGTCAGTTGGGAGTTTTTTTTTGTTCCGAGAGTTGCTGGAGCAACCACACTTGGTAGATGTGTTGCATGCAGAACATTCCAGAGGTACAGGATCGGGTTCGAGATGAAGCCTTTCTTGTTGAGAGGGAGTGTTGAAAATTGGCAACAAGAAATTGCTAAAAATAACACTGCTAAAAATAACAGTTTGGGCATCAGTGCTAGATTGGGCAACAGGGAATGAAAAATGGAAGTGCTAAAAATAGAAGTTCTATTTTTAGCAGTTCAAGTTGGATTCCTATTTTTAGACAGTCCATGGTCTAAAATAGGAAGTAAAATTCGAATTTGGTCTTACCAGCAGTTTGGAATATTAATTAATTAACTCTCCATGAGTTAATTAGTTAAGGAAAATCAAACTTGAAGTCTTTGTGAGAACATGAAATAATTTCTCCATTGATTGGGAAATGTGTCCTTGATTTGCTCCACTAATTAAGGAATTAAGAATGAGTTCTATATTGAGAGGATCAGTTGACTTAGTTTAACTTAGTCAAGTTCAGTTAGATTAATTTAACAAGTTGTTAAATTAATGAGATACAGTTTGTTGATGCTTGCATGCATGTGACAACTGTTATTTTCAGATAACTGAGTATTCTCTCATGGATAACTGATGCATGGCAGTTCAGACAGAGACCCAATTGAGATAAAAGAAGGGACAATGTACTATCAGTTGGATGAATATTTTTCATATAAAGGAAGCTCATCCATGATGAGGATTTATCTCCTTCAAGTTTGTGCAGTTAGATCAGAGGTTAGTGAGTGTGTGAAGAGGCCAATTCACACAGGTGGCAGCACTGGACCCCAAGGAAACTGCACAAGGAAATAGGAGGCTTGGAGGGCAGAGGAGAAGGTTTGTGAGAAGCCTTTGACTGTCTATGAGCAACAAAGGGATTTTACTGAGAGCTGGATAGCTTCCGAGCTAAGGATTTGTGTAATCCGGACTATATTTCCACTTGTATGATAATACAAAGATGGGGTTTTAGGTAGGTGCTTTCCCCAGGTAAATTATTCTGTGTTATGTGTGATTGATTCCTTCTTATCAGTTATATGTGTTCTTATTGATGTTGCTCATGGTTGATTAAGCTTCCGCTAAATTGTTTGTAGAAGTAGATCAAGTGTTTTGCTTTAGTACATTGCATTACCAGGTTGATCTACAAGTGGGAAATTTCTACATGGTATTAGAGCTAGCTGATTTGTAGAAAAGTTCTACATGGTATCAAAGCTACCTGATTTGTAAGAAAAATTCTACAAAATTCTACACTTGCGGGGTTAGAAAGAGAACTCAGAGAGATACCATAGGAATAAATTTCAGAACTTGGAGATCTGAAATTACAGAGTTATAGTCGTTTCAAGATCGAGCTCCTAAAATCAAGAAAAATCAAGATGAGGAAGTTTGATGGCAAGGATCCGGTAAATTGGATATTACAGATGGAGAAATATTTTGATCTACATGGTGTACCACTGTTACAAAAGGTATGTATTGCATCTTCATATTTAGAACAAGATCAATTTTTATGGTATAAAGTGCTTTGTTCTCGTAAGCAACTTGTTACGTGGTCAATTTTCACGAAGGAAATGATAGCACATTATGAGGATACGAAGAGCAACACCTTCTTTAGAGCAACACCACAACAATTGGAAGAAAAAAGAGAAAAAGGGCTTTGTTACAAAGTTGAAAGCAAAATTATGGCAACAAGGAAGTCTACCCCTCACAACTATAAAGATGGAAGTGTTGTTTCTCCTATCCTTCCACAACCTACAAGCGTTACACCACAACAATTGGAAGAAAAAAGAGAAAAAGGGCTTTGTTATAATTGTGATAAAAAATACATTAAAGGTCATAAGTGTGCTGAGAATAAATTATTTTACATTGATTGTGGAAAGGAGGAAGAAAAGGATCAAGAAACGTCAAAAGAAGAGTATATGCACCACGAACCAACCCCGGAGGAAGAAGAAATGAATCCGACCACATCTTGTAAAGCATTGGAAATAATTACTACTCCTCAAACTCTTAAGATAGAAGGACATATCAAGAAGAAAAAGGTTCAAGAAGTGAAAGACCACATCAAGAAAGAAGAAATGAATCAGACCATATCTTGTAATGCAATAGCTGGAATTACCACTCCTCAAACTATCAAGATAGAAGGACATATCAAGAAGAAAAATGTTCAAGAAGTGAAAGATCACATAGAGCATCAAGAAATGAATTTTACTATATCTTGTAATGCACTTGAAGAAATTACCACTCCTCAAACTCTAAATATGGAAGGACATATCAAGAAGAAAAAGATTCAAGCAGTGAAAGATCACATTGAGCATCAACACAAGTTCTCCAACTTTTAAAGGATAACGCCACTTTGGTGCAGAATCGAATGAAACAACAGGCATATCAACATCACAATGAAAGAAGTTTTTATGTAGGCAATTGGGTATTTTTATGGTTACATACATACAAACAAATGTCCCTCAAGAAAGTTATTTATGAGAAGGAAATGTTGGCAATACTACATGAACTTAAGAAATGGTGACCCTACCTAATGGGAAGACACTTCAAGGTAAAAACGGATCATGATAGTCTTAAATACTTTTTAGAACAAAGATTATCCTCTGAAGAGCAACAAAAGTGGGTCACAAAATGTTGGGTTATGACTTTGAAATCATCTACAAAAAAGGGAAGAAAAATGTGGTGGCAGATGCACTCTCAAGAAAGGATGAGGATGTGGAAGCATTGTTGTGCGCCATTTCTATTATCCAACCAGATTAGATAAACGAAGCAAGGGAGGAATGGAAGAATGATGAAGAAGTGTGGGCACTTATTCAAAAGTTACAACAAGATTCCAGTACATCTGATACATTTAGCTAGAAAAATGATTCGTTATGGTACAAAGATCGCTTATACCTATGTAAGAATTCCCAACTAAAACAAAAGATTCTTATGGAATTGCACACTTCTCCCTTAGGAGGGCACTCAGGAATTTTAAAAACTTACCACAGGGTTAAGAAGGAATTTTTTTGGGATGGCCTTAAATTGGATATTCAAAAGTTTGTGGCAGAATGTTTGGTTTGACAACAAAATAAAGTTGAAACAATTAAGACCCCGGGTCTATTACAACCTTTATCCATTCCAAGCCAATGTTGGGAGGAGGTTTCAATGGATTTTATCACAGGTTTACCCAAGTCTAAGGGAAAGAGTGTCATCATGATGGTAGTTGAGAGACTTATCAAGTATGCACACTTTTGTGCATTATCACATCCATTTAAAGCCAGTACAATTTCTACTGCATTTATGGAAACAATTCAAAAGCTACATGGAAACCCAAAGATTATTGTAAGTGACAGAGATCCCATTTTCACTAGAAATAGTTTTCTTGTCTCGGTACTCAGTTAGCTCATAGCTCATATTATCATCCTCAATTTGATGGGCAAACTAAGATAGTAAACAAATGTTTGGAAGGATATCTTTGTTGATTTATATCTGATAAACAGACACAATGGGTCAAATGGTTGCCTCTGGCTTAATGGTGGTATAACACTTCCTTCCATACAACAACAAAAATGACCCCATTTATGTCACTTTATGGATATCAGCCACCATCCATCACAAATTGGAGCTTCCTGCATCTTCCCGAGTGCACCTAGTTTTCCATGCTTCATGCTTAAAGAAGGTTATAGATGACAAGCTCCCAACTCAAACAATATTTCCAGAACTCGACGAGGAAGGAAAAATCATATTAGAACCTGAAGCAATCACGGAAACAAGAACTAAACATCTATGAAATTGATCAATTTTAGAGTATCTCATCAAGTGGAAGAACTTACCAGCTAAAGATTCCACATGGGAGGACAAGAATTTTATACAGGAGCATCAGGAACTACTCAAGCGTTGAGGACAACACTTTTTGAAGGAGAGGGGCATGTTAGGTCCCTATACTACTAGTGTAACCCCTTATTGTTATTAGTACAACCCCCTTATTATATTGTTGTGCCCATGTAGCCCCCATATTGTTATTATTGTGCCCCATAGAAGCCCACTATTGTTATTATTGTGCCCTTACATTATTATTGTTATGTCGGCTCTGATTATATTATGACCCTTAGACTCCTATATATAGAAAGGAAGTCTTTTCATTTGTATCATCTAAGAATTGTTCATTTGTGTAATGTAAAGGAGGTTTACCCCTCGAAGAGGCTTATTTATAAGGTGTTCATCTATCTTTTCTATCTTTTTTGAGCTGGTTTCATAACACATATGACATGACATTATAATATTAAATACAGGCATACATACCTCATTTTACCTTTAGGTCATCTAGGCGTCTTCCAGTAGCTTCCTTGACTGAAAAGATTTCAATCCCTTAATCTGCTTCATCATACCATGATCTCATGAATTCCATAAATTGGAGTTCCTGATGAAACACTTGCTTCCTCTGTAGATTAGTGAACTCTCCGATGAGGATACCATAAGAGAATCTTGCATATCCCCATTTGGAAAATGTTTTCCTTTTTGACTTGATGTATGATAAACCTTGTTCTAGATGACTTCATCGTTTTCTTCAATGTCCAATGAGGTTCCCAAGAGATATATTCCTTCATGTTTGACTGCCACGGATCTTGTTCCTTTTGTCCTTCATGATTCCCATGGTGATGTCCCGAGCTCTTGTTTCTAATGCTTCCATGATGCCACGATGCATCCAATTATAATGGTCATATCTATAACAGAAGATTACGGTAGGACCCTTTTGTGGAGGGATACC